>CM032892.1:4435000-4482500 GCA_019176425.1 Megalops atlanticus | reverse complement strand
ATATTGGGTAAAAAAAGACACAACCTACCAATGATAGGTAACTAACCAGAGTGTCATGTTCCCTATCATTGAAAACCATAAAAAAGTTATATAAACACTTTTGAGATATGATACTCCTAGACTGCTGCAAATGCTGTTATTAAATTAATGTATAAGGCATCTGCCTTGTCCTCAAGATGCCTGCCAACTGAAATTTGTTTTATGTCTTTTTCATATTGAATTTAGTGTCATGTGATGCAAATTAAGTGTGAATCAGTTCATCTCTTATCTGGATGGGCTTGAAAGTTGGTGCATTACAATGTGATTAAAAGCCCCAAGTTACCCCGAAACGCTCCAGGTATTGAAATAAAAAACATTTCTCCACCAGAAAAGATCCATAGCAGGAACAGTATCCAAGTATCCCAGACAATGATTCAATCTTGACAACATCTATTAGTCAAAACACTCAGAAATACAAGGAGGTGCAGCTGTCAGTCTGAAAACGAAACAATGAAAGTGGTAGATACAATTGCTCTGTCATAAGGAAATGTTTCTCTGCGCGTGTAATTTTGCATGATGATGCCATGGATGTTTGTGAAGGGTTTCATAACTTTGCATTGACCCTCGGTGCAGCGAGTCTTTTGCATGAGGCAGTTGAAAGTTGCTGGAGGCTGTTTGGTTGATATAATCTGAATGTGTGTTAGTCCTACACTCAGTGATCTGCAGCACATTCTCCAGGACTAAATGTCAGTTGCTGAAATTTGATTTCATGCAAATGTGATATTGAAGTATTTTCCCCACTGAAGCAATCATCACGACAACACAGATCACCAAAAAAAGCTATCACACTAGTTAAGCGATGGCTGTCTGAGTTATTTGTAAAGACTGAAAATATGTGACTGATACACTTGCAATTTAATGTCAAATATCTAAGAGCCACTTCTTGAATATTAAAGAGCGGTAAAACTTCTGTTAATGCTGGCAGTATAACATACATGACTGATACCAACACATTGGTATAAATTATATTCGTACAAAGCTCATTCAACCTGAGGGCCTCTCACTAGAGATGGTGAGATAGAGAGCTTTGTTCAAACATGAATACTGTATTGAACATTCAGAAGCCCTTAAGGCATTTCTTGTCAAAGTGTGTGTCTTCCACACCAAGATAAGTTATCATCACACTATCTTTTCAACGTGCTGCTTGGAGTTCACTGTGTCAGTTGTGTCCCCAAGAATCACTGAAAGAGAGCTTGCCATGACAAGGACACATACCAGGTTAAAGGTAAAAAGAAGAAACAATCTGTGGAATGACATGTTTTTCAGACAGAGCTATTCTGATGGTACAGCCTGCTATTAGATTTTTGCACTGTTAAGATCCCAGCACAGGAGGTGTCAAGCAGAGGGATGTTTTGAAGTTTTACCAGCCATTCTCCTCGTTTATTCAAAACACCTCAGAGCTCGATTTTCATTAAATCAAATTTATCTAAATGCATAACATGCAAAATGACTTGTCAGGGGTGCCAGCAGAACGATATCTTACATATTTGCATGTTATGTTGCAAAAATAAGCAAGCACCACAGAGGGAGCTGAGCAAACACGTCAGCAAAGCAGCACACCCTGACACAATCCGGGTGTGTTTTCCCCTTTATCTTTCACAGTGCAGTGAAACAGTACAGTGCAGTACACGCACAGTAACGGAACGCACTTCATTCTTTCTGATGGATTTGCATTGCAAAATTCGTACCCACTAACGCTGCCCCACTTCCCCTTGGGTGGATCGCTAGAACGTGTCAGCAGGAGTTTCAGAGGCCATTCTCTGTGCTTTACGGGTACTCCTACCACACGGGTGCTGTGGGACTGTGGCCATTAAACCAGGGACAGCGTGTCTGCGGGAGTCGCGCGAGAGAGAGGAGCTCTTCGAGAGGCCTGCTGAGTGACTCCCCTCAGGGGCTCCTCATTTGGACGGCTCAGATTCAGTGAGTCTGACACCTCCAGCAGGCCCTGCTACTTTTCCCAGCCGAGCAGGTGTGCCGACCGGAGTGGAATGCCAGGGAAAGCAGTTTACATCCACATTCTCACTGACCCCTGGGAGTGCAACACGCTGCCCTGTCACCCTATGGGCCTGGGCCGGAGAGAGAGAGTCAGCACCACCCCAATCCTGTCACCTTCCCCCATCCTTATCCCCCACTCCTGCTGAAAGGGTTATGAGTGAATAGTGGGCACTGTTGGTGGACACTGCAGAGATTCAAAAAAGTTTCAAAAACTTATGTGTGTATATGTGTTTTTTTTTTTAAAAAAACCCTGCAGGGGGCTTTTGTCAACTTATACTGACCCAGTTAAATAATTTCCCACAGGTGAAATTAAACCAATAAATGTTTTTCACCACTGGCCCCTTTCCAAAGTAATCTCGAAGAGCTAGTGATGAGGGTACAGAATTCCCTGAGCTGGCCTGGTGCTGAGTCACAGCTCAGACCCGCACTGCATTCAAAGACAAATTAATAGAACATTCACCAATAAACAACATTACAACTTGACAAATGGGTCAGATAACATGATTATTATGATGTCAGCTGTGTAGACAAATTCAATTTGCTCAGTTTGAAGTCTTATAAATCTCCCTTCGCTGCCATCAAGAGTACTGTACAACTGCCAAGAATGTTGCTTGGCAGCACTGAAAAAAAAAAAAAAAAAAAACTTCTTGACAGAAAAAGCCTTTCATGCTACTGTATGGGTACAGTAGGGCAGAGAATGCCAGGGGAAAAAAAGATGAAAGTCAAAACTGAAGGACTGCTATGAAAGGATATGTATTTGCCAGCGATACCACTGATTAATTCAAGAGCTGATGACAAAGACACTGGAGAAAAGCCTTGATGAAACCTAAGGGGTTGCCTGTGAGGTACTGGACCCTAAACTTCACTCCTTCAGCAGACAGCATGAACTGGGGGTCCTCCACAAACATAAAATACACTGCACATCAATCCTTAAGTTGCCAGCTTCACCTTAAAAGAGTGACATCTTTCCAGTTCAGTCAGATCAGTTACCCTGTGGGCAGAGAAAAGGTTAAAGCAGTTGTGCTTCAATTTGACACTCCTGGCTCAATGTGCTGAATCTAGAATTATGTTGTATAACTCACAAAATCCTCTATTATTCACTGCATTAACTGACACACCCTATAAGTTGTCTTTCTGTAATACAAATTCAGCATTATAAATACCATGAAATGGAGACCGCCGAATGTAAGGTTCTCTAGATGAGAGCATCTGCTACGCAAAGGCCGTAACAGATGATGGTATTGATTAGGGTGATTGTAAAACATAAAGATTTCTTTGCAGTATGCGTGTCAATGCACTCGTAACTCATCAAACAATTTGAAAAAAATGACCATTATGCACAAATTCTGTACCACGTCAGCACAAACTGTAATCCACTGTATTAATTTTCAACTATAGCTGTGTATGTATGTGACTGAGAGCAAGAGAGAGGGAGAGAGCGAGCGAGAGAGCGAGTGCCCCGGTAGTGTGGCAGATGTTAGTGTCGTTTTCTTTCTTCATTCGCCCCTGCTCCTCCAAAGAAGAAACACAACTGTAATGATACGAAAATGGTTCAAACGCGCACAAATGATATCATTTTCACGGAAATAATGAAAAAGCCTGTAACTGGAAAAACAAAGATGATGGTGGCGGGTCTGCTAAATTCTGACGTTAGTTTAGACACTTTATGATGACCACCACTTAAATAAAAGTTATCTATCTTATGAAAGGGTAGTCTTGGACAGTTTTTCGGGGTTAGGGGACAGGTGAATTTGGGGGAGGGGGTGGGGGGTTGAGGTGATGAAATGGTGTATTAACGTGTCTGACGGTTTCAAAATTCTGCTGAAGGGTTGTGTTACGTCAATGACACTGATACAGGATAACTGGTTTAACCAGCCCTATTCTGTAACAGTAGCCGTATGTTTATGCGAATCTACTTACTCTGCTCACTTATCAAAACTGCTTCGGTCAACAGTTACTTCGTTACCTGTCTCTTCCAGGATTCGAGAGATACGTTGTTCCTTTAATTTACGGCATATTATCTTAACCCCATGTCGACCTGAACTTGACTAGCGAGTAGTAAGTATATTTCACACAGACACAAAAATGACGTGATTTTAGAACACACACACACACACGCAGACACATGTGTAAAATCCTAATGCGGTTTAAGACATGCACGCGACTTTTCTGTACATGAACATACTAATTATCTTCTCTACTAATTTAATCGCACGTAAAAGTTGCAAGACCCTTCCAAACAGAAATCCACAAATTCCAACAATGCAAATCCCAGGAAACTTCCGTCGGCATTGCAGGTACAAAAGCTGCATTCAGCTATCTACGGCACCAAATGTGTCGTAAGTAGTCAGCAAGTTTCTAGTTTCGCTTATGATCTGCTCTTTCTCTTCTCTTTCCATCCAGAATCATATCCCTTTTTCTTGCCTTCACCGTTTTCGCGCAGCCCACCGGCCTCCTACTTCCCATCCCTCAGTAACACACAATCGCTCGCACCAACACAGCACGCACACAAAACGCAGCTTTCTTTTCCCTCTCTCACGTTTCCCCCATCCTATAACCCCCTTTAAATTCTCCTCGTTCCTTTGTTAGCCTTCGCCTTCAGCAGTTGTCGCGCCCTGTCGCGGCGAGGAGAGCTGCTTTGTGCATGTCACTCCTCTACTTACTCGCGATCCAACCTTAGCTTCACTTCTGCCAGTGAAGTCACCATGGAAACCACAGGATTCCCAGCGACAAGAACGGAGAAAACGAATTTACTCCTAATACAGAATGAAAGAAAATCCTTCAATACGAAGCTATGTGTTTTCAGTAAAGCATTCCAAAATGACCCGTTGTTTAAAATTCTACATTATATCAGAGCAATTAGGCCATACGGGAGCACTCAAACCTTCTGGTGCAAATTTCCTTCGAGCTTTTGCAATGAAAGTTTTTATACGGTATTCCATTTTATATACCCTTGATTTGGGCTTGTCGCCCCTCCCTCTCTCATTCCCTTTGGTAGAAATAACGGGTCACTAAATATTATTCGTTCAGTCTATTTATTACGTAGTGTACATAGCCTACGATTTACTTCCAAAGCAAAACTGACAACGTGCATCTCTGCAGCGTCATTTTGCCTAATTGATAATTTGCAGTTCTTGATAGCATCAATACCCCGCCTCTCGGGATACTGGAAATGTTTACGATTAAGACTAAAAAAATCTTTAAATGCACTTGCTCACCCCGCAGGGAGTGAGGGGGGGTCTTGTGCCCTCAGAAAGCGTGATACAAACATGATGGCTCATTATTTTCACAAAATGGTGGTCTAAAATGTATGGGTGTTGTGTCAGAAGCACGCCGCGTTTCAATTCTTAATCCCCATTTCCCCCCATTGTAACTGGTGTTACACGATATAGGTTAAATGAGTGAAAATTATAGGTCTTAAACAGAAAGAACAGCTACACATTGATGGGAAAGTAACGATACTGGGTATTTCCCCCTAGCGATTAAAATAATTTTGGGTGGGTTTAAAAAAGAATTTTGAATCCGTACGCCACAGCATAAGTTTATATTCTGCAAGCAATGTCAAAGAGCTTGCATTGAGGCAAGCCTGGTGTAATCTTTTATAGAGTATCCAAAATGAAAAAAATCCATGAGCCGTTGATTGCCAATTAAACATTTAAAACTACTAGTACCAGAACGAATGAAGGTAAGACTGGTTGCAGCGTCTTGCAACACACCATCCGTTGGTTTCTGATTGAAACAGCCCTTCGGATCACAAAAATCCAATCGCTTCCAATCAATCCCAATTAATTTGCTACAAGCGAACGTATCACCGTCAGAAAAGAAAAATAGGACACATAACGAGTCATTAATAAGTGCACAATCACAAAATGTGTGTGGGGAAAGAAAAAAACTTTTCAGGAGGATAATTTGAAGCCAGATTTTATCATATCGGCGTCATTAAGGGCATTGATCAAATCTGTTGCCTTTAACTGGTCGTTTAATTGAGGAAAAAATGTTGCCGGGACGAGTTGATTTTTTCAGGTTTGTAACAATCTGCTAAGGCTCATTGTTCACTCGCTTTCTAAGCCTCGCCCACTTTCTGTGTGAGTTTTTTGATTGGCTGGATCAGGGTGCGGATGCCGTCATCGCTCGGAATGCCCATTCATGTGTGTACTTGGGCGTTGGACTCCGCATCTTATTAGCAACAAGGGAGATTTCTCCATTTTCCATCCTGTCTACAGCGACACAGCCACAAATCTGGGATTTTTTATTACTTCTCTTAACTTGGCAGGCTTTTTTGCGATTTACCCATTTTGTTCACTGCGACTGGACTTCGATTACTTCTAGTGTAAACTTTTCAAAGGGGGCAATTGTACTGATCTGGGGTATAAGAAAGAGGCTTGTGGTCTTTGTTCGTTTTTTGGATAGGCTGAGTTTCTTTGTTGGACAGAAAGCATGGGAGCGCAATTCTCCAAGACCGCTGCAAAAGGCGAAACCGCGGCTGAAAAGCCAGGGGAGGCGGCTGCTTCACCGTCTAAGACAAACGGCCAGGTAAAAACTGTTTAAAATATGTGTTTTTGCTGATTGTTTGCACTTCGATGTTTTGCGCTATGGTGCGCTCGCGGTGCGCTATTGTCGGGGACCTCATCCAAGCGCACGCCAGAGGCTCGATACGACTCTGTGGATTATCTTTATATTGCCTGTTTAAAACCGGGAAGACAATGTCTCTTTTGATGGTTTGTGTCGACGTTAATTTGATGTTGATCAATTATTGGTTTACCTATTTTTTAATGGTATGGATTAAGTTATCGAGTTTTGGAATTTGGAAACTCGCGCCTTTAATTGGGTACACAAAGTTAATCGTTTGGACAATTTATGATCAGCACGGCGTGTTAGCAGTGGCGCCTCCAGCCTGCTTTGTTCTAAGCCATGGATGGATGTTGAGCCACGGGTGAAGCATTCGGCTTCAGTTGGGGGTATTATCTATCACGGAGCATGTGTAATTTATTATTGGCCACTGAATGTTCCGATGTTAACATTCTCTCATTTTTTTCAACCACTAAGTGGACGCAGTGTTTTTTGGGGGGCAGCTTGCAGGATAGCGTGGCTGGGGATGGCTTTGCGCGGCAGCAACAATGGTTTGCTACTATCTGGCTCACCACGCCTTTTGTTAGAGGCTAGAGTGGAGATGCTTACTATCACGGCGACTGGCAGTCATTCGCACGTATCAATTTGTTTTCACCTGTGCCGTTAAGACCAAGTAACTTAAATGCAGGAAACACGACTTCTGCTCATTTAAACCTTTATTTAAACAAACGAGGGTCGCAACTTGGGTCCTCCACTGAACGCTGCTCTGCGTGATCGGGTGTATTAATGAGCATCTGCTGTTTTAATGAGCATCTGGTCTGATTTGGCGCTACAATTCACCAGTAGCCGTGGTAGGTGTCTATCGCCCCCTAGTGGTGAATTTGAAAGCTGCTCATCCTCGTTCCGTTTTGCAGATGCCCGGAAAGGGATTTCCAGATCCAGGGAAAGAGATCTTACCTGATTATCATGATAAACATTTGTGAGCGTAAAACACGGTTATATCTTAGACGTTAAACAAAAAAATCCACTACACTGAGCGTGGAAGGGTTTTCGATGTTTTAAAACAGACGGCTGGCGTGTGAAGCCATTTTCGCCTTGCGATTTTGTGGAGTCTGCTGCCCCTTGCGTCGCGTGGCGGTAGTAGTAGTACACGTAGCATGTTTAATTCATAACCTGCTATTCTTGCAGTTGTATTAAAAGCTTTCTTTTTTTCTGCAGGAAAACGGGCATGTGAAAGTGAACGGAGACGCCTCTCCTGCTGCTGCGGAGGCCGGGAAAGAGGAGGTGCAGGCCAACGGCAGCGCGACCGCAGAGGAGAGTCCGAAGGAGGAGGCGGAGAAGGCAGAGACGGCCCCTGCAGAGAAAGAGGCGGCGGAGGGAGACAAGGAGAACGCAGAGGCGGCCTCTCCCGCTGCTGCCGATGGAGAGGCCTCGGCGAAGGCGGAGGAGGGCGCCACGCCCTCCACCAGCACCGAGACCCCCAAAAAGAAGAAGAAGCGCTTCTCTTTCAAGAAGTCCTTCAAGCTGAGCGGCTTCTCCTTCAAGAAGACCAAAAAGGAGACAGGTGAGGGCGGGGAGGCCGAGGAACCTGCCGCCGCCTCCACAGAGGAGGCCAAGACCGAGGCCGCTGAGGCACCCGAGGCTGCCGAGGCCAAACCGGCCGAGGAGGAGGCCGCGCCTGCCGCCGCCGCCGCAGAGGAGACGAAGGAGGAGGCCGCCGCCTCGCCGGAGGCCAAGCCAGAGGAGCCCGTGGCTGAGGAGGTGAAGGCCGCCCCCGCCCCGGCGGCCGAGGAGCCCAAGGAGAAGGTGGAGGAGAAGCCGGCCGAGCCCGCCCCCGAGGCCAAGCAGGAGGAGGCTCCAAAAGCGGAGGAGCCCGCGCCCGCCACACAGGAGCCAGCCTCCAGTCCAGAGGCCCCGGCTGCCGAGGCCGCCGAGTAAAACCCCCCCAGACGCCCAGAGCGACGGAAAGAAAAAAGAAGAAAAAGGAGAAAAAAAAGATAATCAAAACTTTTTTCCCTGTTTGTATGTGGGAGCGGTGCCAGGGTCCTGGCTTTTGGAGAACTTGTCCTACAACCAGGGATATTTTAAAGCTTTTCTCTCTTTTTTTTTTTAATTTTTCCCTACCCCCTCCACAAAACCCATCTCGGTCCATTGTTACTACCATTCCAAGGGGCAGAGAGGTGGGTGGCTTAGATAAGTAATATGGAAAAAAAATACATCCACACTCTGCCGTATACTTTTTTTTTGCATCAGTATTAAATGTTTTTTTTTGTCGCATATTTTGCATTTTTTTATACAAAATGTAAACTTGTCAAAATGTATGGACATGCCCATGGTATGAAGGAGGAGGGTGGTCAAAAGTTGAGATGTAAATGAAGGGACGAGGGGGCGGGAGGGAGTGGGAAAGGGGGCGGGGCATCACAAACGGCACCTTTGTTGCCTGGGAGACATGCCACAGATTATGATGTTAAAGGGTAGTCTTAAAAAAATGAAATTACAAATGTCTTTTTGTGTACCATAAGTGTACCATGCGGTTTACAACACTAAGTCATTTTTACTATGAGAAGACAACAAAAAGATGAGAAATTCCCAGAACTAGGTTTAGGAGGTCATTTTTAAAACCATAGAAGCTTTTCACTTCTCTCATTAGCTGTACCAGTCAGTGATTCAGTAGAAATACAAGTTGTATAGGCTTTCCTGTTTATTGCTGGTTTTATGACCTTAATAAAGTGTAAGTATGTATAGGCGGGGTGTTTTTAACTGTGATTATTGTACAAATGAAATCTTGATCTCAAGAAGCACATGAAGTCTGCAGCTCTTTTCCACCCTGCTCATTTTGTAAGATAACAAAATACAAAGTCATCCTGGAAGACCTTTTAAGCAATTTTTGAACTCAAAACCAAGCTGTGATAAGTGGAATGGTTACTGTTTATATACTGTGGTATGTTTTGATGACAGCAGACAATGCTTTTCATTCAGTGGTCTTTGACAAATTAAGGAATCTTTATCAGATGCAATGTTTGTGTAGCATCTTGTCTCTTTCTTTTCTTTTGTAAATACTGGAGAAGCTTTGACCAATTTGACTTAGAGATGGAATGTAACTTTGCTTACAAAAATTGCTATTAAACTCCTCTGCTGAAGGTGTTCTAATTTTCTGTGAGCACACTAAAAGCAAAAATAAATGTGAATAAAATTTATGATAGTTTTGTCTTTTGTCCTGGCCTAGGGAAGGGCAGGTTTGTATAGGGGGTGAAAGGTGGGATGGGATAGCTTGATGGCTGTGAAAGGAGGGCAGGCAAGCATCTGTTGGCTGGGTTCTCTAGCCAAAAAATGGTACTAGATTGGATACATTTTCATATAGCATCTTTGTGTTTAATGAACCTAATTTGGCATGCTTTAATTGGAAAAAAGGGTCTTCAACATGTCAGCTTCTGCGAGAGCACATGCATATTCCCTAAATCGTTCAATTTGGAACACATCCCCTAGCTAACACTTGGGTGACTATGCCATGCATACTAATCTTTGCAATCACAAATAGTTGCAGGCATCTTTTCATAGATGGGAGGACTCTAGCCAAATGGGATTCAGTTGTCCATATATCTGTAACTTGCATCAATCATTGAAGTCTTTTCTGCTCAAAAGATGGTTTGAACATGACGTTTGCAGTGACTGTCAATTAAGATCTACAAATGCCCAGTCACATTGCTGTTTTCTTCTAATGTGATTGCTGCAAAATTTCCATGTTTACACTAAAATCATGGCTGACATTTTTCTGCAGTGCAATTAAAGATAAATGCAACACAGTTTTTATTGGAGAGGTCCTTTGAAAGCCATTGTACACTATGCCCTCTCTGTACAAGTGTTGTATGTGATCTAGTAATGGGTTTGTCATCAATTAGTTGCAGAGGGCACAGTTGGTGTTATGCAGGAAACGGTCCTAACAAGTCATGACCAAGAGGGAAGCCACATCAAACTCCTGAATGCTTCAATGGATGTTTGTCAAACCAAACCTGTTGGCAATTACAGTAAAGATTATTTGTATGTACAATTTACATTTATGATCAATCCCTGTGGATGAGAATGCCTTGCAAAGCAATTATTTATCCGAAATGATGAAAAATAAACCTACAAAACTGTAAACTTTGCATCTAATGAATTACCTCAGGCTTACAGATATGACACAGCATTCTGTTAATGAGTGGGTACAGTTCCCAGCCACTAGTAATCAAACTTTCCTCCTGAGTGGCAAGATGGTGGTTTTGCACTGTCCTGTCAGATCAAGTTTTTTTTTTCTTCCTTATTTTGCAAAGCCAGCTGAAGCAGCGGTTGAAAAGGAGACAGGGTGAGCACACTGCCACACCATGGGGGGGTCATGTCATAATATGAACCACTGGTCCAAAAAAGGCAACTCGGTCACAACAGGGTTTATGAAGACACAGGCCAAGCGGTTCATACAAACCACACTTTCAGCCTTGGGACCTACTGGGCCACCTATTGAAACCAATTATTAAGATGGCGAGTATGGCCATTGCTAGATTACCATGGTTTCAAAGCCCAACCAGAACTGCTGCTGTAGCTCACAGTACTACCTGGGGACAACACAGATTATCACCCGCATCATCTGAGTATTGTGGACACTTTGACATGCTTTGGAGGTCATTTCATAATTTGGGAGAAATAACACAGCGGACCTCACACCTTAAAGCAGGGGTGGGCAATTCCGGTCCTGGAGGGCCAGTGTCCTGCTGGTTTTTAGTTTTCATCTCTTAGTTACCTGTTGATTTTCACCTTGAAAACAGGTGTGCTTGCTCTTCAGCCAATCAGAGATTGTATTTAGTTGGTCAACAGGAAAAACAGCAGGACCATGGCCCTCCAGGACTGGAGTTGCCCACCCCTGCCTTAAAGGTAAGAAACGTCAAATTTTCTTTGATGAGTAACCCCTTCAGGTTGACGACAATTATGTTTTGCAAAAACTTGTACAACAACGCACAAGAAAGGACTTTTTTTATGATGATGTCCTTAAGAGGATAATACAGTCATAAACAGCAGCATTGTTCAGTGATCATTCACATCCCCTGTAATCTCTACAGAGGTTGCAACGTGGAACCATATAGGTCCAGATAGCGGGTTGTTGAGTAGTTGTTAGAATAGTATAATTGCTCTTATAAAAAAAAATCAAGCTTTACAAATGAGCTACAACATGTGTGACATGTAAGTCATCCTAGGTAAGTAATATTTGAATACAGCAACATTTTGATAAATGTTAATAATGGCTTGAATGTATCCTTAAACATGACACATACCAATTAAACCTTGAGTAAAGGCACTGCAATAAGAAACTCTTGTTTCAGTTACCCCTACATCCACTTTCACAACTTAAACAAAAATCTTAACTTTTCATTTGAAGAAAATCAATGTGTTTTACTCACTTCCTGCAACAGTGTCCTCGTCTTTTCCTGGATCATTAACCAGAGGGATTTTGTTTGGGAAAACTTGGTTGGCCGCTTGGTTCTTCTTGAGTGCTTCCTCTAATTGGGACTGTTAGAGCTTAACTGTGACTTTCCCGCATATTATGTAATCAATTTTTTTGGGATACTCTTTGTGGTTATAAAAAACAGCTGGCTAAGCGAGCGTGTTTCGCGCCAATTAACTACCTACGTATGTACCAGCTTTTAGAGATACACACATCTCTTCAAAGTCACAATGGGTCAACATTTAGAAATGACGACATCGATATCAACAGTTTCCTTCACTGTACCCTCAAAACGCAAAAGCCTTCCGGAAACGTAACATTAGATGACGATTTTCCGCTAAAAAAGAAAAAGAAAAAGAAAAAGAAAAAGAAACTGCAAAGAAATCGGAAATATTAGGTACTCACACCATAGGCACCGCAGCCTTTCGGTCCCTCAGCAAACAAACCTTGGACCAGTGCGGCCCCTAGCGGACGAGGCTAGCATTACTGTGACAGGGTTATTTCGTACTAAAAACCGTTGCATTTTTAAACTGAGTGTCCGCGTGAGGCTCAGTATTCGAATTCACTTAAATTTTTTTTCCAACGGATTAATTTATGTCACCGCGGTGACCTGCTAAAGTGTGGATGTGAAATTTTGTAGGAGTTTTAATTCTGCCACACAAAATGCCTATGCTAAACTATTAAACCAATAAAATGGCAGTAGAATACAGTATAGGATACAGAAAACATTCATTAATATATTTGTCGAGCGGTCTGTTTCGTTCTAGTGCCGTAGCAGTATTCAACAGGTGACTACTGTAAACTTGTACTTGTAGAGATCATGTATGTACAGGCCTGATATGAATGCCAAACCATCCGTACCTGTTTTCTCTCAAAACCGCAGATTTTAGGCTTCACTGTCACCTCTGTGTCTGTTCCACCTTCATAAGCAAAGTCCAACAACGTACCACGTATGTTGTCATTTTCCAATTAAAGCTGCAGGGGTGAAAGATTTAGAAGGAACAGTGCGGGTCATTAACCCTGATGGGGGCTGTAAACCATGGCAGAGCATGGTAAAACAAATAAATCACCAGGACACCATCAATCTCCAGCCTCATAGGGTTCAGTCCAAAACACCTTGTCTGCTGGGCTAGCACTCCAAACAAAGTATTTAGTCATATGTTATAGAAATCATTATAGGAAGTCACTTTCTAACTAGGCACCCCTGGGATAAGCACATTGCTTTATAACTTTAGATGAATTGTACAAGAACAACACAAGACTGAGAAAACTCAGCAAATGTTCGGACCTGAACTGCTTATGATGAAGTATCTGCCATGAACTGCCTCTTGCTCATGTATTGTAACTATGCACAACTAACATGACATAAATATACGAGATTAAGCCAGCAATGTAATTTAGTGAACACAATCCTGTAATGGGTATCTAGCACACTACAAAATACCACCTATACAAAACACAATACATTACAGAATAGCCACTTTTTTAGAGCATTTATTTCAATGAAATGTTGCCTAAGTGGGTTTGATCACATCCATTTGTTTTTTATTAAATCTGTAGAATAGATGCCCTTATCTCAAGTGGCTTCCAAATCTTTTAATATTTGAGTAGGTTGTTCATTTATACTGCTAGCTATTTTCCTGAACTGATACTAGCGTTCAGGAGGGCAAAATAACCCATGGCCACACCTGGGACTTTAACTTAGAGCATTCCAATTACTTATCTGATCAGCAAACTGTGCTTAAGCAAAGCTCACCTCAAGAGGAATAAGAAATTCTCTACTAACAGAGCAGAGAAACACCCTCAAATATCCATCTAATTTCAAATTTCAATCAGATACAGAGGTTTGTCACATCTGGCTCATCAACAGAGAGAGGACTCCTTGGATGAGGACGTGCTGTCCTGTGTGGGTGGTTGATTTTGCAGAGTACTCCAATCCATCAGGTCAGCATGAGGTGTCACTACTTCCACTACCTTGCGAACACAGTGCACCAAGATGAGAGACTATTTATCACTATTGAAACTACACACGCTGTCATCCTGTTCTGGCTAAGGTGTTCCAATTCCTAAATTCTAAATCACTGAATGTAAACCGTATAATTGTCTGCTCATGAAGTTACCAGGTTCATAATGCAGGGGGCAGAACTCTTAGCATGAAGTAGAGAGATTATGCCATCTTCATTTTATGTATTATGTATTATATGTATGGTTGGTTTAATGAAAACCAATCTCACAGCAAACTCAGTCACAATGACTGGCTTCACTTCTAATTTGCTATAATATGGATGCATAGCTGTATGGTAATTATGCATTATATACATAATATGGCATTTAAGATGCTAATATATGGTATAATCCAAAGCACATGCATAAATATATGCATGCAGCACCCTCTTGAGGCTAAAAATATATACAAAGCACTTTATAAAAAACAGTTTTCCTGAGATAATTGTTTAGGTTAGCATTTTAAACATGCGCTGCATTTCTGCAGTAAGGTCACTGAAACATACAAGCAATTAATCTTTTCGTTTTCAGTATTCATAGATTGCATATAACATAATCTGTATGTTTTTCTTCTAAAATCCAGAAATAACATCACGTCTTCATTTATAAAAAACAATTTTAATATGTGAATGCAAAATATCAAAGTTTAAACAAACATGAAGTCATTGCTGGGTTTCATAGTCTAAAGGAACATACATAATAATTTCTAAAATAAACATTTAATTATAAATGGATAGAAAATGTAAAAAAAACAAAAGTCCCTTGCAATACAAATGGTTTCGTACAGGGTATCAAAAGGAAATACTGCAAACACTTCCTGTGGATTTAATTCAAAAACTGACACCATTACAAAACATTTTTGAGGGAAACTAATTCTCTAATAAACTGACGGCACAAAAACCTTAAATCTACAACACACAGATTCAAAATAAATATATTTTAAGGTGTGGCTTCCGACACACAAGTCCAGTCTCTTGAAAAATGCTTCCTTTGACCAACAGCTCCCCCTTGTGGCGACATCAGGCACTGCTAGTCTGCTCCGACTTCACACTGCAAAGAAGAGAGGAGAGGCACATTGAGACAGACAGGACAACATACTCACGGGGCACATTTGGGAACATGCACTTTTAGCACTAACCTCGTGCTTGTGTTCTTCCCCCCACATTGCATATTTATAATGGCTGAGTCCAGAAGACGAAAACATTCCCTTGTTTAATTATTTACTAAGTTAATATTTAAAGTGCGTCTGCTTGTTCCCCCAACAGAGGGTGGATTTTACACTTCTGATCTGTGAGGAAGAGGCAGACGAGCGCTCTGCAAAAGCATAAAAACTACAGAAGAAATACATCCTGACATTCCACCTGTGTGGGAGGAATTCTTGAGAGGGAGATCCTGGCCTGTCCTTACTGTTAATCATGTAGGTGCTTTTGCACAGGTCCATCAACACCTCCATGATGAACAGCCTTTTATAACAGTCCTGTGCAACGCACCTGAGCCAGTCTCCTTAATCACACCTTTAGAAGGGAAGTCTAACAACACATAAGTACTGCTGCCATAACTTGCCTGAGAATTACAACCCAACTTTTAACTGCTCGAAAACTGAGAGCCAAAAAAAAGTTTTGAGCTACTTCACAACACAGAAATATTTGAAAAAGAAGTCACCTGGCCAACTACAATTTTGAGTTTTCTTAGCCCATCACAGCCATGAAGAGGATGACACGATCTGATTAGAGAGCAAGGCCACGACTTCACCCCAAATAATCCAGATCCAACTAAAACTGCCTATAACATTTGTGAGATCATTTAAGGAAACCATTGGACTGCAAAAATTCTCTGCCTGGTGCTACATGCCCAAATCCTTCAGTCAATAACTTCAGAAATATGGATGATCTTAATTTGATTTCATCACAGACACCCTGAAATTCACTAAGAATCAGAATCAATGCAGGCCTTCCACAGGCCAAGCCACAATAAATAATGCAGAGAGAAAGTGAGTGTTTTCATTTTGACTTTTTTATTGGAATTTTATTTTGACAGTGTATAGATCACTCAGTAGTTGGCGAATAAGCCTGGAAAAACCTGTGTCCTATGCCAACAGTATTGGTGCAAAATCTGAAGTTGGCACAACAAAGACCTCAAAACAGTCTGTTTGACAACTCAGAAGACTCTGAGCAGGGCCTTTTGCTTTCTAAGAGCTTTCACTGTCCTTTGAGGTGTTTGAGTTCTTGGTTGCCATAGAGATTGGGGGGGGGTTTCCCCCTGCCAGAAATGTGAACAATGGGGGATGAGCAACACAGAGACACAAAGACACACAAACTAAATCATTAGCTTCCCTATTTGATAGGTACCGATAGAACGCATGGTGAGAAAACTGATCCATTGCCTCCCTAGACTGGGGGATAAAAAACACTAATCAAAAAGTATTCACAAGCAAAGTCCCAAAACAGACTATGTACAATGAAAGGCCCCCTTTCCAGTCGTTTGCTACTCTGCAGCATGCCGCTGGTGGAGACAGCTCCTTTTGGAATCCTCACACTGTGTGCAGCAGACTGGTATCGCCACCTTCATGCCCTGAGTTTTGCACAGACACACACCCTCGTCCCAGCTGGGCAGAGAGACACAGCCCTCTGTCTTCTGTGGAGCAGATGTGTCTTGCTTCTCCAGGTCGGCCAGCGTTTACAGTAAATCTTCCCAGAAGGCCCTCTGTGTCTGTGGCTCTTCCTGTTCAGTCCCAGGCATGCCGGTGCAGGATGGAGGCACTCACAATGGCCGTGTCCCACAGAGAGTAAATCAGAGCTTTGTAACATTTTTTCATCTTGTGAAAGACGTTGCAATGACCTGTCAAGGCTTCTGGAAGGTCTACTCCAGAAGGTCTACTATGTATTCATTCACACACTCTGGGATAGGGAGGCTCTTCCTGTTCCAGTGTACCCGGTCGTGGACCACTCTCCTGCTGCCACTGTCTCCAGCACAGACCCGGTCAGCCAACGCAAAAACACACTGCATCCCGCATTTTACACATTTAGCCTTTTTGTGCTCTTTTAGGGCAATCCTGGCCTTTGACGCCACCATTCTCTCAGTGAATGACAGGCCTGCCTGGATGAAAATGGGCCTCCCAGACAGCCAGGGCGTCAGTGAGGAGAGGTCTGATCTTGAGCCGTCAGTCACTCTGCTCCCCCCTTCTTCCTGCGGTTCTTTTCACCTTTTTGAGGGTTGCGGAGGTGAAGGTTCCTGGAAATGGCCTGGACACGACACAGCCAGGGTACAGCAAGCAGCAGTAGTAGTGGCTGCGCTCCAACTGTCAGAAATAGTTTTCAGGCCAATAGTTTTCTGTCCAGCAGCAGGGAGATGTATGAGCAGCGCTCATTTTCGCTGAGTGGAGTCAACGGGCACTTTCTCACTGCAGCCCCCCGCTGAGCATGCTCATTAGTGTTGGCCACAGTCCTGCAGACTAACGTAGTGAAGCGGGACTGCGTAGCACCCAGCTGAGCTCCTGGGGTGCGCTGTGTCCTTCGTCCTCCTCTGAAGCATTCAGCCTCCTCTCCCCTTCCTCTTCCTCCTCTTCTTCTGCTGCAGCAGTGGTGCACACTTCCCGAGCACGGGCCCATCTTTTAGGAACTTTCCTGGGTGCAGCCAGCCTCTGTGTTAGAGGCCAACAGTCTTCCTTCAGCTAGGCACAAGCACTGTTTCCTCTTTATCACCTCGTGATTACGAGACGTAATTTAAAGCAGCAAAGCCTTGCGCATGAACTATGTGGCTCTAACCTTTATTTAAAACATAAGCTTTCAACTGGGTCTACCTCTAGTTATACAAGTAACATATATACATATGTATAAATAAAATATATAATTTTCCCCAGTAGAGCAGACAACCCCCTTCACACCCCAAGAAGGCAAGTCTGTGCATTGTTCTTATTCTTAGCTGCTGAACCCTGATAGTTAAAGTGCTCCTTTCACTTTCAGTCCATTTCCGCAGACTGATTTGGCTGCTGATGTTGCAGGGGGCAGCTGTGTTCCAGGTCGGCATGTTGTGAGGGGCCTCAGTGTCAGAGGTGTGGATGTTGCGGGGAAAGGGCGAGTTCCTCTGTCGGAATGCCTGATGGGGCAGGGGAGGTGGGAGGCCTCTGTCAGCTGCAGAATCTCAACCCACACTGCAAAAGAATAAGTCAATATCATAAAATATCTAAAATAAAATGTTTGTATGTCTAGAAGTGTCTAGAAAATATGCGTAAAGACAAAATGTGGGCCAAAAAACAAATAGAAACAGAGAGTCTGGAGAAATTATCTATGACACCCAGCTCACAGCAAACTCATAGAGGACTAAATGATACATATCAAAAAATAAAAAAAAAAAAAACATTTGGTTTTACTTACCAATTCAAAACAGCATGGATTCCTGTAGAGAGCAGCCACTGTGCTTTCTTTCACTGTCTGACAGCAGATACTCCACTTTCACTTCCTTTAAAACTTACTCTGGAGATTTTACATGCTGCCGTTTCTTTATCCAAAATACAGCAATAAAAACAATGAAAAACAGTGCAGACGGTTCATCTTCGAGATGCTGTGTGGTCCTGTGTGCAGCAGCTCAGAATGAACCCTCTGTGCTCGCTGAGTGTTGATCTGTTTCATCACTGTGTCACAGGCCTCTGGGCCTGACTGGCAAAAACTGACTGGAGGATTAAAAACTGCTCAAACGCACCCAGCATTCAATGCATCAACAGCACCTCAAATATTTCAGATATTCAGTGTTCTCTGTTACGTACTTGTGTAATGGTCCCATGTGTGACCTGTGAATACCAACAGAGTAATATACTAGCATCTTATGCAGTAATTCAGCAAGGTAGATTCTTTGGTGACAATTCTGAAGCAGGGTCACTACATGTTTCTGTTCTTGTGGATGTAGTTACCCAACCCACTGACCAAAACAAACTATGTTGCAAAAATCAGGTAATTTGACCTCGATTTCCCATTTTATTTTATTGCTGACAGCTGGGGGGAACAGCCACTCCTTTGCTTTGTGGTTTTTAAGGGCATTTCTGCTTCTGTAATAACTTGGCTGTTATGATCTGATGTGAACTGGCAAATCTTTTGGCGATGGCCTCTATCCTGAGGGCGGGGCCTCGTACTGCAGTGTGAATCACTTTGGCTAATTACTGAATTAATGGCCAGTGACAACAGGAAGCCAGCCTGGCCTCGGTCTGGGCCTCACCTTTTAGTGTCTGTCTTTTCCGAGCTGCTTTCCTTCGATTTCTCTTCCTCTTTTACCTCTGCTGTGGGAGAAAAGATATTCACATTTATTATACATATATTCACATATTACATCTCATATCACAGAGGCCAACAGCCTGCCATTAATTAGGCACAGGAACTGTTTCCTCTACATTATCTCATGATTAAGAGAGGTAATTTAAAGCAGAAAAGAAAATCTTGCAGACTACGTGGCCCCAACATTCATTTACCACGTACGTGTTAACCTTTCAACTGGGTCTATCTTTAATTATATAAGCAATTATACATTATATACATAAAATTATGTAAGTACAGTTTGCCTCAAGAGCAAATAACCCCCCACCCCAAAAAGTCAAGTTTGAACATTGTTCTTATTCTTAGTCACTAAACCATTTTGTTGATGCAGGATAGTTTAAGTGTCCCTTCCTCTTTCAATGCTGTCTGTTTCCACAGATTGATTTGACTGCACTGGTTCAGGGTGATGCAATTCCTCTCCAACAGAGCAAACCTCACCCCCAACCCCCACCCCAATGAGTAAAGTTTGAACTTTTTTCTTATTCGTAGTTGCTAAACCACGTCCTCGATGTGGGATACTTTAAGTGCTCCATTCACTTTCAATGTTGGTTACTTCCACAGATTGTTTTGACTGCGCTGGTTCAGAGATGCGATTCCTCTGTGCAGTAAGAACATATCAGTCTCACTACCACTATGCCCACAGTGCTCACCAGCTTTCTTCTCCTCTGTATCTTTCTTGTCCTCCTCTACCCTGGCCCGCTTTGAACTCTTCTTGTGATTGGCCACGTTCCTCCTCCCGCCCTCTCCCTCGTCCTCGGAGTCGGAGAATTCCTCGTCACAGGCGATCCTCTTGTCAGATGCACGGACTGAGAGGAGGGACAGCAGGGATGGTCAGTATCCATACAAGCTTACCGTGGAGTTTTAAACATGTGCACAGGGCTCAGGACTGCTTATGCTTGTGGTTTCTTCTCGGAGGAGAAACCTCCTGAAGTGTACAGTACAGTCAAAGGTTTGGACACAACTATTCACATTTTAGAATAATAATAAAAACATCAAAACTATGAAATAACACAAATGGAATTGTGTAATCACCAAAAAAGTGTTGAACAAATTCATAAATTAATAATATAAAAACTAATATTTTTTGGGAAAGAAATTCATACATAGACAAATATAAATTGTGGTTCATCGATGCCTAACAAAAACATTCAAGCATTGAAGTATAAATCCTTAGATCAAAACATCTTTGAATGCATGTTTCCCATTATCTTAACCAGGTGTGTCTAAACTTTTGACTGGTACTGTAAATGCACAGAAAGCCTGTAAGAACAGCAGCGGTGGAGAGCCGTACTGGACAGGCGCTTGTCGGGGTCCTCGGTGTCCTCGTCCATGGTGTCGTCCGGGATGCTGTCCTCGGGAATGGCCTGCATCTGGACCCCCGGCGCGTGAGGGAGCATGCGCAGGTTCTCAAACAGACGCTGCCTGGGGGCAAACACGCAAAGGGGGTCAAACTGTGGAGCACACACACACGCATGCATACATACACAAACACGCACACACACAAAGGGGGGGTCAAAGCATGGAACACACGCATGCACGCACACAAAGAGGAGTCCACACACAAATACACACATGCACACAAAGAGGAGTTAACCTCTTTTAACCCACATTATTCCCTTGAGATAGTATTGATTTAAGGAAGTGAAATTCAATCTGTTCATTGCAGAAGTAATTAAAGTTCTTTCTGCTGACAAATTTTTTTTAGGGGGCAAAGGATGCCCGGCCAAGCTCTCTTACACACACACACACACACACACACACACACACACACACACACACACACACACACACACACACACAATAATATACAATCAATAAATACAATCATGCAGCAATGTGTGGTGTAATGGTAAGGAGTAGGGCCTGTAACCAAAAGACTGCCAGTTCCATTACAAGGTTGGCCACTGCTGTTGTACCTCTGGGCAAGCTATTCAAATAGCCCTACCAAATATCCATCTGTTTAAACAAATAAAATTGTTATCCTATGTACATGTCAAGCTAATGTAATGAATGCACCCAGCTCTTACTTGATCTTATCCATGTACTCCTGTGTGTTCTGGTTGGTCATGTTGGACGGGCTGATGTGCAACTTGAAGTCAGGTCCAAAGTACTCAAAGTAATCATTGTAGGGCAGCTCTGTAACATGTAAAAAGTTATTAAGTCAGTCCACATGGTGACGCTTAGTGTCAGTTACCAGTTCTCAATGCAGTGATAATTCCCTCCCAGACGTTTAGCTCAGCTCCCTGCCGGGAAGAGGGAATCACAGAGCTGACAGCAGGGCTATGTAACCCCTCCTCTTCCTCACTGGCAGTCTGCAGTCTCAGGGACACAATCCTCATAGTAATCTATAGAAACGCACATTTCTGTCATTGGTTTCTCAGGGTATACAGCTGTAAACACTATACTAAGCTGTGGGGTATGCAAATGAGGCTTCCTTCCTTGCTTTTTCCCTTATTGTAATTCAATGTTTAATTTGATATGAACACTGCCATGGATTGGATTTTGTTGATATTTAAAGATGTGAGGTAATATTAATACTAAGGATATATGAATGATTAATATTCTGAGATTTTTTAAATGTGCTATGAAATAACTGTGTGTAAATGCATTTAAAGAGATGGTGCAAATCCCTGATGAACAGAATCACAAAACACTGAACTCATGGACTACTCTTCTGAATGGGTGCAGATAGCCAGACTATGGCAGCTAAGCTACTCTTTCTGTCAATGCCAGCAGCTGCTTAACTCCTGTTGAGTCAGTAAAGTGTGGCATCAGCTGAACAGCGTTCTCCTGTGTGCGTGACGCGGTTCGCTCGAACCCGGGCCCCGGGGCCGGCGGCCAGCCTCTCGTACCGTCGGGGATGTCGGTGTCCAGGGCGACGGCGGTCTCGTAGGTCCAGCAGCGCGCCACGTTGCGGATGGTGTAGCCCCTTCCCCCGAGCATCAGTAATGGCAGGTTGAAGGACTTCATGTACTCCACACATTTGGCATGGCCTGCACACAGCACGGACAGGCTCAGGCAGGACCCAGACGAAGGCAAAGCCTTTTCATTTTACTTCACCAATTCAAGGAGACGTTTTCTGGCAATCTTTCGCTTGGCGTCTCAGTACGCTGTGATGTGCCAGTTGACCACAGTGGCTGAAATACTACAAACGAATACACATACTGCCAAATGGTGCTGCTGCCAAATAGTGCCCCCCCCAATGGGTACGGTAAAGGTCAAAAGGCAGGGTTTTCATGAGGATGCGTGAATATGTTTCCAGACACAGAGAAGCGCAGCATCACAGATGGCTTTGTAAAGACAGTGCTGCGGACACCTCCCCTTACCTCGGATGGTGAGGTTGAAGCAGCCCAGGCGATCTCCTGACAGCGAGTCCGCCCCACACTGGAGCACCACCGCACTGGGCTGGTACATCTCCATCACCTTGGACATCACCTGCGAACGGACAAACACCACCATTTCAAGACCAAACTCGACTGCAAGGAACCTTAGAGTACTTCCAATCCATGAGAAAATATCTGTATGTACATGCCTCTCTATGCATCCATTCATCTCTGTCTTATTTTATACACTGTATATATTTATATATAGGGTGTTTTCAGGTATAATTCTATAATTCTACATTCCAGTCTTTTCACTTCTGTTTCATAAACATCTTATATTTCCCATCATCCTCTCAGTAAGCTTGCACTTTCGGTGCACACACACTTACTGGCTTGAATATCTGCTCGTAGGACTCGTCGTCGATGCCGTCTCTCAGGGGGAAGTTGACAGCGTAGTACTTGCCTTTGCCCGCACCGATATCCTGAGAGGAAACAGTGACGTTAAGAGGCTTATTGAAGCAGACTCCGCTCCAGCTCTACGGACTCACACACACCACTACACACCCTTTCACCGCTCCTTCAATGACATACCAGCCTGCTGCTCCTCAGAATCAACAGCAACACCGCTCCAATGTAAATGAAACAATACTTTAAGAAGTCATATTTCCTGTATTTATTATTACAAAATGTCATTTTGTTCTTAGTATTACTACCCTGATGTGTTCCATGAAAAGCATTAGTAAACTGAATGCACAGCATCATGGGGAAGAGTAGACCACTGCCATAGTGTTCCAGGAAGTGTCTTTCAATCAAAATATCTGCAATTTGGCTAAACCAGAAAGTGAAAGTATCTGAAAATACTTTAGTCTGTACTATTTGCCCCCTGACTTACATAACTTCTGACACAACTGAAACAGACAGCCTATACGTCAGTCTGTATCAGATGTGACGGGTAGGCATTTAAGGCTCAGAGTAATTCTGAAATTATGATGATTCAAATGTCATTCACAAAGTAAACAAGTACATAACATTATTGTTATACAATATGGAACACGTTATTGCTATGCATTACAGAGCACACTTATGGAAATCTACTGAAACACAAACTGATGTTTAGCCATCAGAAAACTACACCCTTGCAGTATTTGCTTATATTGAATGAGTCACCGTACCTAGAGTGAAACAGTAGATTACAGTAATCTCTCATACATACCCCTCAAATCAACTACTTCTGCAGGGTTTGTACACCAGTGCACAGCACGAGAATTTAAATGAGACTCAAAAGCAAACAAGCTGTACTTTCCATTTCTCAAAAAGCCATTTGCTTTACTTCCAGACATGGATGTGACAAGGGGAGAGACAGTCTGTGATTAATGTCCAGGATGGAGCTTGGTGACAGACAGCACAGAGTCAGCGGGTATACTGCGGTTTATGCGTCTGTCACTGATGAGAAGCGTGAAAGAGGACTGCAAAATGAACAGATGCATCAAGCTGTGTGCATTTCTACCTGCAGGACCAGGCCATTTAAATTAAGGGTTCCTGTAGTTTGTTACTGTTAGGGCATTGTGCCATAAGATCTTCAAGATCTTGAAGAACCCATGACTAGAGACCTGTGATTGCTATGTGATTACTCTGGGGGGAATGAATTTTATCTGTTTTACCAGCTCAACTTTGCAAGACATAGCTACATGATAGTTTGCCTACAGATATTACTCACTTTGAGACAACATAACCTACAAAATAAAAAGAAACATTATGCTGAGCAGAAAGAGCAAGTGACCAATAATGCAAAATACTCCTGAGAACTTTGAAACGTCTGTTTCCGTGACAGGTGACAATCTTTGTTTCTAAAATATTTCAATAAATGTGGTATTTTCTGAAAACAGACATACAGTATAAACAAATAACAACACTTCCTTCCAGCCCAGCTTGGTGATGTTGAATATCAGTTTGTAAAATGACCACTCCCTGCACTGGCTGAACTCCAATGGTAGTAATGGTAATGTAAAAACTACACAAATCATGGCCATGTAGAGGTGTAGTGGAAGCAGGGTATTAATGTTCCAATTTTGATAAGCACACCCAAAGCCCCTGAGACCAAAACCATCTTCCCCCTGCATGCACCATTACTGTACTCATGAGGGTCGTCGGCCCCAAGCAAAGTATCTCTTACTCTGAGGTCTCCTGTCCCAGGGAAGTACTCTCCATACTTGTGGAAGGACACGGTCATGACGCGGTCAGTGGTGTAGAATGCCTCCTCTACACCGTCGCCATGGTGAATGTCGATGTCGATGTACAGCACCCTCTGGTGGTATCTGAGAGTGAGGAGTAAACACAAAACGGTAAGTGAGCAAGGCAAAAATCCAGGAGGTCCTGAACACTTTGTCCAGCGCTGACAAAGTAAATCTGCGCAACATAAGCAGAGTTTGTTGGTCTCAACTGTTTAGAGTAACAGAGATGGATTAGCGAGAAATCTTGAGATGTCACAAAAGCACAGCAACTGAACTCTGTCCATATAAACCTCCTGTGTACAATGGAAAGTTCTTTCAGCCGTCCTGTGTCTAAGCATGACTCATCTGCCCCTTTGTAAGAGCCTTCCTTACTTGAGCAGTTCGAGGATGGCGAGGACGATGTCGTTGACGTAACAGAATCCCGAGGCCTCAGACTTTTTGGCGTGGTGGAGGCCGCCGGCCCAGTTCACCGCAATGTCAGTCTGCTGCCTGTTGAGCTTCACTGCTCCGGCTACGCAACCGAGAGGAAGAAACCAAGAAACCTGTCAGAACCAAACCTTCCAAAGTAACATCAACATAAACACAAGCACATTACTGATAAAGGTGACTTCATGAGCACTAAAAATGTATTAATTTATACTAGTGAAGACCACAGAAGCATAGGTACATATTTACTTTAGAAACATCTAGAGGGAAAGAAAGCTGTGTCTAATTAATATACATATACATATATACACATATTATATATATTTGAGAGAGGGAGAGAGAGTGTCATATAATTGTCACTATTATTACAAAATAATCATCCAGTTGTGATTGAACATGTCTCATCCTCCCAAAACACACACAGGCCTCCCTTCACTAGTTAAATGCACAGTGTAGCACTTTCTACCTCTGAAATCAGATGTAGGGATGTTTAGAGTAACCGTTTCAATGAAGGTATCCTAACCACGCTCAATAATATACTGATTCAGAGGTCCCCTGGGACAAAGCACAAATCAAGCATTTCAAAGCTGACTTTCACAGTCAAATGAGTGCATGATATGTAATTCCTGTCAGAATTTACTAGGACTACTAGGATGATGATATACATTTCTTAAATAACTTTACACTCACCAGCAGAGCCTCCTGTTGACAACTGACAGAACTCAAACAAACCATCAAACACCGGGCAGTCCTCCCCAACGTTGACTATGAAAAACACATTCAGAATTAATTATAAATCCCAAGGCAAACACACCGCACTGTAATTACTGATAATATTTATCCAGAGGCATTATGCTGTACATTCTAATAACACAGTGTGCATGTGGTCCTGACCACTCCATTTCAATGAATCTGAGAAGGTGAGCTTCTCTGGAACACATTAACGTGTGCATGACAAAACCTGTGAGGATCTCGATCTTGTCAGGGTAATACACAGGGCGGAGAGATTTCACAAATGCAAGTGAGTAGCATCTATTAATGATCCATTTCAGTCTATGTTTGAAATCTACAAAGGCCACACATGCATGCACAGGCACAAATGAACGAAACCAACCAGGATGTGGTGCAAGGTGACACCTGCAGTATATTCTCTTAACCCCTTTAGGTGGGTAATGCCCGGCTTTATAAAACCGTGCTGGTTAGCGCTGAGATACCCGGCCCCGCCCACACCTCCGCCGGCTTCACTCACATCTCTGCATCTGCTTGCTGAACTCGGACATGTTGTCTGGGCGTATGGATCGCAGAAATTTGATGTAATCATCGCTGTGGTACTTTGTCATTTCCTCCGCGGTGGCTTTGTGTGGTCGCTTAGGACAGAAACAAAAAATTTTACTCTAAATACAACACATCTTTACCAGATGTCTCTGTAAACCTTTCAAAGCTGCCTTCAAAATAAAGGAACGTCTACATTCACATACTCTAATTAACTGGTTTCTAGTGCACACCTGAAGACACAGAACAAGCGGATCAAATGGGCTCCAGATTGCACACATTTTCCTTAATTTTACAGAAAGAAGTGAAAGAGACAGTTTGGTATCAGTAGGGGTTACCACAACAAGAGATGGAGTAAAATTCATGCAATAGTACTTCCTGATGATTATATTACCCACTTACATATATTTCCATTTTCCTGTAAAGCCCATAGTTTAAGAGCAGGTTATGAGTCATGCGGATTCTGTGAGGCTTCATGGGGTGTCCCTGCCCGTAGTAGTAGTTGCCGATGTCCCCTGAAAAAACACAAGTGTGGTATTAATTCACACAAAATACAATATAGAGTGGACTTTGTTCATTTGAGCTGGCTTATAATTTTTCAATCAATTAGTTTTTTAATGAAGATATTACAGACAGATGAACCAGGTTAATGTCACCTTGCATAATATCGCAATGGTACACTTGTCACTCAGCTTGCTGAATGGACACAGTGGGAAACCTGATCACTGCTACCCCATGACAGCCAATTACATTTTTTCTGCCCATGTACACAGCAACTGTACAGCTTCAAAAATTAACTGATGAACAGGCACTGATTATTGAGTGTGTCCTAACTGCTAATTAATGCCTGCGTGCCCAGTCAAAGATGCATATATCTTTACAAAAGTCTTCTGATGGCTCCCGCTTCAGGCAGAAGGCCTATTTAATTTTGATTTAGACCCTTGTCAAGACATGTCATACAGGATTTGTTGTCCAAACTACCACTAGATAGTGAGCCAAGCATTGCATTACATTGCATTATTGTCATTTACCAAACGCTCTTATTCAGAGACTTGCATAGGTCACAATTTACATTTTGTCCATTTATGCAGAAGAACATTTACTGAGGCAATTTGTGGGTACCTTGCCTAAGGTTGCAACGGCAGTGGGGAATCGAACCAGCAACCTCTTGGTTATAAGCCCTGCTCCTTACCACTACACCACACTGCTGCCATACGACCTGATTGTAAATTTGCTTGGAAACCATGTCGGACACAGTATGACATTTGCTGTACATTCATTCATTCATTCATCCACCCTGCACTGGTTGGACTTCCCTTGTTTCTGTTAATCCTGATTATATGACCACACACCCAGTCCACAGTGGCAGTCAGCAGTGGGAATTTTCTACAGTACTGCTTCTTTCATTCTTGAATCACTGAAACATTCTGTAGTGACGTCACCTCACCTTCACGCTTCACAACAACCATCCATTCAGCCTGTATGGCAAATTATTCTTCGACACACAGCAACAATCTATCTACATCATGCATAAGAATGTGTTGGATATACATGCTGACCTGGTGCTCATAAACAGAAAGGCAAGGTATTTCAATCAAAAATGTTTATGGTATGGGTAATCAAATATTTACTTTCATGAAAATTAATAGCGCCCTAACAGGTTATTGAAAAAGAGAAGAGGGAAAAGAATAATTATCCCAGTTGTTTGTTACACTTTAATATGAAACCACAACCATGCCCCTAGGGGGCACAAATCATAGTGATAAAGATCCTTTCTTCTGTGTTTCCGGTTTATGCCTTGGTAGGTTCTACAAGTGTATATGACATTTACCTTTACCTTTGGAGCAGCTGCAGTACTCATTGGGAACAGAGATGCTTTAGTCTGTGCGAGGTAATGTAGCTTAATAGTTGTAAACTGGCACTATGTTGATGCCAGAATTTTTAAACAAATGTGTATGCGCTGTCTAATGGAGAGCATATAACTTGTATGGGTGAGTAAATTGCCGTTCTAGTACGCGAAATGAGGATTTTATAGTTAATGTCAATGTCAAAACTTTGAATGGCAGGCCATTTACCTACAAGTTTGAGTATAGCCAGAAATGTAGACTCAGATGTGAGATCAAATGGTAAAAAAATAACATTTTCTTTCATTTGAATTAATTTGTTCCAAATTTTCATGGCGTGACATGACTAGCTGGCTAGTTAGCTACGTGGGGGTGCAGAATTATTAAGACTGGCGATTAATATTAACATGAATACCGAAAACTGTTTTTCAAATCCGTCTTCAATCGAAGGCACTTCAGTAGCTGATGTAATGGTAATGGTAATGACCAGCATGTAACATCCCCTGGCTACATAAAGGAGACCGCTTTTGATACAGAACAGCCTAATGAAACGCGATCATGCGCACTGTGCGCAGTTCCGTTTCATGTCCATAATAATGGGCCTCGGCGGCAACGATCAGCTGCCTATTACTAACCCAGTTTCTTCACCATTACAGATAACTAGCTAATCAGCCACGAATAGCCGTCTGGGAGCGGCGGACAGCTATAGTCGTTCACCCAAATTCATTTCGAGGTATAAACCTTGAGATGCGAGACGAAAATTCTGTAATTTGCCTGGTCCGTTGACTGTACGGTAGCGAGTTCGGTAGCTAACGTTAGCTAAGCACAAGTGCAGAGTATCCGAATGTGCTGTCCTGCTTGTAGTGGTTATTACCTGAAAACTATGTGCAATCATCACTTACTGTCCCGTGCACTTTTACATGGGAACAACCCAGCGTAACACAGTTGTTTATACAGCGCAAATTTAGTGAGGAATTCTGTGCACGGTTATATTTCCAATCATTTACTGTATAGCGCTTCTTTCATTCTCTCCTCACTTAAGACAGCTAGCTGGAGTTGGCTAACACAACCTAATCTCCACTCATCGTCAATACAGCATTTTGCAAAACTGAATTTTACGTCTTTGTGTGCACCCAGTGAAATATGCGGCTTCTTACCGTCATAATAGTAGCAGACCTTCTTCTTCGTTCCGCCTTGGAGAGTATATGCCATGACTGCTTTAGGTAGGTAGTAATTTGCCTGGGAAGCTGACCAGCTGGATGAAACGATGGGACGGAGCAGTCGGAAGGAAGAGCAGACTGTGGGCACGGAACGGGAGGCGTGACAACAGAGAAAAGAGGGAAGGATCGGCTGCGCCAATTTGCATTTTTCGCTCACTTGCCCTAAGCACTTCCCCTCAAAATGGCGCAGAGTCACGTGATCTAAGGTGTCCCATTCTGCAAGAGTTACTTTCACTCGTCTTCGCTTGCTCCCTTGGGGTGAGTGTACACGCTAGTACACTTAACGTTTGGTGTGACATCCTCTTTTGCTTGGAGTGACTCCCAACTGTGCTCCTAAATAACACCTTTTCCCTTCTTCCTCAGGTTATGTATTTGTGTGATGTCACATAGTAGACTCACTTAGGGACTGGGACACAGTCTAAACCACATCAGAGTAAATCAAAGGTACATATAAACCTTCTGTGAAAGTGTGCCTGACCACGATGGTTTGAATACCACACAGAACCAACTTTTAGTGAAATAAGTTAAGTATAAGTAGGTGCTTAGGTAGCTAAATAAGGTACCATTTTTCAATGACATGAAATGCATTTGCAAACTGATTATAAATGTAAACTGTCCACTTTAACCAGTTTATGTTATGTGTAATGATTATGAAGACCAACAGAAATATCCTCTTGGAAGATGGAAATGTGTAAGATATGGTATGAAAGTATTGTTTTTTTTTTTTTTTTTGCCTCTGTGATGTCTTCGGAGGATACAGATCAGTGTGAGATCTCTCTCTATATCTCTCTCTTTCTGTCTCTCTTTCTCTCTCTCTCCCTCTCTCTCTCTCTCTCTCTCTCATATATGTGTGTGTGTGTTTATATATATACACATATTAATTGAGTCCAGTCTTAATTCAGCTATGGGGTGGGAAGGTGGCATGCGTTCACATTGACAGTTTCAGAGGAAAACTGTGCTGTGAATTGATGGTTCCACATGATGCAGACAGCATCATTTAAATTACATACGTAATGAACTACTGTTCTAATGCATCCTGACACCCTTAGCTTGTGATTTATAACTTGTTTATCTGGTGGTCTTTGGGGGCAGGTTGACGAGATTTTTGCTGGAGACATTGTAAATGCAATTATAAACTTGTCTTGCTTAAATACCTGTAGTCATGTGCAGTTTGAATGAATATTAGTCAGCAGATGTCCTACAGTAAAATGCTCTGGCACAGCATCAGCTCAAACACAAGGCACAAAAACACATTCACTGAACTGAACTATCTATATATGCTTTTTCTGCCATATGACACAATTATGGCAACACCCACATTGTCTCTTTAATTAAGAATTACAAATGTCTTCTTAAGCTCATTCTGTCTGCTTCTTGTGTGCACCTTGCCTTGTTTCAGAAATAAATATCTTTTGGGACCCGAGTGACTCAGTCTGCAAGGCGTTCATATTGTGCAAACAGCTCAATATTGATCAGGATCCCAAATTAGCTTCATTCTCCGGGGATAGGAGTGGACGTGTTGGCCAGGGTTTCCTCATGTCACCACTCTCAGGCTCACTGTGATTCGTTAGGCTCCTGGAGTTGCTTGTATGACATCAGTGGAGTGGCGCCTATCCTCCAATGAATGCTCGCTCCAATCTGCTGTGGGACTTGTAGCAGGTATCGGAGGGTTATGTTTGTCTCCCTACAGTGCTCTTGAATGAGTGCGGAGGCAAGCCTAGTGTACAATTGGTGGTTCCAAACAGGGTTGCATGAAGGGGGGAAACCATTAAAAAAGTTCTTAAAAGTGGCATGCAATGACTTACAGTAATACATACATACATAAAACATGGCTAAGCTTGTTTGATCTTGGAAGTGTGTGTGTGTGTGTGTGTGTGAGAGAGAGAGAGAGAGAGAGAGAGAGAGAGAGGTGGGTGTACGGTGCACACACAAGCCAGCACTGCTCAGGATTGGGTAATGACTTATTAGACCCTGAATAAATGGATGTTGTCTTCATTTCTTTTATCATATTGGATATCGGAAGACTTTAATGTTGAAACATGTAAATCTGTGCTTTTTTTCTTTTCAGAAAGACTTCCCTAGATATGAAGGCTTTCCCTCCCTACCCCAGTTTTCTCTCAACCCCTTTGAGGCCTGGCCTCTAAATTGCCCATTTCTTTAGCAATTAACAAAACGGTATTAACTGTGATAGATTACAGATACTTATCAAACACAGAAGCCGTTGGTGTGTGAAACAGGTTAATTACTTTCGTGTTTGCAGTAATTAACTAGGGATTGTTTCATATGCTTTCCTGTGCTGTAAATTAGGTGACAGGGAAAGATTGCCGTATTAAGTAATACAATGCATTACTTTTTGCTTAATAAAAATTAATAACAACATGAGAAATTACAAAATATTACCTCTTAATGTGAATCTAATGTTTACAGAAATTACACACTTGATACATTTAATTCACTTTGTTAATATGTTCAACATTTCTTTCATTATAAATCCATCTGTAGTGATGAAATCTTGAATGCAGTTTTGATTGAATACCTCCATAGTTAATACACAGATGCTGCTTAACTGTGACTAAATTAAACAGTTGGGAAATATTATTGATGAAGTACCCTTTGGTGAATAACACTGAAAACGGGTAGTGGCCCCTTTGTAATAACACCTAGGAAGAATGGTGTACGCCCGGTATAAAAACATGAATGAATTTTGACAAAGAAATGAACACCAAGTAAATGGATAATATAAAATGAAAGAACAAGCAAGAATAAAATAGAGCTACATGCCTTTACTTGGGTAGTTTACCTTCTTGTGGCCATTATTTGAGCATGGGAGAATTTTGGTGCCATTGCTTTTACACCAGCATTATTTTATCAGATCTTCCCATTAAAATTTATTCTAGTGCTATTGTTCTTAACATGTTATATATGTATTTTAATTGCATGCTATTGTATTTTAGTGCCATTGCTGTGGCACAATTTTTTTCTTCTTGTTAGCTGAACACTGTCACATGTGGCAGCGTTGCAGACTTGACATGAACTCGATTCTGCAATTCCCTATGTGCATGTCTGTGTCTTTTATTTTTTAAGTTTTATGTCATTGGTGTCTAGATTATCTGTATGTGAATGCATTGCCATGCCACACAACAAGCACCCTCTTGGGAAAATGTTGTTTAAATTGAATTAAGAAGGGCAGTAATCAAATTGATTTAACAATAATGGGCCCCTCAACTTTTGCAGTTTAAAACACTTGTTAAGCCTTAATGCGTTTGTGAATTGCTTTGGCTATCCATTTTCACTTGAGGAATGGTTTCATATATGGCATCACTAGATTTATGATGCCCAGCAGTGTGTGTGCTGATTTTATGTCGGTTAGTATGTATTTAGTGTTAGTATTTAGGGACGGCATAGCCAATGAAAAATGCACTGACCTTGCTATGTTTTTCTATGCTGTTTACTATTTTTCTGAGGTGTAGTTTGGCACTAAAGCAGATCACAGCAGAATGTTGTGTGTCTGCATGTAAAAGGATATACCTACCTGTGTTGTCATTCCACATCCTCTAATACTGCATTGTAAACAGCAGTGCACATGCTCATTTAAAGCCAATATGGCTTGCATCCTGACTGATCAGAGCAGAAACACCTTTATATCAAACATCCGGTCATTTAAAGTTACTCCCAGCCCATTGACCCAACTAATGTATGTGCTAGAGTCATTAACACACCAAAACCGATTCAGACATGCCTCTCAATCACCAGCAAGAGTTGATTGCACTTGATTTAGATAATTTTTTCTGCTACTTCGTAATGTATGTAATGCAGCAGCAACAACGTGACTCACAGCAATGTCGGTGCCTGGTGAGAAGGAAGGGTACGGTTGTGAGTCACCGCGGCGGATGAACTCACTTAGCCCTGGCTAGACCTGATTGCACAGCCTGGAGACTGAGAGTGAGGTCAGACAGGGCAACACTGAGCCTCAGGACTGCAGAGATCTTTCTTCCTCAGACTGCAGCCTGCCTTTTTCTGTGAGAAATTCAGGTTTACCTCCTCTGTCCTGAAAATTACCCCACACCCAACACTTTCTTTTTGCTTTAACTGTTTATTGGCGGAGGTGTAGCAGAGTGGTAAGGAGCAGGACTCGTAACCGAAAGGTTGCCGGTTCAATTCCCCACCACAGCACTGTTGTTGCACCCTCTGGCATGGTACATAACCCAGAACTGCCTCAGTAAATATCCAGCTGTATCAATGGGTAACATGCAAAAATGCAAATGCAACCTATGTAAGTTGCTCTCGATAAGAGTGTCTGCTAAAATGCAAATAACATAATGTAAATGTAATGTACCTTCAGCCCAGTCTGAGGTTATGTAGCCATGGTATCACGCCTCATGTTCACCATGCACAGTAACAGGAACTCACACACAGTACTGAGGCACCTCCATTGAAGGCGAGGAGGATATACCTGCACTCAGAGTGCACGTACCCATTCAGCGGCAATGTTCAGGGAGAAATGCCGCCACTTCCTATGAGAGAAAGCTGAAACTTCTTGTTCATAGATGGCACTGTCAGATACACACAGCAATGCACCTTTACGGCAGAGGGATGGCTCCACCGGACACTCTGTTACACATAAACAACTACTTGTGGGAGAAGAAATATGAGACATTGTTTATAAAAGAGACAATGTTAATCCATTTATTATTTTAAAATGACTATATACAGTACTTCCTGTTTGCAAGGCTTTTGATATAATCGAAGTGATGACTCTTTCAACTGGCATCAGTGTTTATATGTTTGCCGTTGTCATTCTATACTTGTATCTTCTTTATTTTTTAAAAAATTATGATACAGAGAAGGGATGGCTGTACATGTCTTCCATTTAGTTTAATATCTTCACTGTAAAAGAAACTTTTGTTATGTTAAAATTAGAGATTATTAAGGACTTTTTCATTTTGCAAATTATGGCTCTTGGCCCTTGGTGTAAACAAAGCATGAATCAAAAATTTAAAATCATAAAAGAAAATAACCCTGTCATTTCCTTATGGAACTGTACATTTTTAATGTTTGCGGAAATCATAAACAATCTCTCATTTCCCATTGTAATTGAAAATGCAAGATGCCGCTTGATTTCAGCACCCCTTTATAACTTACACAAATATGGTAACATCAAGAGCACAGTCCAGGTTTTAATTAAGAACACGTTTAACAATAATTCAGATGAAATAAGTAAAAAAAAAGATTTCCACAAAAAAATAGGTATGTGACATTGGTAGTTTCTACTGAATAAACCAAATTTACATCTGTTAAAAACATTTTGAAATCACATCGGTTAATGTATCACGTTAACATTAGGGTACAAGTACTTTGGGCTCAAGAGTCTAAGCTGACCTTCATGGCACATACAAAAATGAGGAATATAGCACGAGGTGGGCACATATTTCTGTCTGAGAAGCATTTTTCTGTTCTGCATTCATACTGAAAACATGATCCTTCAATGAGGATGTTTTTATTCATATGATGCAATGTGGTTTCAGGTACCGTAAATGAGCCATCTTGGAAAAGCAAAATCGCACAGTATACATCTCTGAATACCTTCATCTCACACTGGGGAAATGGTTGTTTTGCCATTGGCTGTGGGTGAACATGGCTGGGAATGTCAGATTCATTTTTTTTTACCTGTCGCTGCAATCAGGCGATGCATTACAGAGAAAGAATGGGCACTTTCAATAAACACCTTGCGAATTATAGCTCGCAAACCATCATTCCTCTGTCCTTCACACCTATGAATAAAACATTGATCCCGTTTCATATTTGGTCACTTTGTGATACTCTCAAGCCTTAACAACTCAATCAAAGTGCTTTTATCATCTTTTTTTTTTTTTTTACATATTTTCCAAAGGGGACATTTTGGAAAAATGTCAACCGATAATGACAACTCTCTCAGAGTTTGTAAACGTTTTTTCTCTCTCTCTCTCGCTTCCTTTCATGGCCAGTTGAATGTCCTCCCAGTGATCTGGTAGAACTTCTGGTTGAAGGGGTGGAAGAACCGGCGCAGTTTGGCCACGACGGCAGGGTCCACTTCCGGGTGGATGCGGCCCTTGCTGCCCGCCAGGCACTTGTTGAAGACGATGTTGAAGCGCAGGCAGTAGAAGCCGCGCGTGGCGTTGAAGTACAGGTTGTACTGGCTGATCCGGGACGGGAGGTTGAGGAAGCGCTCCACCAGCTGCAGCTCCGGCAGCGGGTCCGAGATGAGCCGGTCCCCGTCCACGATGTGGAACTGCTCCACGGGGAAGTACTTGAGCCAGCGCTCCAGGTGTTTGGTGTAAATGCTGGTCCGTACCGCCTTGTACTTGGTGTTGACCTCGCAGGTGTTGGCGTCGATGGCCAGCTTCTCGAACTTGTGGTAGGTCTTGTTCTTGCGCTCCTTGCCCTCCAGGACCTGCGTGTAGTCAGACACCGCCCGGGTGATGGGCTCACGCACGATGACCAGCAGCTTGATGGACGAGTTCATTTTGAAGATGCGCTCGGGCACCTCCTCCGTGATGAAGTAGGCGGGGCTCTTCTCGATGGTGATCTGGTGGGGGAAGGAGAAGGGCATCTTCCCGCGGTACCAGTCGATGCCCCGGGCGTAGTTCTGGTCGTTGTCGAAGAAGTGTATCTCCTGCGAGGCCTTGACCACGGCCGGGTGCAGGTTGAGCATCTCCAGCAGGGCGCGGGTGCCCCCCTTGCGCACCCCAATGATGATGGCGCGGGGCAGCTGCTGCACCAGGCTGTGCAGGCGGATCTGCTCCTTGCTGGCGTTGCCCTTGCGCAGTTCGTGCAGAATGCCCCGCTTGTACTGCAGCGTCCGCAGGGGGAACTGCTCGGCCAGGCCAGGGGCCAGCCTGCTCTCCATAGGGCAGATAGGCTGCAGCCTGGGGGGCGAGACGGGGGGGCACAGAGAGACAGGCCTCGTTTCTCTACCAGCACAGACATGAACCATCACCTCATTCAAACTATTCATGCTGCTGCATTTTTGGTAGCCAGGAAAGAGGTTAAAATGGTAAATAATTTAATGTAAGCCAACCAATACAAATATGACATATATGATAAACATATGATAACATTTCATTATTAAATCAAAGTAAACCAGTGTCATAACAGACTGTATGACTAATAATTTGTAGCCAGTGAATAGGTGTTTACTATTTTGTGTTAGAAGTCACTTTTAATAATATAAAATGATTACAAAATATGTATTACTTTTACACTTTCTATATGCTGTGCATATACACATATATATGCAGCCATATCCGTATATGTACACCTTATTAATGACAGCCCATATGACATCAGCTCAGGTTGTTGAGTCTTATTATAATTATTGTTCCGAAGTCCAACTCTTTTCATCAAGCATCTCACAGCTGGGCATCAGCAGAGCCCTATACATACAGACCTATCCAAGCTCCCAACTCTGGCGACTAGATAGAGGAGGCTCCCGATGGCGAGGCTACCCAGCAGGAAGAGCTTCTGTCTCAGCAACGCCTGCTGTTTGAATGGCATGACCCTCCATCAATCTTCAGGACTGCGTCTTCAGCCTGGAGAGAGGGAGAGCGGGAGAGAGAGAGAGGGAGAGAGGGAGAGAGGGAGAGAGAGAGGGAGAGAGGGGGAGGGAGAGGGAGAGGGAGAGAGAGAGAGAGAGAGGGGGAGAGGGAGAGAGAGGGAGAGAGAGGGAGAGAAGGAGAGGGAGAGGGGGAGAGCGGGAGAGAGAAAGAGGGAGAGAGGAGGAGAGAGAGAGAGGGAGAGAGGAGGAGAGAGACGGAGAGAGCGCCCGGCGCATAAACCACTAATCACTGCGAGGAGAGGAGGGAGACAGACTAATGTTTATTAACACACACTCAATCAAGTCTTACAAGTGATTAAGCCGACGCTCGCGAGGAGCTCGCAAAGTGCCGCAGTGCCATTAGAGAGAGGGACCTCCGCTTCGCGCGCCTCTTTATTTATTTATTTATTTATTTCCTGCCTTTCCACAGGTTCCCTGGATGTGACTTAATTTAATGCATGAGAGCCGGACCCGCACGACTGCTGGATGATATCATTTTTCATTTTACGACCGTAAATCCTGAGCAGGGTAATGCGCTGGCGTTCTGCTTCTGTCCTGACAGGTCTGTCGTAGAGACTACATGCTTCCGCCCCCATTGACAATGTCAACTAGGGTTGCGAAGATAACGAGTTTAGAAACACGATATTTGGGATCAAAGTTACTCCAATCGAAAACTTTGTCTAATTAAAAGAATTCAACAACGAGCGGAGTAGCAACAATTATTTTTTCGTTGCTGGCAGTCTGAAATGGAAGTGTTTCAGTGCTGTGAATATTGCTCACTTCAAAGGACATCTGAATCCCAGAACGGCACTCTGAGACAGTGATTTCAATGGCGCTACTAAATGTTGTAAGCCTATTATTCCACATCCGACTCTAATACCCAGCAGTTTCCTTTCCGAGTACCCGTAGAGACAGTCGCCTTTCTGAAAATAAAATGTCACTGTAAAAAGCTGCTTAATGGGAACAAAATGAGCGTGATCAAAGCAAACAAAGATCTGAGCTACATATTTTTCAACCTAAGCTTTTCTTTTCAAGATCATATTTTGGGGGAGGAGGCATGGCTTGCGACTAGGAGAGTCTTGTTTTTATTTTATGTATTTATTCCTCCTTGACATCTGACACAATTATATGGGACAGGTTACTTTGCATTCTGTGGGGGGGTCCACAACATAATTAATGATACATTGCCATGTCAACTCGATGACAGCAACCAGTATTATAGCTGTTCTTGACCTTCACACTTACAACAATAATTTATTTACTACATACTGCAAAAGTAGCCCTTTTCTAAGATGTTAAGACTACTACAAATATTTTGCTTCCTTTTCATGTAAAAGAAGATCATTGTATTATGTGTGTGACTCCAATGACCTTCCATGCTAGAAGGAAAAAGCAAGTTCTTAAACTCCACCAGAAGGGGGCAGTATTTCACTGCATTACAGGACGACATCGCAAACATCCTTCAGGTAATGAATGAAACATGCAGTCTCGTTTATCTGCAAGGCTTTCATCTTTCTTAGCGTGTGGCCCCCCAAAGAAATCTGATACACCTTTTAGTTAACTCTTCACAGAGAGAACAGCTCTAAAGCTTTCATCTGCTTTCACGTTTTCACATTTCAGTGTGAGATAATAAAACACGCTGGCATAGGAGACCGATCCCAAGTGGCTCGCGAACAGCCCTGAGGTCTTCACTTATTAGAAAAACCATAGTCCCACAGGATGAACCCTGTACTGAACCCTGAACCCTGCACTGAACCCTGTACCCTGTACTGTGGCCTCACCCACGGCCCTCTCAGGTTTTTACTCTCCAGGAGAGAGCTGCCGTTTCTGGTCCCCTGCTTTACAGTGCACTACTAATCTGAGAGGCAGAGATGGACACATGTGGTGGTATTGGGTGTGGGGCAGCAGTGTGGCATAGTGGTTAAGGAGCAGGACTCATAACTGAAAGGTTGCCGGTTCGATTCCCCATGGGCGAACTGCTGCTGTACCACTGGACAAGGCACTCAACCCACAATTGCCTCAGTAAATATCCATCTGTACACATGGATAACATTGTAAGAAAAAACTTAAAATTAATGTAAGTCACTGTGAATAAGAGTGTCTGCTAAATGCTGTGATGTAATAATGTAACTGATGTAATGTAAATAATGTCATGTAACAATGTAACATGTAATGCTCCTCTCGTGAGCGGGAGAACGGGAGCATGGGTCTCTGTGTGAAACCGCAGTGTGCTGACCGTCCCCCACATGGACAGGGAGCGGTCCCTGCAGCCTTCAGAATGGCACAGATGGATCCTAATTGAGCACCTGCCCCAGGTCACGAGTGGAGATTAATCTACTGCTACGCCACCGCTACACAGCGCCTGCCACTGGTGTTTTAATAATCCAGACCAACCTTTGGAACAAAAAAAAAACATCTACAGCAGATGGCTAATATCATATCTACTATAATATATTCAGGTTAATATACTGTATAATGGCCATGTGGAGAGGATTTTGATTCCAGCATTTATTGAAAAAATAAACAATATTGCCTTGCCTTGGCTTTTGGGGAGAATTGCAATTTTATCAGTATTACAATACACTCAAATAAACTCATTTAGCCTTGGGCTGGGCCCTTATTTTGTGGCATCCAATTTTGAAAAGAAATGTTTAGCATTTCCTACAGTGCCTATAAAAGGCTTGGGACCGGCTCACAGATTTAAAGGGGACATTTCAGCGTGTGTATCAGACTCTGGATCAAAAACAGTGTCATAGTCTGATCAATAAAAATATTTTCAAACTGGAAGTGACATGCATTTTTATATCCACTACAATGAATATTGTACTAAAGTAAGACACGGTAAAGACACTGTAAACCTGGTTTTAATAAGTATGGTGTTTCACAAAGTCTTCTTTTATCTTGCAAACCTCTAAACTGGCTCACAGCTATGGGATCTGCTCAGTCTCTGCTGTGTGCCGGTTGCACCTCCACTCATAGCAGGTACCTGGCCATCTGGTCCTCCGCCAAATCTCAAGTCAAACAGGCTAGCAGCGCTTTCGGTGTAAAAAAAAAAGCTGGTCCTCAGCCTCCCACACTTCTACACCAGCTCTCCTTCCCCTGCTAAGCACTTTTTTCACCTTAATTTCACCTTTATTTGTGCTGCTGTGGAGTGTTTCCCTCTGAGGCACCGGAGGGGGGCACTTACTGGGTTTATGGTATGCAAACAAATCACGCTAACACTATCAGCGCACCATGGGCCTCCTTTATGACCTGGCCCTCTAGACCTGAACACGCCGTCAGGAAGACCGCTGTGCTCAAAGGCATTGCTGAAGTGCTGGCTGCTGTCATATTGTCTGTGCTGTGTATTTCACGTTTGATCTCTGAACTACAGAGGAATCGATATGTAGGCCTACACGTTTTTGACAATTTGTAAGAGAAAAAGAACTCGTCCTTTTCCCTTGTTAAATTTCTCATTCGGTGGTGGCCCCTGAGCTGGCTATAGAGGTCTGGAATTTCCAAAATTCAAACCGATAACAGACCTGAATCAGTTCTGTGCATGATTAGCAAGCTGGCCAGTTTTAGTAAGGATCGGCTGACTACTTCTGACTTCATTGCACCTGATAAGGCAGAATCACCTTTGTCCATTTTACATTAAATCATTTCAATTATGACAGACTTTAGTTAAAATTGTTATGAATACATCATGGAGATATGGATGTTGGGGAACTACTATTCAGCATACAACCACTTGTTTTTACAGAGGTATCACATTAGATCATCAGATGCCATCAGGTGCAAGACCACAAAGGAATATGTGACCTTTAGTTAAATATACATGCCTGTTAATTGTGCAAAAAAGGTTCAGGACCACTATTAGGTCAAAGGTGAATTCTGTGCCGCTCTTTGTAGCTGACTGACTGCTCTCGTTACATCCTGAGCAGCCAGTGCCACCTCCTCACTGGCTGCCCATTGGACAGAAGCTGAAACAGATATTCTCCTTTTTACACATTTATTCCAGTATTCCTACTTTTTAGGTAGAACACTTATTCACCCTTTTGGTGTCAACATCTGATTTCAACTAGACTGTGGGTATATTCACTGCAATCTTTTGTAGCATTGGTCCTAGAGACCATTTTCCTCAATTACATCTTTCTGAATTCAACACATGTTACTTGACAGTTTTAATTGTAAGATGTAAAAGTCTTCATTACCTTCAAATAGCAAAATAGCAGACTAAATCATTGGAAGTAAGCTTCAGAGATATTCTTTTTGAAACACGAACTGATAATGATAGCTCAGATTATATCTTTCCAGCAAACTGAACAATCCAACAACTTTGCAGACCGTGACAGAGGCAAACACATAGGGCATACATTTATTTAGCCATTATAACCAGGCAGCAACTGTAAAGATGGAATGAAATTATCTTTCAGATAAATAGCTGAACCAATCCTGTGAATCTGAAAAGGACTCAGATTCTGCAGCAAATCCAAGCTAAATAAATCCGCTAAGCATACACGTTTAAAAAGTTTCCCAATTTTAATTTTACGAAGAATGAAAAAAGTTTTTTTTGAGTTAAGTCTATATGAAGTTAAGCATACAACTGAAGAAAGGAGAGAGGTTTTTAGAAATTAATCTGACAGATTTTTTTTAAACAGCTTTTACTTCAAAGACCGGATATCCATTCTAATTCATTTGACTATTCCAGTTCTTGGCTGTGAAGTTTTCTAGTCAGTGACACCCTGTCCACTAATCTGAAATCCAGCTCCATTCCCTCTGTTCTCAGCCAGCTCTTCACACATTTTCAGACCAAATTTAGCTGTACATTGTCTGCAAAATAGAAAAAAACTGAACTGTAGGCCCAGTGTCATCAGAAAGACAGTCACTCCAGGACTGGGAGGAAGACAGGGTAAAGTTGCAGTGTGGAGCAGGGATTGGATCCAGGACATTCCAGGTTCAAATCCTGGGTTTGCTCTTGTACACATGAACCAGGGAATCTGAATTATGCCAGTTAATATGCAGCTGTGTGTATATAGTATTGTAACAGTTGTAGAGGCCAAAATATGGCACTCATTTTTGGTGTGCAGAAAAAAAAACTGTTAATGACCGAAAAACTTATGAAAGATCCTTGATGGCTGCCCTTTGAATGTTACATTCTACATTTGAAAATACACAGCTGAAAGGATTGTCCATTTCCAGCTGCAACAAAACTGTTTTCAGATTAACTTAAGTCTCCAACCAAACAGTCTTCATTAAGTGTAAAACAATGCATCAATGCAACAACAATGCAACAACACTCTATGATGACCAAACTTGTATGTCAGGTCAACATACACTATATGTATGAAGTTAAAAAATGTATGCCTATACATAGCAAGGTGATGGCTGTAGTTTAGGTCTATGCTTACTGTCTGTGGTGAATTACTTTTGCGCGCTGTAATACGCAGTGATGCTGCGCCAGATCCTGTCTGCTTATTGCGCCTCACGCTGCGTTCAGCTAATTACAGGCGTCCCGCGCCGTTGCCATGCCTGGAACACCACGCTGTGGCCACCGTAAAAATAGATCAGTGCAGCTGGTCTCTGTGGACCTCAGCGGCAGCGAACACAGCGTCAGACACCTGAGCGGGGCTGCGTTACAGCAGCCAGGGACCCCCACCACCACCACCACCATCTCACACGGAGCAGGATAATAGAGCAGGCACTGCAGAGTACACACACTCTGTGACATGCCTCTCAGAGGACCGCGGGACACGCGTGTCCCAGAGTGTCTGAAACCCCTCGAGAGCGAGTGTGAAGAACAAAACCACATCCCTGCTAACCGGCAAGCTGAGATCTGTCTAAGGACAGCTGCTGCTGCATGGTGTAGCCAGTGTGAAAGAGGGCCGCAACTCCGCCAGCGAGCTCCGAACCTCTGTTCTCGACACACAACTGCGCTCTAACTAAATTTGTCCTTGTCCGCAGCAACCCCTGGCATCCAAGCTGAGCTTTAGCCAGTTATCCAGGTCATGGCACCAAATGTAACAAACTTGAAAGAGGTCTGCAACTCCACAACTAAGCTGCAAACCCCTGTTCTCATCACACAACAGAACTCTCAACACCAATGTTGGTACTAGCTGAACTAAAGGTAATTTGCCCTTAGCTCCACAGAAAATGACAAAAGCTAACTAATTCTCAGGGAGTTATGTCCCTGCTGAAAGTCCTCTGCTACCTGCTACCCTCTTTACACAGAACTCACACAAGCTACTACTGTCAAGTCTGTTACACTTACCTCCTTACCTCCCTTTGATTGCCTCTTTCTGCACAGCAACCTCTAATGGCCGAGCTGAGATTTAGCCAGTTATCCAGGTCACGGTACCAATGTAACCAATGTGAAGGAGGTTCGTAACATTGCGAATCAGCTCCAAACCCCTGTTGTCATCACGTCACTGACACTAATGGCCAGCGTCTTTACCAGCTGTGCTAAGGGCAATTTGCTCCTAGCTCCAAAGGCAACAATACGAGCTAAGTCTCAGGGAGTGACGTCACCGCTGAAACCGCTCTGCTACCTGCTACCCTACCGGCTTCACGCAGGACTCAAAAGGTACTACTTTCAGCTCTGAATAAGCACTGCTAAAATTGCATGCCTCAGATCAGTGTTATTTTAAGCAGCACTGCAATCACTTGAAAATGTGCTCCCTCCACCTCTGTTCCACTGCTGAACCCCTACTTAAAATACCAAAGATAAAATAGCAAAGCAGGGAGGACAACGAGGGAAGGATGATAGCTGTCACCATGGACATTTCCGGTTAATTAGCATACTCTCGTTAACTGCCCCTGCTGACATTTGGTCCCTGCTCCCTATATGAAAGTTCAATGGCTCCTCCATACCTGTGCTGACAATTTAGGTTGCCACGTATTCATGTATTCACCAGGACTGACTGATAGCATTACAGGATACTATAGCTGTCAAAAGCCATTTCTCCCAATCAGCTATATAGCTTCATGAACAAGCAAGTTCAATACAAGCTCAGATTTTGACTGCAGTATTGTTATTCTGTGACTCCGAACAGCTAAGAACTACAGCAGATAAGAACCACACACTTCGTTGACATACCTTTTTACGGAACATGCTAAATAGATTAATTTGCCATATTTTCACTGTTGCCACTCCTTAGTGACATTATTTCAAGAGCTTACACATGAGTGAGCTCATGAGTTTAAAAAATGGCTCCGCAATGTCTTCTCACTTATTTGAAAACCAGTGATTTTGGTTCATTTTCCAATCAACACCCATCCCATTCAACTGTTAGCTTTAAACAGGACGAATCAAACTGCGTATTTTAGAATTGTTTGACAGCTTTTAATAAAACCAAACCTATGAAGATTTAGACACACATGTGGAGGCCATCTTTTCTTGTTATTGGCATTCATGTCAGCGGAGGGCAACGCGAGGGACGAATGAGCCCAGAGCAGGGAGCTTCTGAATAATGCAGCACCTCGCAGTTTATTATTATTACTATTGATCTGTGTTTTATGCACCAGGGAATGATCCTGGTTTCTGTTCTGAGCTTCTACTGAATCCTCCCGCGACGTCTCCCCTGTAGAGCTTCCATTTTGCGATATTAGTCCTACATTATTTATAAGCCTGCGCGCTGGGGCCTTTGTGCTGGGCTACTCCTCTGGCTCCACCGCGACTGTGCCACACAGCTGCCCCTCTCCCATGGCAACAGCATACCCCTCACAGGGGGGTCTGACACCTGTGCCCTTAGATACGCAGGTACTACACAGGCCCGGCGCTACGGGGGTGCTAAGGGGTGCACTGCACCCCCAGACGGACCTCAGTGCACCCCCAGTTGTCTCCTTATACCCCGATGTGTACATAGTTTTTATGATTATTTATTTTTGTGCATCCCATGGATTGCAGTTGCACCCCCTCTGTATTTTCTCCTGTTGCCAAGCCTGGTACTACATACACCCTATAGGTACACCTTCTCAGATGTTTCTCAGTGTATGGAAAGCTCTCAGCACATGATGTACTTAGTCATGTAAGCTGGTACTTACATATGTAACTGCACACTTACACGGCCGCTGTTAGATAAAGGGTTTCCACTCCTGCGTCTCCCTCTAGGTCTCCTTGCAGTCACTCCTCCCCCCAACACCGCTTCGGAGTGCTGAGTATGGTCTGGTGTGCCCTGCGTGGTGTTACTGCATTTTTAGTTAGGCCCTTGGCTCTGCACGGAAACGCTGACAAGGGCTTGTTTTACACAAGGGGGCGGATTTATCAAAGAGCACATTTGTAGCCGCTAATGACTGAGAACTGCAGTTCTCCGAGCACGCGAGAGGCCGTTTTTCGGGACTGCGGCACGTCTATCGAAAACGCATTCGGTAATGATGTCCACCGTGGTGAGCAATTAAGATATCCCACATCGCAATTCACAACTGACACCTCCCTCAATGAAACGCACCACTTGTGAGTGCTTTGACAGGCTGAGTGACTAGGGAAACACAGCCAATCATAGGTGAGAGCTCGCATGTCAGAGAGTACACAGCATTACTCCCAGGGCCTTGTGCAGCACATGAGGCTAGTTTTGGTAACGCTGGGGGTGCCATAGCCAGCGGCTAATGTAAATACAATCTGGCTGTGAGGGCAACGGACGGTTTCTGCAGCCATAAAACTTAATCAAACTTTGATGAATCCTTCCCCAGGAATCACCGCAAATTTCCCAACGCCCCCATATGATACCATGCTGTTGGTGTGGATGAGGATGCTACTGCACCATAGCTACGGTCAGGGTGAAAAGAGCCACACTGGCCACACAGATCTAACCTGGCTGTGCAGCTCCCTCAGGGCTTGGCCTTGATTCCTGCACACCTGAGCCGTGTTTCTGCCCACTGATGTAAACCAAATGCGATCACGACCTTCCTGTTCACGGGGATGGAACGATGGTCAGGTTTTTCAGTCGCGAGTCATTGTTTCCGGTTGTTTTTCTTGTCAGACCTCCTGAACCTCACATTCTATTTTTTTTTATTTTCATTTTTTTTCTTTTGGCTCTCTGAGAAACATAAAATTAATCTAACATTTAATCAATGATCAAACACTAGAAAAGAGGTTTTAAAAGCCATTTGTGACAAAAACTTGAGGGGCTGAGTAACTGATGCATTACTGAAGGCGTAAATCATGTACTGTTTCCGTATTTCCTTAAAACCGTCCCCAAATGTGCAGCTCGGAGGCATTAGCATGGTGACGTCTGCAGCCTGCTCAATGCCTATTATAACTGTATAAGCGAGGCTTTGACCTCCTGGAAAATCATTCATGTCCAGTGTGAAGGAGGGAGCTCTCTCATTTTTCACAGATAATGACATCAAGGCTGTGGGGAGCTGCGCGGCCTGCAAAACAATAGCAACAAACAGCAGCGGTGCCCCACGCATCACCGTGACTCACAGATCATGTGACCAGGAGTGTTTTATGTGGCTGACTGATGCGTCATCATACACAGACACACTGCATGAACATCACAGGAGAAAACAAAAAAAAAAAAACAAGAAATCCTTGACCGGTCTGATTAACCCAGATAAATAAACAAAATGACCCACATGCTGAGTGTATGCAAATTGAACGGTCCTCTAAATTTCCGCTCGTTGAAAGACATTTGTGCTCCACAAGCTCATTCTCTGGAGGTGATGAGCTTTAAAAGTCCAGGTCACGTGAATGCAACCCAGGCCAAGCTGCTAAAATTCTTCCAGAATGTAAGTTCTCCATCAACTAACAGACAGTAGCTGCCAGCAAACCGACATCAGACAGCGTAAACACAATGGTATACCTGTATAGCAGGCTGTTAAATGGCAGTTTAGTGCACACTGTACAAATGGCTGACGTGGGAATAGAATAGAGGGCAGGGTGAAGTACCGACCAATGAGTGTACTGAAGCCAGAGGCAATATCTGCTTTACTGCTGAATGAAACCTGACCTTGCTGCATCCTCTGAGGCCGCACTGTGATGCAATAAACACACAGCCAGAGGAAACCATCCTGCCCTGCAATCCCCCTCAGATCACACCTCGTCTTACAGTCTGTCTAGTTTAGATCTACACGATAAAAACCTTGCCATGTCAGGTCATGGCATTATCTTAAATGTGTTTGGGATGTGTGCAAAAGTTGGAAATACTGCTTTCGAAAAAAAAACAACACAAGAAATCGACAACAGCAAAACAACAGACAGTACATCATTTTGGAACATTAGCCCTAAACATCACCTGGGCACCCACAA
>CM032892.1:4140000-4430000 GCA_019176425.1 Megalops atlanticus | reverse complement strand
AGATGAAAAATGAGGCGAGAACACCCTCCTCCCCCCCTCATACGAGCGGCTGCATACATACATATTACCGAGTCAAGTCTGCAGCAAAGCGCATTACCGTGTATTCATTGCAATTTGCACTCAATTGACTTCCTCTTAAGCTGCACTCCAGCGCTTTGCAGACTCAATGTTTTGTAAGCAGGAAAGAGAAAAAAAAAATCAATGTGAAGAGGCAGATAACAGATGCCAATGATATCTGCTATCAACAGTCACTTTGGCTGTCGGCGTGAATTCCAAGTATCTTAACTTGTTATGCTTTGATCAAGCCGTTCGTGGGTCACGACTAATTTACCCGTTTTTGAAACTTTACAAACGGTGCAGCAGCGGGGTTGTGTACATGCACTGTGGTGTGGGCGGGAGTGTGTCTGACACTTTTCACATTCTGCTTATTGGCAAAAAATATTCATCATCAATGCCCCAAACTGAAAAAATGCACACAATGTGTCTCTCTGTTTGAATGCTAGCCTCTGCTTTTCAAACTGAAATGTATTTCTTCAAATTTTACACACCATAAAGCTTTGGGAAAATGGAACAGTTGCTTAAAGGCAGTATTCAAAAGTAAGGGACACAGGGCATTGCAATCTGATTAAATTTATGCTTAAGAGGGAAAAAAAACTACACGAGAAACTACATTACACATTTTAATATAATTATTACAGCCTTTAGCCCTATACAGTGAATACAGAACACAAGAATCCTTTACAATCTGCTTATGGCTATTAATCCACTGCTGTCACCCCTTATAAATAGGATTCTTATACACTCACAAAAATGCCATTTTACGGACCTAACAGTGGCCTAGCCAGAGAGAAGAAAATAAGCACTGAATAATGATTGTTCGCACTCTCCTCAGCACCTGAGTTGAGTTGATAACACGCTTTTTTGTCACAGTGATTGTCAGTAATGTTTACATGATGTATCCTGACTCTTAACAATCCATTCTTATTAGCCCCCCCAGTCGGCTCTATCGCGCTCCATCAAATCACGTCAATGTCTCCCAGTCAATCATGCGGCCGAGTGTCCGAGCGTGGGTCCAGCTGATTGGCGGAGCTGTCACAGACTCCTGGTCCCCCGCAGTGGGGGGGTGAGGTGAGGGGGAAGACCCCTCCGTTCTTGCGGAGAGGGAAATGAACAGCGGGGAGGCAGAGGCACTTGGAGAAATGGACCGAAAGCACTCTTGCTTAGGGAGGGATGTGACTGCTGTTCACGCTGCGAGATATTTTAAATTGATCGGAAGCACGTCTTCGTCAAGTGGCCATGATGTCTTGTTTCCAAACAAGATGGTGCTACCACGGTGTGGATGGTGAAGTCTCGAGAACCAGCAAAAAGCCAAACAAAAGCTAAACGTCAAAGCTCGACACCCCAACGCACCGCTCCCTGTAGCATCTAGCCACCTGGTGACAGGGAGCTCAACTGCACCCTCCTGTTTGCGGCGGAAACCCTCAAGACATTGCGCTGTGTTTGCACGCTGTCTCTGTGCCACTTACCCTCCTGTGAGCCGTACAGGGGGCAGGGGATCGGAGCTGCGGGCTCATGGGTAAATCCCTCTCAGCGTCAACAAAATAAGACTGTTTCTGTGGTAACCTGGGTCTCTAGATCCAACCTGATCAAACAAAGCGAGCACCTCATCAGAGCGGCTGAGGAGCAAGCTCATATAGCCAGCCGCTCAGAATACTAATGCAATCAATTCTGATGTGCCATTAATAATGTATATGACATATATGTATATGTTTTTTTTTTGCTCTTACAATGTTACCTCTCTGCCACAAATGAAATATTTATCGCATCCCTTGGGGTATTCAGCTTTTTTTCCTTTAGTCATTCTTAACAGAAAACCTATACTTTAGTTCATAAAGAGTTCTGAAAGCATAGGAAGGTTTGCCTGTTCAAGGTTTTATTCTTTGACAGCACTGGTAATTCTTTATTGTGTCCACACAAATTAATACTTCCATTCAGAAAGCCTTTGTCCCTAATTCCTCCATCCACTCCAGTGCTGGGTCTTTGTGCTGAACTCAGTGAGCACATGGATCACAGACTCTTTGCTTAGCCTCTTCTCCCTGACATGTAAGAGTACCTGCTCTTGCCATTATCCAAACCTGAGTGCAGTGCCAACATATCTGTAATTCAAATGAGGGTTACTGGGAAGGCAGGAAATTCCACCATGAATAAGTAAGGTAGTTATACAACACAGTAATATGGGCCATGAAACAACTTGTAAATTAAGAAGTTCATGAATTAATCAATAGTCACGCTGTGCCCTGAAGTTCCAACCTTTGATTATACGGCCACTGCTGCTTATTTGTTTTGGTATGCATATTTCAGATTCATCAGAAGAGAATCCATATTTCTTAATCATGAAATGCTTAGTGCTGGCAGGATTAGCCTACAGCAATTCCCTCTCATCTCACAAAATCTCTATACAGGTGACTATCACACATGACCTATATGAGTGACATTCAGTAGCCCTGTTTATAATGGTGACACATTATGCTAATTTGCGGCTGATATTTGAACAGTCATTCCAACATTTCTTTGCAATGCCGTTTGATCTTTGTGAAAGCTGTTTTATTAGTCTTGATTTCAGATAGATTAGATCTGGTTAGCCCCTTTTGTCTGCATTGCTCCATGGTCAATTTGTCTTTTTCACCCCGTGATTAAAATCATATCGCTACCTGCATATAAAAGAGAGCAAAATGGAAGGCAGCCCTGCAATAATTCACAATCTACGGACACTGACTTCTTCGTGCTTTCTCTCTCTCTCTCTCTCTCTTTCTCTCTCTCTTTTCATACTCACAGAGCCCGGCTTTAAACAGCAGTGTTTGTCCTTTGCCCCTGTAACTACAAAGCCAACAGAAATCCGTTATGAAAATAATCAATCACAACTGCGCAGAGGGAAAAAAAAAAAAAAAAAGAAATGATTCTAAAAAGCCAGAAGTGGAGTGCATCTAACAACGATTTGTCATGCAGTGAAAAGATGGATTTAATTCCTGCAAAGAAGAAAAAAAACTATGCGCATTTCTCCGCGGTGACAGATAGCCCAGATAATTCCAGAGGAGGACAGGAGCTGCTGGACTCTCAGACAGAGGTGGAGATCTTTGGGGTTTTGAAAGTTACCCACAATGCACCGCTGCCTGTTCCACACTCACGCTGGAAGGACAACCTCAATCCTGGCCAGAGATCCTGCCATCACTCTTCTGTGCTGAAGTGTTTTTGCACTCCCGGTATTGGAACTGGGCCAATCTCTCTTTTTCAAAAAAAAAAAAATTTCAAACAAGAACAGTGTGTTCCGTTCCATTCATATTTAACTGTCAGATATTTGCATACATGCATGCTTTCACCCTGTCCCCCAGCCCCCGTCCCCCCACCCCAATGTTATGAACATTGTTTACATTGAATAAACACACTATGAAAACATCAACGCATGATGCCAGGCGTGGCAGGTCTCAGAGGGACGGGACAGACAGCGAGTTCCACAGTTTTCCAGAAAAGCCACACGGCTCTATTATGGATGCACTCAGTCCATCCCAGACTCATCAGCCATTTCCGTAATGTCAGGGAGCAGTGAGGGAGAGAGGGCCATAAAACACAAAGCTGGGACGCTCCGCTTATTACAATTAATTATTTATATGACCACATTAGCGAGGCAAAATCCGGCGATTGCAGTGGGAGGGTGCGCCGCCGCCGAACCAGAGACAGATGGATTCGAAAAGCCTTGTTACACGAAATGAAGACCACACCGAGCACATAGCGCATAAATAATGCATCCCGCGCGGTGCTGGCGGATAATAACGCTCCTTCCATGTGCCTGCTGGGCCGAGCACTCAGCCCAGCACACTTAAACTACACACTCCCGGTGTGTAACCTGAAAGGCGTCGCTTAAAATCAACTCGGTCAAAAGCAACAGTGATCCGCCTGCTCTCACTTACCTCTTTGAAGAGTTTTGACAGATATACATGCGGCTGTAACAGAACTATGGCACGTAAGCCAGGAGCATCTGTGACGTACATTTCAAACTGAAATGTACATTGATTGGCATTTAAAAACCACAGTCTTGAACTATACACATAATGGAGGAACATCATAGTTTGTGCATTAAGGAAATATAGAATTTAAATTATAATTTATAAAAATGTTAAATCAGGTAAGTTCTGGAGCTCGTTACTTGGCTTCACAATCTCCACTTTGGTTAAAAGGTAAAATAAGAGCAAAGACTACAGAAAATACATACTGATGCATGAGAGATAGACAGACAGGCTTGGAAAGCATAGAAACCTAACATGCATGACAACCGCATGCCTGAACAGAATTTTTTTTAAAATCTGCGGTTCAAATCAGGCATTTGAATTTTTAATTAACCTCATGCGAAATTAGATTCTGGGTACGTTTTATTCTCCTCACTTTTCAAGCTGAACAAATCCATTTCCAACAGAGCTAATTTAATAGGAACACATCAGACACCACACACTTCAATCCCTAGGTCGGACACGGCCCCATCTGAAGAACACTGAATTCATAATCAAATTAATCTTTTGGACCCTATAAATAAAAGCTTGGGAAATGCAGAATTATTTTAAAACATTTCTATTATAACAAATTAATGCACAATGCGATCTGACAAGGGTAGCTTTCATGCCAGGAGTTTTGGAGCTGAAGATAACCAGTCCATTTCATCACTCAGACAAATTGTATTTAACATCTTTTGACGGAGATGGTATTACAGGTTAACGCTGTTAATTCCCGTCCTAATACACTCTCTGTCTGATGGAATGATAACGATACATTCAGCCACCATGTTGGCAGACCGAGGTTAAATTCAGTCAATGCCTCCCCTATCTCTACTGACTGTCACTGAGAGGGACATCACATCAGACTGGTTCTAAATTCACTCACTGTTTCGAGTTTTGTTTCCAAAACAACAGACACAGATCTTGAAGGAAGGAGAAAACAAACGCAATCACATTTTTGTTATGGTACACTTACATATAGCAGCACATCAGAGCATCACTAATCTGTAATTCACCATCGGGGTCATGCATAAAAACATTGCACACGTGCTTCTTGTTCTGTTCGCTTCATTGTTATTCTTAGTTTCAGCATTCAAATCGCATTACTTTTTGCAGTAGTTACACCTAACGTGCATTGTGGGGATAACCTCTAAGGGTGATGTGGAATTACTCCGACACACTGAGGCCGGGGTGTCACTTGAAGGGCGGTAGTTTATGTTTCTATTTAGCGTGTGTGTAGCCCACCGCCCGCAGTTTATCATGTGTACAGGAAAGGTGAGAGAGCGGGGACGCGGCCGTATCATCCAGCCGTGCACAGGATGTGCTCTGTGGGTGACCTCTCCCCCGTTCCTCTCATGACTTACACATTGCGCCTGTCTTTTAATATCAACTTCAATTATGGGATAGCACGCCGGAGTTGCCTAGCAGCCGGTGGCAACACTATAAAACCAAGTTGCCCGGGAGCCCTGGCCGTGAACATCCTCTCAGTATGGGGCTCGCTGCCACTCCACGAAAATTTACGACGCCGCAGAAATAATGAAAATACAGATACGGCTACAGGCTGCGCACATGACCAGAAATTGGTCCAACGGGGGGTTTGGGACGGTTTCATTTTTTCCCCTTAGATTCTCTCGGGAGTTAATCACTGCATCGGTGATGAAGTGCATCGACATGCTTTGTACATGCTAAAACAGCATCGCTGAAGGATATGACATGATTGCGGTCGCGCTGTAAGGTTAATTTTACTCTTTCAAACAAAGACTGTGACAGCGAATACCAGTCTCTTTGTTCTTCCTTCCACCTTGAAGCAATGTGGCTTTTGTGAAGGGGCTGGGCCACTGAGGTGTCAAGCATTCTGAGAAAAGAAAAAATGTTCATGTGTAAGTAAGAACAAAAGTCTATTACGCTCTGTTTAGATTTTTCCACATGGGTGCTGCTGATAGCCCAGGTGGGATAATACTTCTTCGGAATAATTCTCACGGATTGATGGTTCATTCTGGGACGTCCCTGAGGAGATTGGCCAGACACATGGGGCCATTCCTGTACATACTTCCTCCTCTCCAAGTGGTTTACTTGATTTATGCATACTTTCCCAAACCACCATGCTGCTACAGAAATGCACCGTTCTGTAGAGGACTGTAATGTGATCGGCTTTCACACGCACACACAAAAAAAAGCTTACGGTTACAACTTGTCATCTGTAAAAGATCAAAAGCAATCTCCTGCAGAGAAATTGGGATCGATAGGGAGAACAAAGAGGACATTCTGGGTGTGATATTACCAGCATCGCTACAGTTTACACACTTTGTGAAGCGCAGTGATTTAGCGTTAGACTCAGGAGTCAGTTTTGCCCCGGCGAAAATAACCTTCATTTACACACTGCCCAATGATTCTTCGGCTTTCCAACCTTTAACCAGCCGGCCGTTATACATTGTGAAATGCATTTAATTACAGAGATCCTATGTTCCTGCTGTTCTCATTGCAGGCACAGAGACCAGGCTATTGATTTCAACTTGTCTTCTGCCTCATTAGAGCATGGTAGAGCTGTGTCCTGCAAGCTAAGAGGGAACCGCGTCGATCCATAAATAAGTTGGCTCCAGAATATTTTCCATTGTGCCGGGATGAAATATCACAGTGCCTGAAGGTGAACAGTGAGCAAGGGCAGGCTCTGATAGGTCTCTGTGAATTACGTACAACTCTAAAGTAAAACCCCAGAGATGCCGATCACTGAACGCTTCAGGTCTGGGGTCAGCGAGTCATTGATGTCATATTAGGTTTCATTGCGTTACATTGTTGGCATTTAGCAGATGCTCTTATCCAGAGCGACTTACATAGGTTACAATTTTTTACGTTACCACATTTATACAGCTGGATATTTACCGGGGCAGTTCTAGGTTAAGTATCTTGCCCAAAGGCTACGACAGCAGTGCCCTAGCGGGGAATCAAACCAGCAACCTTTCAGTTACAAGCTCGGTTGCTTACCACTATGCAACACTGCTTACCCATAGCAGTATTAAAGGTATTAAAGGTATGTGGAGGTCGTCAGGTCTTACGCTTGTGCTACTTATTGAAACAGCATATTCAAGCAGCCTATGACCCTTTAGATCCTTCAAGATAATTTAGAGGGAATGACACATTTAGGGGGAACACAGAGGTGACTGTAATGTTGTGCTATGGTCAGCAACTGCTGTTAGTGGAACTTGATTATCAGCTTTCATACAGCTGGGAGGTGCAGGGAGAGTTCACATGGCTCTGGGCATCAGTAGAGCAGGTGAAAGGAGGAGAACACTTGTTTCTCTCCCAATTAGTTCAGAAAAACGACACCAGGTGGCAAATGGGAGACCAGAGATGACACAGCCATCATTAGCCCATTGTCCTTCAGTTGGTGTGCTTTCAGTATCGGTTCATGCAAATGATGCAAATTATGTTTGTCTGTCAATATAATTAGAAGCAAGCTGTTACCCAATTTCGGTCCACTTTAGGACGGAGCATTTCTTCACTTAAGTTTCCAGAGTAATGAGGGTTTCTGAGATTCAGTTTTAAACTAAGACCACTGCTTGTACTCTGTGGCTTACTGCCTGAATGTGTTTTTTCCCACGCATTTTTAGTTATTGCATACATCAATATGAATCCAAGCTGAGTTTCCGTAGTTCAAAGGGAATCAGTGATGCTGATAGTGAGGCCTGCATCTCAGACAACTGTATATTACACAGAAGATGACACAGATCTGAAGTATAAAAAAATAAAAGAAATCAGTTCGGCGGTAGGTCTGAGAATTTAAATTCCAGCCCCCTCAGATGTAGCTAAATCCAGGTTGACAGGTGATAAGTCAAGCAGGTCTGAACAGTCGGGGTGCTGCTTAGCGCAGGGCTGAGAATGAGAGAATATGAGCAACGGCGGCGCTTATCTCACACTCCTTCGGCAGGATCCACGCTTACAAAATTAACTTCATGCATATTCAGGTAACGCTGAAGTTATCCAGTAAGCACTTTTTTTCTCTCTCTCTCTTTCTCTCTCCACGCTCTTTACAGGAGGAAAGCGAAACTTTTCCCCCAGCTGCCTGTGCCGCAGCAGGGCTGCCGGGTGCAGCGTTTGGGTGAGCTTCCACAGGGAAATCCTGCCTGCTCTCCTTCCATCACAACAGCGCTCTTCCCCCTCAAGTTGCCAAAGTTATTCTGCCCGCGTGCTTTCATGTGTTAGCGCACAGTGGGCCTCCACTTAATTTAATCTCCGAGAGTAATTTATGCATTTCAATACAATGCGCTCGCTGCACAATAGCCATCACGTGCTTCCCATAAAACTAGCGCTGAATGACGAGATTCAGTACCTCAAAGCCACTGCACAGTCAAGCTATGTCTTCTTCTGCATTAAATCTGTTCTGCTCTGAGGTGATCTGCACTTTTAAGTTTTGCTTAGCAATAAGCAACGCAGTCTTCTCATGCAAAACAGTAACACTGACTAAACAGTTCTTCACACGTAAGTATTTGTCTGGTTGATTTCCTCAGAGATAATAGCGAGCTCCAATACTGGGGCAATATTGCTAAATGTGAGATTATCTGTAGTTTTAATTTCAATTAACGGTAAACAACACAATTTTCCTGGGCAAAACAGTAACTCTGGCATATCAAATCAACTGGGTTATTATTTGTGAACTTGATTGCCACAGAGCCAGGAGCTAGCTCCAAAAGAAGGGATTAATGAGCAAGCCGGGTGGAGAATTAGATTTCTATTTTGTATTATCAAGTATAATTTCTGTTATTTATGCACGTCCTCTGTCTCAATTTGGTGATATTTTAGAGGGAAGTGTCACTTCATTTTAGAAGGAGCCCATAAAGCAGGGGTTTTGCTGACACATCAGTGGAGATATGAGAGGCTGGATTAATCACTTGGTGGAGGAATTGTGTAAACAGGAACGTTTCTCAGCCTGTCTCGGGGAGAGAGGGAGAGAGGAGCAGGCTGATGGATGAGTTTGGGGAGATTTAGTGCGTTGACACCCCCAGCTGTAGCTGGTACCCCAGCCTACGTGTGCTCGGGCAGCTGAGTTCACAGGCTTTTCTGCTGGAAGCCCGGCTGTTGGCAAGCAAAGGGACAAAGTCACCACCAAGGACAGGAACAGGGAGGGACAGAGATCATGACCTGCTTAAAAAAGAGTGTCTCACGCCCAAATAAGTAAGCTATTCCCGCTCCTGTTAACTACAAACATACAGCCCAATGTACCTTAGAATTTGCACATGGCTGCTCCTTCTATCAAAGAAGAGTCATTCCAACCTCATCGCTAACACTTCACTCGAAATGTATTTATTTATCTACTTTTGAAACAGTGTTTCCATTGAATCCAGGATAATACAGAACCATTTGAAATAACTTCATTTGGGGGTTGGTTCATAAAATATTGACCCATGTAGACATCCAAGAATACACAGCTACATATAGTGGCTGTACCCTTAAGCAAGATGCATAACCTTCTTAACTTCAGTACACACTGAGCACTAGAAGGTTATATGATTTAAATGTGCGTATTGCACTGGATAAAGGCTAAGCAAAGATATTGTATGATTTCTGTCAAGTTATGACTATTGTGTCAAGTTAAGTCTGACAAATAATAATTAATACAAATAATAATACCCCCCTTCCACATCTGACTCACATAAAGAATTTAAATGAATCTGCCTCTTTATTACATTCACTGAAACATTAATGGGCTTGTCGGATGAAGACTGAAATTTCTGAAATTTACAGGACAAATTCCCTGTATTGAATGAATACCAGGACCTCTATAAAGTTAATTAATACATTTTTAATGCTTTTCTTCTCTCCACCAAAATAATCCCAGATACTCATCCAACAGAGCGTCCAGGCACTCCGGAAATAAAAGGGTTTCAAATGTAATGAGAATTTTGACGTTCAAAACCAATTAAGTAAACAAATGGGTGGTTTTAACCACGAGCATACAGCATAGCAATTATTGTTCCTTTCACCTTGTTCTCAAACGACCTTCATCAATGCAACAAGCTGAAAATTAAAACCGTGCCACACAATTGCTCGAACGGATGCCAGGAGCTTCATCATAAAGCTGCCTCATGGCTGCAGAGCAGTCTGTCCTGCCGGCTGAGCCATAGTGCGGGATACTTACTTCTCACATTGGAAAAAGGGTCGCCTTACTTTTGTTTAGCCTCATTACATTACATTACATTATTGGCATTTAGCAGACGCTCTTATCCAGATCGACTAACATCAGTTACAGTTTTATTTATTTATTTATTTATTTTTGCAATGTTATCCATTTATACAGCTGGATATTTACTGAGGCAACTGTGGGTTAAATACCTTGTCCAAAGGCACAGCAGCAGTGCCCCAGCGAGGAATCAAACCAGCAACCTTTCGGTTCAATTGAAATTTGACATCCATGGTTTAGCCTCAGAGTGTTCATCACCTGTGATGTCAGCAAGGCAGGCCAGGTTTAAGGTGGGACGAGGCAGACTGAATCTCAAAAGGCAGGTCAAATAATTCACGGTCCTTCCTGCTAATGTCTGGCATTGTTAACTCCTTTTGAAACCTTCACATAATTTCCTCCAAACTGCCGATTCAACGGGGCTCTGCTGATTCATGGGAAGGTTTAACAGCAAACTCTGAAAGGGCCTAATGATGATTACTAAAATAATGTGCTCTTTTCATTTCCTCAAGCCTTATTCAGACATCGGGTGCTGGAATGGTTGCGGGTGTCATGTGACCTATTGGTTAGCGCCACTAATCTCTTGTTCTTAGGGTCATGGGCTACAGTCCATGGCAGTAAATTACTCTTGTACCCCTGCGGGCCATACTTTGTCTCCAAACATTTTTAAGCACTGTAAGTCTCACTGCATAATGGCACCTAGTGAGGGAATGTATAATTGACTGCAATGTTCTGCCGGGCCTTATCCTAGCATGAGCAGTGCTGCCAGGAGTGGAGCAGCTATAAAACTCACACAGTGAGTTACAGTACAAGTTTTGCGGTAGGAAAAAAAAAAAAAAAAAAAACATGTTTGCTTAGCAGTGCAGAACAAATATTCATTTAACTTATGCAAATACAGACAGGAGCAGATCCATTCTGATTCAAACAAACGCTGCACGCAACAGATTGCTACGCTTGTGAACCCAATGCGGCCCAGGACTCTAATTAGGCGTTGCTGCATTGCACTCCAGAGTGGCAAAACGGGGGCTGTGAAAGGCAGAACCGTGATCAAAAATGACTGAATTTTTATGGAGAAAGAGATCATTTTCATGGCCGCAGTGGTGTTGCTTGCAGAATTTCATTGAGCAAAAGAAAAAGATTCAAATGTATTTTGCTGCCATATAATGCACTCTGAGCTGCTATTCATTTGCGTTCTTACATTTACATTTATTCATTTGGCAGACGCTTTTATCCAAAGCGACTTACAAGTGAGGTACAATACAACACAAGCGAAAAACCATTCAGAGTCAACAATATTAGAAGCACTGCATGACCAAGTTTCAAAGGCAAGTTACAGACTAGCACAGCTAACTTCTTGAATGGCATCATGATTTCCTGCAAGAGAAACACAGCCCCGGAGGTAGAGGTCAGGTGTACGAGCGCCATTATCTCGACACAGGTCTCGCCCCCTGCGTGTTTACAGGGTGCATCGACCTCCGGTAACTCCGCTCCGCGGGAGAGGAACATCCGGAGACGGCGCGGAGGCTGCGGCTGGGAGGCTGATGCCGTGGGGTTACAGCGTCTCAGTCCCGCCTGCGGGCAGGCGCTCTGCTGGAGCGGGTCGCGTTTCCTGCAAACATCATGCTTACGCATCACACACCTGCACTCAGAGTCATTAAAAAAACGCAGGTCAGCACCGCATGCACGAATCTGCCTCAGCTGGATTCTTCGTCTGTATCGGCTCACCGACAGCGAAGACGCAACACTTGTAGCAATCGTTTGGAGCCATAGATTTGGAGCCAGAGGGCTGTGGACCCAAACCTCAGGTTGGGCATTCTGTCAGTTAATAAAGTAATTGGCATTAATGGCTTATGGAACAAGTGGGATCCAGAAGCAATAGTATGTTGTCTATGACAAGGATGTCTGCAATACAAGTGGAAATACAGAGATGTTATTGCGCGTACCTTTTCATTTCTGTATTTTCTCATAGCACAGAGAGAATCATGAATTACAAATGAGAAAACTCTATCTTCCTTCCTCTTATCGGTCTCCTTCCTTATAGCAGAGACTGCAGCTCTTGAAACAAACTCCCCGATACAGTTTTTTTTTTTTAAATCAGCTCTTTGTACAGAAGTTTGTTTGTTCATTTGTTTAATTGCTTTCTGCTGCGGTGTCACACAAATAATTAAGAATGACAGATGGAGCTGGTGCCTCATCAGTCTTTATCCGCCGGGTCTGCGTGGGAGTGCCTCTAGCAGAGCTCTGTGATAGGACCTGGATCTTATCAGGGCCGGGAGACCAAATGCTAATCCCTTAATTTATAAGGCGATCTGGCTGCGGGCCAGTGCAGAGTCGGAAAGGGGGCCGAGTGAAAAACTGCAATGTCACCGCACAAGTCCACTTTTAGCCCTCCGGCATCAGGTTACAGTATTTATGTGCTGATACAGCCCAAGGAAACAGATGTCCTTGAGTGCGGGACTCTAATTATTAATGTGCGAGAAGTTACGCACAGTTTATCCAGGCCTACTTTACGGCCCGCGCCCTGCCTTGATTACTCAGTGCTACACAGAGGCCCGTTTGGGAAGGTGGAGCCCCGCCCTCCCCCCCCGCCCCCCGGCTCTGTTGGTCCACTCCTCAGCACACTCCTGCCGAGACACCGGGCACGGATATTGTTTTTCGGGAGGATTATCCTCTTGTAAACCCTGTGTGAGGTTCTGACACAAGGTGTGAAGAACAGGGATCATTCTGTGAAGAGCCGTCTCCAGGTCTTAATATAACGGCGCTGAACTGTCTCATGAGCCTCTTCTTAGAGGCCTGACACATCTCTGACACATCAAAAATTATACATTTGTTATGTTATTAATAATGTTATCAAAGAGTATATAATAAATGTAAAAAATAAGTGTGAAATACAAAAATAAATAAAATCCATAAATAAATACATACACAAATTATTTTTTTCACAGCAGATGGGTTTCTGAATTACAAACATTTTAAATAGAATTTTTCATGCACTGTTATTTAAAATGTAACTTTTAATTCAGAAATAATCCACCTGCAGTGAAAAAAATGTATGTATTTATTCATGCATTTTATTTTTAATTTTCACACTTATCTGTTGACATCATTTTTTACATAAATACATAAATTATTCTTTTTAACAGCAGGTTGGTTATTTCTGAATTGAAAATTTATATTTTAAATATATATGATTTATTTATGTGCTTTTTTATTTTATATCAATGTTATGAGTAGTCTCAGCACACTGTATCTTACTATGGAACAGTCTGTATGCAGCCATATTCCTGGAACAGCACAGAGCAATATGAGATTAGCATGTATAAAAAGAAAGTGGCCGTTGAATTTAAATGCCTTTTATTGCTGTGAATATTCTGCATATGAGGCGCATCAATGGGCCAGTAATGCAGCTCAATCTCGCAAAGAGCTGACACAGAAACTAACGATGTCATAAGCCAATAGATCATAATGCGCCCAGGAAACTACTAGAATAAATTGCAATAACCTTTCAAAAACTAGCAGCTTTTAAAAGTATTAATTTCTACTCCAGATAATTGGATAGGACACCTAGGTGGCCAGGCAATATTTTTTATGGGATTGCCCTGTCAGGAGTGTAGATTGTCTTTTGAGGCAGAGTGATCGTTTAGTACGAAATGACAGTGAATCTTGGAAATGGGTCTCCTTAGAACATTATTTGCCATAAATTACAGGGAAGAACTCTCCTCAAGGTCAGTTGTAAAACTGACAGCTCTCACCCAGACCAAAGTGAGGTCTGTGAGTAGCCCCCCCAGGCCCATGGCGGCCATTGTTTATGGGTGACTCCTTGTGTAACACCAGGTCACTGACGGTAAGCGGTAACGATGGCGGCTCATAGCGCAGCCCTTAAAGGGACGTCGGTGAAACATCGCTCGGGTTCGTACTGTGGGAAAGTGGCCGCTCCACAGAGACTTGTTGGAAAAGGCAATTACATGCTGTACGCCATAAAGACTTTAACGGCCGAAGCTTCACCCGATTTGTCTGACTCGCCCGGTTCTTGTTTGAGTTACATTTTAAGTAGGAGCTATTGTACACATATTGATATATGGCAAATCAATGGTGACGAATACACTAAAGGTCTTGTTGCCAATTGTTAACCTTGAGCTACAATGGTTTTGCATAAAAAGAGCAACAGAGAAAGTTATCTGAAAAATGATCAGATTACCTTACAATTATCATTTAACATGCCTGTCTAATTAGAGCTTAAATGAAATTTTAAGGTCACTGGAAAAAAAAGTCAACAGGGGTTTTAAGATGAAGTGGGGAAGGTATTTAATTTGATGTACAAAGCTCACACCAGATCATCTGCCTGTACTGGGCTGAGTTAAAGGTGCTTGGCACTCACTACCATACAGGCCTTTCCAGCGGCTCTTACAAGCCTCATTCACAAATAGTTGGTATGCCCAGCCACCTTCACAGAGTTACAGTTATCTCATACAGCAACCCCAGGTCCCTTTCAGGTGAAATGGAACAAGTTCAATTTCAGGGATGGGTAAGGAAATGCAGCTTGTAACCTAAAGTTTGCAGGTTCATTACCCTGATGGGCACAGCTATTGTATTTTAAAGTGAGGCAGTTGGCATAAATGACTTCAGTAAGTGTCCACCTACACAAATGGAGAACATGTAAGATATGTACACGGCTCTGGATAAATCAATCAATAAAATTAAAACTGGTTTATAAATTAAATTTAATTTATATTCATAACATGGTTATAACCTGTTCTTTCTATTGAATAAAAATCCTGATTTAGGATAAATTTGCATAAAATAGGTCAACTGGATGAACCGACTCCAGGTTACGCCAAAGTAACTCAAAGCGACATTTTTGATATGCCTTAAGCCATCTTCATGGTGATTGATTTACTGAGAGGTTTTTGCCTTTAGATCCAGTGTTAAGGATGGGCAGAGCACACAGAAAAGCAAAATCCAAAAGCTTTGTCTTCCCATATTAGCCTACAAGAGAATGGATCCATTATGTGAGAAGTTCTATCAGATTTCGATGACACGCATACTCCTCAAAGCAAGCCCACATGCAGCAGATCAAAGGGTTTTTTTCTTTCCTTCCTGGCCCTTGGTGACAACTTCCCCAAGCCGTGGCCCCAGTCATGCAACAGCGGCCCTGTCACCATTGGAGTAGCTGGTTTGTGAGACTCGTCACCTCTCTCTGACAGCCCGACTGCCTCCTTCACTGCATGGGCAGATGGTGGGTGTAAATATGGAGGTCCGTTCCCCCACTGACACGCCTCGGTCCCTGCATTTCTGCACCGCGCCCCGCACTCTGCTGCTAGCGTCTCTCTCCAAAACCCATAATCGTTACTAAAATCACTCCATTCTCAAAGCCCATTTGCTCTTTTATTTCACTGCATCAGGCCTGTGTCTACCATGGGCTGATCTCTGCTGAAAGTGTTTTCATTGACACAGTGACACAGACATTTCGATGACTCAAATGTGTCAAATGAGTTTCGGTAGATTGCGCTGGTTAAGAATGTCACTGTGAATCACCCTGGTAATGTTAAAACATGACTAGCGATCTGAAACTAGTGCTTTTAAAATGCATGTAATGCACCTCTTCTTTCTAGTTATTTCCCTAGGAATACAGTAAATGAAAAGGATTGCAGACCATTTCCTTTGGAATTCAACACTGAAAATGTACATCATGTTGCTGTTGACTATACCGTGTACCTTATCCCTGTATCAAACCCAATACATTATCTTTTCTCCAATGTCATTACCATTAATGCAGTGCAGGACATGCTCAACAAATTCCAAAAGATGTAAAGCAAAATTCAAACGGAACAATGCACCAAGTAGTAATACCCCGGGTTAGGCAGGTTATGTGGAAAGGCCAGGCTAGGTGTTCTGGGTCTTTATGCACTCATTCTCATACACACACACAGACACACACAAACACACACCGGATCAGGGAGATGGGAAAAAAGAATGACTATTGCATGAGGAAAATTGTGCAATTCACTGTGGAATGAAGACATAGTGAGTGACAGAGGACTCTGAAGAGCAGGATCAATATCCGTGTGAGATGTGAGTGATAAAAGCTCTCAGGCAAACCCTCACTGTCATCACACTAATTACTTGTAAATAGAGCTGATCTCTGTAATCATTCTCATCATTCGCTCTCTTTACCCCCCAAAGCATCCCTGTTTTTTTTTTTTTTTTTTTTGCAGAGCTGCCACTTCTGAGACAGAGAGGCCCAATCTGATATCAGGGGGACCTTTAAAACGGACTGAACCCATTTGCAAAGAAGAGCAGTTCATGTTCAAGATGTACACTTCAACAGTATATATGAGTAAGAGTCTACACCATCGTATTTACCGGTCATCTTACAGACGTTGTGTGTTAACATTGCATTACATTATTGGCATTTAGCAGACACTCTTATCCAGAGCAACTTATATCAGTTACAGTTTTTTACAATGTTATCCATTTATATAACTGGATATTTACTGAGGCAATTGTGGGTTAAGTACCTTGCCCAAGGGTACTACAGCAGTGCCCCAGTGGGGAACTGAACCATCGAACCGGCAGCCTTTTGGTTACGAGTCCTGCTCCTTGACCAGTATGCTACACTGCTACACAAAACTGCTGCAACCGCTCGGGTTACTTCCTCAACCAAAACCAAGCTTTGCCCCCTAAGCCTGGAGCCACTTTCTCAATGTCAAGGAGAAAACCTGCTGCTTACCAACAATGACACTAAAGCCCCAAACACGACACAGAGGCACCGGACGGGGCAGCGCAGACGGCGGGGCGAACTGATGGCAGCCGCGGTGGCGGAGTTAGCGCCAGCTCGCTGGGTTTTCCCAAGCCGGCGCAAAGGCTTTTAAAGAGGCAGTGAGTGTTCATTAGAGATAAGGAGGAATTTTCCGGCCACATAATTACCCCGCTTCTGTGGCAGACCGTATATCCCAGTCAACCATTACCATCCTGACAGGAGCCCGGTGTCCAATGGCGGCTCCCGTTTGCAGGCGTTTCCATCGTTTCTCGACTCATTATGACCCATCAGAGGGTAAGAGACAGCGCTGACTAACAGTAATCATTCAAGTCTCATCCGGTCCGGTGAAATAAATGCTGATACACTCAGTCATAACCATAAACCATAAAACAAGCCAGGAAACAGTTAAAATCAATCTATAGCTTCGGTCAGGAAATTAACCAAACATAATTTTTAAGTCATGAAGTGCTGCCTTGTTCATTAAAAACATCACAGCCACTTCTCCTGAATGACTGATAGCTAGCTAGCTCCTGTGCCAGTTATTGGAAAGGGGATGCAAAAGTTCACTGAACTCATAGATTATTGTTAAAATATACAAGGCTTATTATATTTGAATGATTTCAATTTAAATGTGTTAACTGGAAATAAATTAAAAGACTATGTTAAAAACATTTTGTCAAAGGAAATGGTTATGTTTTTTAGTTCTTTAAAACTGTTTAAATCATTTTGTTATTGCGGAATGTAAGACTTGATTATAGCTAATATTTTGTATACACTATTTTTTTAACAGGTGCCTTGAAAATATAAAAACAAGTAATTTCATCAAATGTGTGATACGGTGCGATAATGTATTGTTAGATTTCTCTGAGATTTGAATTACATCATAATATCAACGGAGTCAAGTGAACATGAACCAGGAACTCTTCCAGGAAGTTCTTGCAAAATATATGTCATTTATTTGACATATGATTGGATTTGAACTATGCCAACTGGCTGAATAAGACAACAGCTGCAATTATACTATTCCAGGAAGCACACTGAAATTAGCACACAGGGCACAACACAGAGTAAATTAGTTTTTGGTCCACCTCACATGTACATGGTGCCAGTCAATTACAGGCAAGGAGTCTGCTGCTTTGAGACCACAGTTCACCTTCTGGAACTGTACTGCAGACTCTCATTCTCTCTCTCCTCTTTAATGTCACAAGATGGTGTCTTTTCAAAGGCCAATTAACATACTTGACCTTGAAAATTTTTCTCATAAAATAATCCCAATATATTTGTTTGCCAGTTTTACGCTGTGTTTTGTTTACTTCCATTCCACTGCCTCCATGCTACATGAGGATGTCCAAGCAGCCTACACGAGCAGAGCTGATTTCGCCAATGCACAGACTCTGTATGCCCCATATATTTCATCTCTGTGCTGCTGGCTCAGCTCCTTAGCCAGCTGGAGTGTCACAGAACATCCTTATCAATTTCTCCTGCATCCGTTCAAAAAGCACTTTTAGCCATTTTAACTAATAACTTCCCATAGGATTGGCTTTCTGCGGAAAACGCCCAGCCTTCTCCAGGAACATCCAGTTGGCTTGTTCTCTCTCTGCCTTTGATGACTTGAGCAGTGATATAACAAGATGATGTCATGCCCAATTGAGGACAAATTTTCCATTTGTCTGATCTGATCGTTAAGCAGCAGTGAAAGAGGGAGGCCATTTAAGAGTTTAGACCTGTAATTTTCTAACGTCTATCATAAGCAGTGTATCTCTGTGTCCGCATCTAGCCGCAGATTGAGAGTTTATTTAATTTTTTTTTCCCTGGGTAATAAATACCGCATGTCCCACTCACAAAATGGGCAGCACGATATTTGCTCCTGCCAATCCCGGCATCCAAAGGCTGGGTTTTGTGCCATAATGGTTAACAGATTTCATATGCAGATGAAGCCGTGAGCAGGTTCTGTTGGGGGTTGAAGTCAGTCAGTCTGGGCTGTGCCAAAAGTGCGGTGACAGACGGGGGGGGGGGGTCATGTGTGCCAGGCCCGGTCAGAGAGGGAGCCGGGGGGCACCGACGGGAAGATTAGGCCGGCTTTACTCTGCCCCCAGTACCGGGTTCGGAGGGAGGTGGGCGGTGATCTGTGGCCACACCTCTCCGCAGGACGTCTCCAGCCAGACATTACTCTGCGGTCCAGGGGCGAGTGACATTCATCAAGCTGACAGCCGCCCTCGGAGGAAGGGCTGGAAAAGGGGGCACAACGAGCCGAGCTCTGCCAAAAATAACCCGCTCCGCGCCGGCGACAGGGTCCTCTCGATCGGAGAGGGGTGAGAGGGGGGCTTTGGTTTTGGCAGGCCCCGGGCTGTTTTGGCTCCGCCGGTGCTGCTGGTGTGAAAATGATAACCGGTGAGGAGGGAGGAGCCGGCCGCCCGACCGCGTGCTGATGGCTGCAGAGAGAGCAGCGATGGAGAGGCGGGGCCGAGCTGCTTTCACACAGCTAACGCCGCCCTGGGGTGAGCGGCCAGACCGTGCCTGCAACACACACCTGGTGTTATAATAACATTTACCTGAACTCGTCTGGCAGGCGCTATTATCCAGAACGACTTAGAAAATGGGCATACAGCAGGGTGAAGCAGATAGCTGCGCAGATGCTGAATCTTACTTGGAATTGAAATGACTTAAGATGATGAATCTTACTTGAAATTACTTGAAAGCTCACTTGAAATGTAATGCTGTTGTGGGTGACTTTGACACAATGGCCATATGTGCCATTGTAAGATGCATAAACATATACTGCTGCCACAAATTTCCTGCCACCATGCTTGTGTTGCCACAAAGCTTTTACAGCCAAACTTTAGCCACCACAAAGGAATATACTGCTGCCAGGTTACTGCTGCTCCACCATTATGTTTTCACCAATAAGCTTTTACCACAATGGCAGGAGAGGGAAGGGTCAGAGTTCACAGAGAGAGACCAGACATCTGGGAGGGACTGTATGGTGTGGTAATAGATTGTAACTATGGGGGTGCAATTTTTGTTATTTCTCAGTCGGCTAGAATTCTATCGCCGCCATTACAGGTAGCCAATGCAGAGAGGTAGGGAGAGGCGTGACACGACAGTATTCTGGTTGGCTGTAGATCAGTCTAGCTGCTGCACTCCGAATCAGCTGGAGAGGCCTGATCTCCAAAATGGTGTTCACATCCGTGGCCATCCATGGCTATCACTTACAGTGATCCACTCTCGTATGTGTCAATGCTTTGATAGTGCATGTTCGTCAAAATTGACTCCTTCTGTGACACAAATAGGCACACTGAGGGACCCCGCCGGGTGTTGTTTGTCGCTAATCTCGTCATGAGGCTGGCTGACAGGAGGCTCGTGAGGGAGAAGACGGGGGACTTTCCCCAAACCCCCCGATGAAGTGTTTTGACAGCAGGCTTAATAAAGCATACAGACGCCATTAATAAGTAATGCTGTGCTTGCGAAGACGAGTAACGAGGACTGCATTGACTGTGGGGCCGAGGCGAAATCAAATCACACACTCGGCCAAACGTCCCATCAAAAGAGAGAGCCGCAGTTTTCTCTCCTCTTGTGTGGCAGGCCGCGATGCATCACCGATAAAAAGCCTACAAGAACATGAACTCTGATCTGAGGAAACTTAGAGCTGACATGCAGACGTCTCTGTTTCGGGTTGTTATTGTGATGTCTGGAAGTTGCTGCGCTCACTCTCTCTCTCTCTCTCTCTCTCTCTCTCTCTCTCTCTCTCTGTCTCTGTAGAACTGTACACAAAGTGCTGTTTCACATTTCAGTGGAAGGGTAACGTCCTTCAGAGATATGAGAAAAGAGGAACCACCGAACGCGGAGAGATATCAAAGGAAATGCGTTCAATCTCCAACTCAGATAAAACTTTATTGAAAACCGGCCAGTGCGGGGAAAAGATTTTTAATTTGTAACTGCCGCACTACAACGTTTTAAACGAGATTTCGCCCGCCGCTCCCAATGCCAATGCAGTGAACCTTGGAAATAATATTGAGAGGAGCTGGCTTCATAAAATGTGCCCCCTTTTATAAAAAATTAATAGGATATCGCAGTTTTATGAAGCCTCATCTTACCACAGCTACCTTGCCTTGACTTTATTTACTACTGAGTATAAAAGCACATTCCTATCATCAGAGCTCGTATAAAAGTCTGTTTTATAATAAGATTCATGAGAGCTATATATTTGTTTCTGACTGCAGTCTAACAATACAATGTCTACAAATTTCAAAGAAGGAGCTGGATAATATGTCATAGATAAGCAGGTATAGCCCCCCCTCCCCTTATGTTAAAGATAGATTCCGCTACAGTTAAAAGAATATATCAGGTATGAGCACAGAGTTTTAGCTAAGATAGGACTCTGCAGGGTTTCTGCCCTGTATAATGTGTTTGCCTTCACAATGTGGCCGGCATCAATCTTCTGAGGAATATGACATCTACTTCCATGCTGAGACTGCACACAGCAGGTCATTACATTTATAACTTGTTATCAATAATCTTTCATTCTGTGAAAATGTGTAAAGAGGCATGTACTTCACATGAATCATCATTCTGATAAATCTGAATGGGTAAAGCGTTTTGATTCTCCAGAACAAACAGGGTCATGTGGCATTTCACCCGTCTGGGAAAAATAGGATCTGTTTCGGCAGAGCCGTCTAACTGCTAATGAGATGCTTTGCAGATGTTACAGAGCGGTGTTTATCTCAGACCTCAGTCTGACAGAATGACTCACAATTAACAACAAGTATATCGGGACTCAGATCATTTACCATATGGAATCTTCATAATTCAGGATTATATTTTCTGGAGACGACATTTAAAAACCTCCTCTACCTTGGAATAAATTCCTTGACTTAACAAAATAAAAGTCTTAGTCATTGCTTTCTTGTCTTTACACTATGCACATCGTCCTGGGCTGACCTGAGATCAGCAGCACAGAAAGCATCCAAGCTGGCTTCTTGTGTCTCCCACACCACTGCTGCTCCATGCTCTGCTGACCTGAGATCAGCAGCACAGAAAGCACCATAGCTGTTCCATGGACCATCACCCTGTTTCTGCAGCCTCAGACTGCCAGACACTCAACTCTACTAATCAACTCTCTCAGAGACAGAGAGACAGACAGGCAGAGAGAGAGAGAGAGTGAGAGAGAGAGAGAGAGAGACAGCGGAGAGAGACAGATAGAGAGAGAGAGAGAGATGGGGGAGAGAGACAGAGATGGAGAGAGGGACATGGGGGGTGAGACAGAGAGAGAGAGAGAGAGAGAGAGAAGGAGACAGGGGGGAGAGACAGAGATAGACGGTGAGAGAGAGTGAGAGACAAAGAGAGAGGGGGAGATGGACAGAGGGAGAGGCAGTGAAAAACAAAACCAAAGACAGGATGAGATGCAGCTGAAGAGAAGGAGAGGCAGCCACAGGACCACTGAGCAGCTCCTTCACTCACAAATCCGCCTGAACTACCGTGTGCACACTCCACACCATTAACACACTGAAGGCCCTGTTCCAGCATATGAACATAAATAATACATATAGAATAACGCAGATTGAGTTATTCATATCCATACACATACACACACAAATACGCATTTTAAAAAAATCATTTGCATACTGCTTCATATAAGGAAACAGTTATTTTCATGCGGATTTATACATTTTCCTTTCAACTGGTAAATGTTAAAGCTTAAAGCTTTGTTTCAATAGGACTTATTTTTCAATAGAAAGGAATGTGCAACGCAAAATTATTTTCAATACCATATTATTATTCTATAACTGACCATCTGAAAATAGCTTTTATCAAGTGATAACTCTTTTGTTACTGTAATATGTACTTTAGTAAACTCTGGTAAACTCATGTATGTTACATAACAGTTGTGTAACACTAGGGCAATAGCCTAATTAACTTACAACATCTCTTCTGTCACAACAAGAAATAATGCCACACTACAAAAGAAAGACTACAAAAGAAAATGGTGATGCAATAACCTTTTTTCTGATGTATATGAAGTCGAGGTGCGAGCTGCAATCCAAGGCACTAATGATGTCACAGGTGGATTCATTAAATCAGGTATAAAGGAGGTGATGGTTCCATTAAACTTAGGCCTCATCAGCCAAGTGGAACATGATTATACCACTGGGACTGTGTGCTTCTTCAGAGAGCATATTCTTCATATCAAAGGGCTGTGGTATGAGATGTATCAAATTCTGATTAAAAAAACCCAAGTCTGAGGATAGATTTTGATCAGCTTGCCCTGGTCATGATAGAGAACAGAACCAGGGAGAGTATGAAGACTCATATTTTGGCTCAGTGACAGGTTAAATTGTGAAAAACGACCCCGAATATTTCAGAATTTGCCCAGGGCCTGCCCACATGCATTTACAGAGAGAGGTGTTTCATGCCTGACTTACAGTGTAAACAGAGTGAAATACCGCAATTTCATAGTCCATAATTCTTTCCAGCACAGGCTGTTTACAGCAATAACATTTATTGGAAATCGAGAAGATTTACAGTCAGAGATTATGCACCCATTATGGCCTTACAACCACACACCACGTGAGAAGTATATCAGTACAGTAGATGTTTCTGTGTATATATTCATGCTCGCTCCTGAGCTGAAGATTGTATAAGCCAAACCGTGTCCCTGAGGCCTGACAAACCATCCCTTCGGTGGCAGAGAAGGAGAAAAGACTCTTAGATGGTTTCTGACTGATTTCAGTTCAGACACGAGAGACATATTTCACCATGATATCTGACAGACAAATATGAAGCACAATGCTTCACTATGGAAGAAACCCGCATAGAAATGCACCCAATCCGGTTGTATTCAGATGAACACTGAATCCAGAACTACAGATTAAGCTGAATGCCAGACCAAAAACACCAAACTGTATGCATTTTATGAATGCAAACATAAAATGTATTAAAGAGAGTAAAAATAATAATAACAGAAACATCCCTCTAATTTACCATTAATTTTTCTAATGATGTAATCACCCTCAATCCAATGTGATGTTGTGCACATGGAAAAATGTGTAGCATAGCTATGTATCCACATATCACATGTAATTGTTAATGTAGTGAGTTTACCAACATATTTTTTCCTGCACTTGATTACAGCCTTGTCAACACTGGGTTCTGTTTTACCGGAGTAGAAATGCTGAGATGGGCTTTGTCCGTTGGTTTGAGGAACTGTAGCGGGTTTGTGAATCTGACACCCTCCACAACAGCGCAGCATTGCTGTGCGAGTTGCACTTCTTTCCTGTGAGTGGGCATTCTGTGGCGTTTTCCTTCTGAGGTCAGCAGAATCTTGGCCCCTGCTTTGCTAACTGTCACCGGATGGAAAAAAAATGTTGTACTCCACAGCAGCTTCCGGACACATATGTTTTACACGCTGTGAAGTTGTGCATTGCCTCCCTATCTACTGCAAGATGATTCTGTGTTGCATATAGTCCATGTTGCTCACCTTGCATCACCAACTTCCATGTGAATTATTGCCACATGACAGACAACATGCATAATATAACAGCTAATGGTGGTTTGCCCAAGCCTTTGCGTGAACCCACGTCAGCACCGTTCGGCCACACCCAAATCCCTTTGTAAACTCAAGTCCAAACATGAAGCCAAACCCTGGGTTCAGTGCACCACTACCTACGCATTGAGGCTGTAACGTTAAGTCAAAGCGAGACTGTTCCTGCATTGCACAATGTTGGACACAATTTGGACACTCATTAACGTTGTAATCTTTTGTGTTCCCAGCAGGGTCCAGAGTTCCAAAACAGATTACCCCCTCTCAACCCCCCACCTCCATTGTGCGAGAGGGTGCAGAGGTGATGCCTAATCATAGGAGACGCTCAGCTGTTTGAACCTGAATGGAAGTGGTGGACAGAGATGGAGAGATGTGATGACCTGTGAATGCATTTGCTAACCCCAGAGTCATCCTCTGCTCCGCTCCACGCAAATGACTGTTCTGAAGGCTTTTCTCCTGCATGCGCACATCCCCGCCCCCCCCGAGCCCTGAGAAATGGTGTAAATAATACATGGGTTTGCAAATGGGTGAAGAAAGGCACTCCGCACACACCATTTGGGTGTAAAGCACTGAAAAAGCATTTCTCGGCCATACGCCCCTGAGTCAAGTTTCATTTACGTAACGTAAGCCAATAAGTGCATTTCATTTTCAGTTACTTTGCTGCCTTTTCCCGTATTTGACATTAAGCTTTAACTGAGGCACATTAATGCAGGTCCAGTTTCTTACTTATTATGTAAAATATAAGTTCCAAGTGTAAGGCAATAAAAAAATCCCATCAATGGCCATCATTTCTCAGAAAAGCTAAAACGACCATACATTGTAGACTAATTGCTTGCAATACAGAGGCTGATGCAATATTGTGAGCTGTAAACAGAAAATAAGAACTCAGCACTTCTGAAGGGTGAGAACACCAGTCCCACTGCATTTTCTCTCAACCTTGATAATTGAGACCTCTGAGATTCCAGGCAAATGCTGCAAAGAAAAAAAAATCACATACAAAACCACATGCCGACAGTATGCACCACAGAAAGATCTAGAGAAAAGATGGTTTTGCATATTGTTCTTCACTCATGGAAACCATCCTCTTACCTGACACGCAAAATACTAACTAACTAACTGTGTGTAAAGACGGGAACATAGTTTTCTAATGGATACTATTACTTGATGACTGCAGTTATCAGAAGCCCATAAAGATATGACTAGATAATGGGGAATGATTAGTAAACATCAGAGACTTTGTTGTGTTTGGTGTCTTAGCCTGAACAAATTTCTCTGTGCATCCTTCAGCTGTTCATGAAGACTAAAAACATTTAGGTTACTTCCCCAAGGATGCCTCTCAGTGAGTTCCACCTCCTTTTATACAAAAAAGAATAAGTGCTTCTGCTTTAGTGATGGCTGTGATGTCTTACCCTCACATCTTAGAGAGAGAGAGAGAGAGAGAGAGAGAGAGAGAGTGTGAGTGTGTGTGTGTGTGTGTGTGTGTGTGTGCGTGTATGTGTGTGTGTGCGCGTGTGTGTGTGCGTGTTTGCACGTGTGTGTAAGTGTGTGTGTCTGTTGTGGGAGCACGTGCAAGTACAATAAATACTCGGACATTACATAAAACAAAACTGAACACCATCCAAACAAGATTCTTTTGTATGTAAATTAACTTATTCCTTTCATGTTTCTGTTGCTGGCTATGTAATTAAAATAATGATGTCCTCTGCTTTTAAAAATGCACTAGAGACTCCCAGAGCCTTTCCTAATTTCTGGATACCTGAAACAAACTGGGAGAAATCTCCTAAAATATCTGGTGTGTATCTGCTCTCATTCAAAAATGGAAGAGATGACCTCGCTACGAGCTAAAGCTCTGTGTGAGCTAATATACAAAGCTCTAATTGCCAGACCAGAACTTTCTAAGTCTATGGTGACAGTTTATGCTTTCAGGATAATATTAATATTTTAAAAAATCTGACATTATGTCAGAGCACTTTAATTCTGAGGCTGTAAAAACTTTTGCTTTAGGGTTACTATAAATTGCTGTTAATCTGTTCTCATTTATCTAAATTTGAAGGATTTTTATTCAAAACTGGGGGCTATGTGCTTCAAAGTTCTTTAACAGAAATTGGGTCCTGGGGGGGTGTTCTAATCAACCCCAGTGTTTTCTTTTTTGCTGTTGCTGGGAATTTTTATCAAAGTAATAATGAAAGTATGAATAATTTAACTGCACATCCTGTCTGCAAATAATATCACATTTACTATTAGTTTATGCTCCAGGTCTTGTGCAGACATTTTGTGATGCACTTTATGACTCATAAAATCATAAACTTTGCAACACTAAGCTGAATGATAACTTTCTGCATTTTCACCTTAATGCACATTACAGTTGCTGACACAGGTTTCTCCAGACTCCTTGATGAGCCAAAGGGAATGGTGATTTCACTTACTTCAATGTATCAGGGAATTCCAAAAGAAAGAGCTGTTCAATTGTACTGTTTCATAACTGTGTTTACAATGTAATGTTGTTCAGAGCATATAACATTAATGCTTTATAAACCAGTTATAAACAAACACTCTTCTTGGTGGTTGATGTATTGATTACCCACAGTATTACATACACAGCATGATTCCACATCAGCTGTAATAAAGGACTGCAGTAGCTCATGAATGCTTTATAAAGCTGTAAAGGCATGCTCATGAAGATGTTATGTACGCTTTATAAAGACCTTACGAAGTTGCAACTAATATAAAGTATGACCTCCAAAAACATTCACTGACAAAGTGCCCTGCTTGGCAAACCAGAGATGCAACCATATTTCTTTACTGTATGGCACTCTCTGTGGTTGTCATCTGTGCCGTTGAAGAGGAGAGTACAGATATATTGGAATCAGGCCCGTTTTGATTAACTGACAGTGCAGTTTTCTGTGTTGTTCTTTGCACCAGTGTAATCATCAGGTACGCTACTGGGCCTGACTGCTCTTCCCTGAGGGATAATTGATGACTGTGGCAGCCTGGATCTGCTGTGGGAGGGGAAATTGAATATTAATGGCATTTTCGTATTTTGACTGCAGAAACTTTCCAGTTTTTCACCCTTTATGGCCTCTGACATGTCCCTTATTACATCTCCTCAGGCTATTAAGAGATGACCTGAATGCAGAATCAGGGGGGGACTCACTGTCCTGTGAAGGTAATAAACTTAGGAAGATAAAAAGTCTGCCCTATCCGCCCCAAAGAATGTGCCATGAAGGCAATGCATTTAGAATGGAGCCTGTTGAAAAAAAAATAGTCTGTTCATAAATATGTATAGATCTCAACATGCCGTACACACAAAATGCAAATGCAATCACGCCATTACCCAAAGATCACAAGAGAAATTCAACATTATCTAGTATTTCCAAATATACATTTGTGATCCGCTCATGTGAATTAGGATTTCTTGAAATGAGTTTGCACAACATTTGTGCGTAAATAATCTGCAACACAACCGAGTGATGAATCCTTAGTTATGACCATGAATCATTTCTGTAATCTCCTTTGAAAATCTCTGTCTTTCATCCAAAAGCTTTGGTCTTGCGGTTTAATGTCAGCCATCTATCTATTTTACAGTTTTGGATCTTTGACAAAACTATGGATCATAGAGTGACAAATAATAGCAAAATTATTCTTCTTTCCCTCAATGTCACCTTAAACAAAAGCAGAACATTTCCCTGGATGCCCTGCCCCAAAACTACCAAATATTCAAGCATGGCTAACCCAACTATCTAACCAGTATCACCACACAATTTAATTCCTACATCACATTAGTATGTATAAAGTATGCATTTTTCACTTCTGGATTTTCAAGCCAAAAAAACTAAATCAATTCAAACAGTACATTACCAAAGTTTTCCAGCAGGGGGCAGTAAGTCAGTCAGGCGAGGTCAAGCAACAGACTGTCAGGGAAACTACGTTCATGTCTTACCTCTCCTGGTCTGCCTTCATTGGATTTCAATCACACTGTGAATCGAACTCAAGACTCTGGCACTAACCGACCTGGCAGTCAAGGGCATGGCTTCTTCCTACCTTTAATCCATCATGCGACCGTCTTTACATCCAACATGAGATCTCTGCTTGGCAACCTATAGTCATCTCCTCTCCCCTCAGTGACTGCATGTACAAAACTTGCCTCTTTTGTCAACAGCCCATTACCAGTGCAGTGAGCTACCCGCAAGTATCAGACCAGCCCAATCACCCACAGTCTTCCAACACTGACTCAGAGCCCATCTACTCACATTTCCACATGGTTCTCTAAAACAAGACATATCTAAAGCACAGCACTTAGTACTGATCAATCCAAATCTATTCTGTTAAACCCTACAGTTAATTAACCTTTACCCTGGAAGGTCAGCTGAGAACTTAATTATCTTTTACAGTAACATCCAGGGACAATCAAGGTGGGCAGGGAATATGAGGAATTGAGCAGCCAATCAGCTATAGGGGGATGATTGGGCACCATATATGGACTGAGGTTATCACCCCTTCCCTTCAAACAAGGGACCTCAGTGACCACAGCAAGTCAGGAGCTTGGTTTTACCTCATACGTAGGACAGCGTTTTCTACAGAATAAAGCCCCTGTCCTGAGGTCCAGAGGGAAGAGTACAACTATCCCACCAATACCTTTTCCAGCAGCAACCTGGCTTTCCCAGGAGGTCTCAAGCCCAAAATCACTGACCTTTTGCTGTTCAGCATGGGGGGACACAGGGAGGTAACGTTACTGGCTGAGTGAAATATGATATTGCATAGTGTATAGTACCCTATATGTATTATATATTTACTCTTACAGATCATTGCTAGGCATTATGATCACATAAGTGCAGTGCAGGGTGATTTTTCTCTTTTGTATCTTTGCTTGGTTCCATGCAAACACTGTGGTAAATGATAATGTTTCTCTTATAGGTCATTATGTATAGGTGAACAGTATGATGTGGGGATGTTTGTCTCTGGGATAACTATTAGGCATTCTATGCCCCACACAATGACTGTCATTTATACCGTTTTTATACACTGTCATGTTAATTCACCCATGTTCTTGTTATTGTTGTTGCTCCTGCATACACATTTACTGTATCTCACCATGCTGGCCTTCATTTGCAAATTAAATACATGAATAAAAAATAAATTACAATAATTTGTGTTAGCTCCCCATGTTTCTATTCAAGTGAGCCTGCAACACAAGAGTACTTTCAATATAATACAGTTTTTATGATTTTTTTCCATCTGTCCAGGCCCCCTCCTCCATGACTGTATGACCATTTTATCCAATACAATCTACACGTAAATATGATAACATATTAAGTTTTGAAAACGTACTTTCTTCACCGAACACATTCACATTCATTTGCTATCAAAGAGTGACTGTTTTCTATAATATACATTACTATGAGGGTGGTTTTATGTGCCTCTCCTCAATAATAAAGGTCAGCCTCAGTGACCCAACAATATCATGGGGGTGCATACCAGCGAAGAATAAGCCTCAAATAACCCTGATTAGCACTGGCGCATCCCCAAAATCGTGTACATTTCACCACACACAACATCAGATCAAAGTCAAAAAAAAGAGAGAAGCCAGCACAGCCTGCAGTGGACTGGAGCCTCGGTCCCCACGCTGTCAGAACAGCCAGACTGCCACAGAGACAGCATCTCAGCATCACGTCCCTCCCAAAAAAAACCCCCACTTTACTTTCTCCGGCCGTGTGAATTATTCAGCCTCCCACCCCATTAGCCGGCTCCCGCATAGCCTCTCTCTCAGAGTGCCGCGTGTCAGAGGACTGCGTCACAAACACGGGCGGGCGCGGGAGGTGACTGCTCTGGAGAGCTCCCGGGCCCACTCTCCTCCTCAGCAGAGCCAAGACAGAGCGGATCAGGCTGCTTCTGCAGGCTGAGACAGTGGGGTCCCGTTTAAAAGGCTCCTGGGGTCCTTCTCTGAGAAAACTACAGAATCGATACTTGATCTCGCTGCGCTATTAGCATTTACAGCGTGCATCTTTTTGTGGCCTGACATACGTTTTTAGAAATCTCTCTAAAAAGACAACAAGCTCAGTATTTGGAAAGCGGTGTGCCGTACCATGGGCAGCCCAAGAAAACGTCCCTGCAGGCTCGTTTGATAAGCGCTCGGCACAACCATCCAAATTCTTTTCCTGGGTTTCTCTTTCAGAGACCCACTCTAGTTGTGTTTAAAGCCACATGCAGTAAGCTCCATCCTGTGAGAGCGCCTGATACGCAGTTGCCAGTACAATGTCAGTGCTCAGTCCTTTTCACTCATGTACTTACTGGTATTTGTGCGATTAATTGGTTCGATAACACCCTAAGCCAGGACGGCTTTAATTCCTGACACTTTTATGGCGGATTTTTACTGGGCTCGTTCACTCAAGGGGCTCATGGTGTGAAGCCCAGCGTTCCATAAAACGGATGGAAACACCGCACATATCTCTGTAAAATAATCAAACCCTTAATGTGGCTCATAGGCCCAACACATTACATCCAACGCGGAGTTTGCAACACAGGACCAACAGGAGTCAACAGAGAGAAATACATTCAAAGCAATGAAAATTAAAAAGGGATGTACTCTCCCCATTAATTTCTATAAATGATTATCCTGTCAGTTTCACACCAGTATTTTATTTCAGCAGTTTCCCAAAACCATTAATCTCCTTTAGTGTGGGGAAACTGATAAAAAATGAAAACTATAAGCTTGTTTGCTTCCTCCAGGTCTCGTCTGTTTGTTTCCTTCCCCCCGTACGTATCTGCGTGGAGGCAATCTCAGTAATTATGTTCTGCGCCTTGTTTTTCCTTTTTAAGTGCATCTGTTAAACCTTAATTACAAGGGCTATCTATAAGAGAAAGGGGTGTAATTGAATCTGGTGCAGGTCATCACATTTAATAGTGTGACTCATCATTAACACTCCACTACAGAGATCGATACCACGTAAAGTGCAAAGAATACTCCAAAACAAAGCGCAACCAACAACTAAGTGCTGCATCAGATAAATGTCACGGATAACTCACATTAGGCAGGGGAGGGGAGCATTCCTCTCTGTCTGAGGCTGGCTCGGGTTACCCCTAATCGCTGCTGTTGGAGCCAGACAGACCAACAACCAGCAGCCCCCTGAACCCCTCTGGGGCCAGGAGAGGGTGGCAGGGCTCGTCCTAGAAGATGACCATCGGCAGCATTGGCAGCCAAGCCCACAACCAGCCACAAAGGGGCGGGTCCCACAAGGCCTGTGACATCACACTGGGGATCAAACCTACAATAGGGGCAGGCTGAAGCAGTCAATTGGTTCTTTGTATTGACACCCAAGAGTGAAATCACACGGTAAACCTTCAGGTGTCTGATGCAATTTAGAAAGGAGAGACATTACAGTAATGCGTAATTAACCTAGCATTATTAAAACCACCCAGTTAGAGCCACTTGCACAGTGCTTGCAGTCTGGAACATATTTATGAAGCTCCTTTTGAGCAATGTGAATATTTCACCGAGCTCAAAGTTTTAACAACAGCCACCACCCTGTTCTTTGGCTATGAGTCGAATGACATAACTCAACGATGGTGCGGCTTCAACCAGTTAAGCAATTCATTATTGAAGTGTGTATAAAACATCTGGTACTATAAAACATCTCCTCATGACTGACCAGGCGGTGCCTTCCTCTATCAAACCAATCTCCATAAGCCTTTTTTTTCTGAAAAAAGACGAGGGGACAGAAACTAGGTCTTCACACAGCGGAGTGTGCCCAGCCTAGCCTAAGTGCTTAGCGCATTGTTTTTTTTATCCCTGGGTGCGTAAGATTTGGAACGTTCTAAACCATTACTGTAACACTGTAACCTCGCAGCATTCCATCCGCTAACCTGCGGGGGATACGTTACGCATTCAAAGACCCTCGTTGCTATAGCAACGCTGCCAGCTCCTCCTATACGCCACTAATTGATAGCAGAGGATAGCGGCAAAAGAATTAAATTAATATTTTACATGGTGCATTGTGAGACTCGGCTCATATGTTCCTGTGTAAGACTGGCAGGCCAAAGCTCAATGCCACAGATTTACCCATCTTTCTTGTGTACCCTGGGACATTCAAACGTGTGACTGACAGACCTGTTTGGGCTTGTCTCACAGGTAACAGACAGTTTTGAGAAGTCATGAATCATACGCTCATTGCAATGCCTCAATAAAACACTTTTTCCCCATATATACACAGAAGTCAAGATCACAGCAAACTCATCCTCCCATCTATCTCCTTCAAATTTCCATGGATAAGTATACCTATCCTGAAATTACCATCATCGTATAGTTTAAAGGAAAAAAATGACATGTTCTGTGTTGGAAAATACCTGAGGCTGGGCTAAATATAGAGATGATAATAAGAGACACAGCCTTTCAGATGCAAGCTTTGGAGTTATTATGCATGATCTGACAAACATGCAAAACAGTCAATAACAAAGAGAATGTTGAATTGAGAAACACAGTCCTCTTCCCAAGCCTCTTCTGCTCTCTCCTCAAGCCCAGAGGGGAAGGTGCTCCACAACTGATGAACCTGACTCTCGTTTAGTTATGCCTGCCATTACTCTGCCCAGCAGTCAAGGAAAATGACTTAAGTAAATCAGCTTTTCTGTTGAAAATATAATTAGAAATGATTTTTGCATTTAGTACCGTGGCATTATGTCCGAGCACATCAATAACGCTTCAGCAGTTTATCTTTTTTATGGTCGGTTTCAGCGGCCGCGCGTAGACTGAAAACACAGAGGCCCAACGCGGCTGGAACACAGCGCTCTCTCTCACTCTCTCGCCCGCTCGCTCCCTTGCTCGCTCCTCTCTCTCTCTCTCTCTCTCTCCCTCCCTCTGCTGCTCACTGAAAGATAATGAATGTCTGCAGCGATACGGAGCAGACAACAAACAGACACCGGCCCGATCATCTCTGTCAACAGAGGGTCAGCTCAGTCCCCGGCACTCTGAAAAGCCTGCTTAGCGGCGGAAAAGAGAGAGCCGGGCTGAATTGGATTTTTATCAAACGGGTTTTTACCAAGACAAGGGACGCAAGCGTGTTTCCTCACACAGCGACAGAGCCCTGGACAAACAGGGGGAGAGATAGCAGGAGTCCTCATTTCCCGCTTCTTCACTCTCTGCTAAATCTGAAGGAAGTAGCGGAAAGCTTCGGTTCATGCTAGGATAACCAGCTGAGACGCCAAGCGGAGTTTCTCATGTCTGCCCCGGCCTACACAAACACACTAATAACTACATTAAACTTCTCCGCAGACACGATCGCTTGCTGCATATTCCTCCGATAATAAATAACAGCAAGAGCATTCTTTATGAAGTCATTTTACAGCTAAGTCTCTTTATCAGTCTCTCCCTCTGCACCAGCCACCAGCCGTGGAAATACCCCCTTATGCCAGGAAACAGTCTTGCTCTTTATCGGCAGGGCTGTTGTAGTCACAGACAGTGATAAAAGCCCAAAGCACTACAGGCGCAGGGAGATGGGACAGCTTGCATTGGAGAGGGGGAAAACCTTGAGGGAGTGAGGGAGGTAGCATCAGTGAGAAGCATGTGACCTGAATCATTATATATGCATTCCAAACAGTCATGAGATCTACGGAATGGCAATGAGGTCTGTGACGGTCTACGCAATGGCAAAGTAGTATTTCCATTCTTTGTGTCTTTGACAGAGATCTGGATCACGTTTATTTTTTCACATCATATGTCATTTTCACAGAGAGAAGAAACCTACCCTTTGATTGTGTTTTTTTATTTAAAACTCAATAATAAAGTTACCATTTTGATAAAACAGTTATATTCCTGATTTCATCTTCGAAGGCAGTGCCCCGCTAATAATAGAGATTAAAGTTGTTACTGTTACTGTTAGTGCAATGCTAGTGCAAATGCATCATTAATGTCAAGTAGATTTTGAAGCAAACTGCACCACCTTTGTCATTAAAGCTGTTACTGTTGGCCTGCCCTTTGCCTGTTCAAGTATGATCTCTTTTCTTTGATTCATTTACTGTCATCATTATAATTTTTCTGATATGAAATCCATAATAATGCGGTACCTCTCTTTTAAAAGTAATGGATGGCGTGGTGCAGTGTAAAGTAGTGGTTTCAGTACTGGGCTCTGAACCTGTGGGGTTACGAGTTTAAATCCAAGGGGAGATAATCAGTGTAATGCCACGTAATCCCATTGTATTTTCTGTGTAATATAACACTGTCACCTTGGGGCACAAAGACTAAATTACGATTCATAAAACATACCCCAATACTCTTGTGGCCCTAATGCATATGAATTATACTAATAGAAGATACCACAATGCAATTTTTTGTGTTATTATACTAATTCAAATCTCTTCAAATTACTGCATGGTGCCTACTGCCTACATGCCTACTGAAGGGTACCAGGAGGCATTTGATTCAACCTTAGAGGAACTGCATGCCTGAAAAAAACAGCTCATCAAGTCTGTGAAGAATGATCACGGTCACCTTAGCAATATATCACGGCCGACAGAGAGATTACTTAGATATGGGTGTCAGCCGAGAGGACTGACAAATTTCTGAGCCAAGTGCCAGCACATACAGGACTGTGGAACATACTCTTACCCTCTCTGCAGAGTAAGCAAGCAATTAGCCACTCGCTTTGTTACTCCACCAGGTTTGTTCCAGTCCTGCTGTTTTTTTGCCAGCAGAAACAGGATGTCTCCAGATCAATGTCATTCATGACTGATGGCACGCATCTTAACCTGGAGTATGCCATCTGATGAATTTGCGCTAACACTGTGGGTCGGGAACGATACCATCGTCGTATGTCTACAATTCAAACATCTGAAAAGGCTGATGACCATGCTGTGATAATGTGAATCCCCTCTTGTCCATCTGGAATCATAGTTAACGTACTGCACTGTGCATCAGTCATATCCACTCAAGCTGTGTAAACTCTCAAAAAGACCTAAACAGCCACCTAAGCAAATATTATCTTTAAATCAATATCACAAAAAGTAATGATAAAAAGAAAAAAATGCTCACTTAGTGAATTAATTATCAAAGATGAAACTATTCTTAATAATTGTCATTTTAAGATATTATTTGTTAGCATTGAAACTCTCGTCCATTACAAAAGTTAGGGAAGCGGTCAAACAGTTCCAGATTGAGACAACATAATATGAACTCAAATAATTCCAGATCTTAATATCTGTGGTTTCTGGCAGTGATAGCACCAGTAGTAGAAATCAAGGTAAAAGGAAAAGCCGTCACAACAATTCAGATTTCAGGTTTGTGATAAGTGCGAACGGGGTCACGGCTTAGATTAGTTCCCAGGTCAGGTCCGAGACGCAGTAAATTTCCGAGGCAGGTTCTCTCCCCCTCCCACCCCCGGCCCGTTTCGTTCCTTGAGAGTTTTACAGCGCCTGGCAGCTCTTCAGCGGTCCCGGCTCTTTCATCAGCCAGCCGGCCACTCCATTTTTAACTCCCTCCCTGAAGGTCAGTGCCGGCTGCCATGTTTCCAGACAGAGCTCCTCTCCGGCTAGCACTCCACTGCAGCCCTACCCCACAGTGTCATTAAGATGAATAGAACAATATGGTAGCGCGCCCTCCTCCCGCTATTAGCCGCGTATGCATTTGCTCTATTGAATTAGGCCCTCCGTGAGGTAGACGCCTCCAGCTCGCCTCTGAGTTTTTTTTTTTTTTTTCTGGGGGGCTGTGAGAGGGATGGGTGAAGGGGGGTGGGGCTTCCCATCAATTTGGAATTTATTTCCATAAGTGCCAGGATTGATTGAGAATAATGTTTTGAACAGGTGATATGGGGCTCTTTAGTGAACATAGAAGCACACACATGGCTGATGCATTTCTGGACATACTGAGAGCGGGTGAGGGGGGAGAGAGGGAGCTTCCAGATGCCTCTGCATGTTCCTCAGTGTAAGTCGTTCAGTGCAGTCTGTTGCCATGTGTAGATTTATGCTAATCTGTTTAATTCCAGCATTGATCATGAATTCAGCATTGATCTGCACGTTTTATTTATTCATTTTGCTTGAGTTTAATGAATGAGGTTAGGGACTCACTAATTACAAAAGCTGCTATTAGACAGTAAATGCAGAGTAATGGTGACAGCCAGATCCTCACTACAAATAGCATCTGTACAAAGTAATGAAAGTAAATGATCGCACACCCAGAGCACAAACATGCACACACATATGTACCTGCAAGCGTGTGTACACAGACACACACACACACACACACACACACACACACACACACACACACACACACACACACACACACAATTCGTAGTTTGGTGTGTTCCTGTTTGGGCTGATCTTCCTGTGTTGCCACCATGCTGTTTTATGTGGTTTGTCTGATACTCTTTTTACTTTCCATCTTTTCAAACAAGTATCACAGTACACCTCTGAAAGAAGGTAAAAAAAAACTTGTACCTAGTATCTGAAGAGCAGATATGCACATAAATCTACTCTCCTCTATGTATTTCTTCAGATACTAGCGTGAAATCTCTAGAGGAAACATGAATCCATGCTTACCAAGAAGCAAACACTTTTGTTAAGTCAGGGAACGGTTCTCGGTGTTCTCTGTATCACTGGATCCTTTGCTAAACCACATCCCATTAAAACCCTGCGTTAAAGATCAGGTACGAGAGTGAGAGCGCTCACTTTCCGGCACTGACATAAACAGAATACGGAATGATTCGGTGTGCCGCCTTAGACATCAAAGATATTTTAAAAGACGTGAGAGATCCATGTAATTCAATTGGTTTTTATATGCACGGACAACGATAAATACTTAAAAACAGCTGGATTGTTCACACGGTGTCCCGCGGAATGCCCCGGGGACTTGAGCAAAAACACTGACCTCGAACTGTCGGTAGATAAACTGGAAGAAGGTCCGCAATGCTGCTCTTAGCATTGGTCTCGTATCAGTTACGCTTTTGATTTTCATCTTATTCATTTCATTTTTATATATTGTTTTAGATTTTATATATATTGTTTTAGGCGTCACTGCACAAAAAGTCACTCAACAAATATCAATGTATCCTAGCAATATATGTTATTATTATTAGTGGTCGTAGTACTAGTAGTAGAAGTGTTGTTATTGTTATTTCTGTGATAGACATTAATAGAGGAAATCAATAAAGACGACGGGTTTAAAATAATTCTGCTGATTTGGCGTTTTACCCTCAATAGCAGTAGAGCGCTTAAGAGTAGTAGCTGCACAAGGAACTTCAAGGTACATTGAATCCGACACACATCTGTAATTGCTGGGAACTGGCTGAGGGGAAATAGCATGCAGCTGTAACTGCTTCGCTAGTTTCAACAGCTCTTCATATTCTGACGTTTAATATGTCGGTGGTGGGAAAAAAACAATAAATATTAAAATATGTAATGAAGCACAGGAAAAACCTCGACATCCCTCTCAGAGAAGTTTTTTTTTCTTTCTGAAAAAAAAGGTCTGTATTAGGGACTCATTCACATCATGCGAAGAGTGTGGGTAATCGCTTTACATTTCTGCTTAGCAAAAGAACCGAATAAATCAAAATTATCATAATGTAAATGAGTTATTTTTCCCGGTTCTTCTAGGACATCCTTAATTAAATAATGCGGGTTGTACTCGATAGCTGCAGACGCAATTTAAGGGACATTTTAGGTTTACTTTGTCACAGATAGCGAATCCACAAATTGATGTTTCACACCTCATCTCCATAACATCAACTCTGATTATGTCAAGTTAAAACACAAGGATGAAAAAACACTAACTAGAAGCACACGTTACCCCCATCCAAATGAACAACAATCTCGCTCTTCGTTACTTTGAAATGCCCCGTAGAGGTCTATGCCTCGCCATACCCCTGTTCCTGCGCAGCACTGCTAAGCGCAATTCTCTGGAAATATGTTCTGAAAATTATAAAACGCTCCATCCTACCTGTTCGGCATCCTCCACGGGACACGGCTATCCTCTCGCGGGCAAAATGCACGCAAGTACGCGGGATGCAGCAGAGGTCAGCGAGCCTCCCCCCATATCCTCGCGCGGGCTGTCACCAGGTGCTTCTCCCTCACTCACGCGCGCAGAGAAACACAACCGCCCAACATATGCCCTTCCCAGCCAGCTGTAAAACTCGCCCCGCTGTTTGATTTCTTTTTGTCGAAAATGACTTCTTTCAAAGTCTAAGGGCGAGAATTATGTTCTCTCTTTCCATCCTGCGCGTTCCGGCACTTATGCTGCTCCACCGAGACAGGTGCTCTACTGGAGTAGCGGCGGACGCTGCCTGCGAAGCTGTCGCATCACGTGCGTCGAGAACGCTGGCAAAAGTGGGGACGAAACTGCTGTCCCGAGAAATCGTTCATCAGTTTCTTCCGTCTCTTTGCTTTCGGATGAGTCTCCTACGATGAGAGCAGTTAACTGTGCGAGCAGGACGCACTCTGATCGGCTTTCGCAAGGGCGCTTTTCTTAAAGCTTAAACACAGAGCGTGCACGGCCAGACCAGTCAGACGAGTGCTGTCGCGTGCTGGGCGTGTTTCGTTTCGAGGGGGGCGCGCGGGACCAGCAGTGTCGTACACAAATGAAGGCAGTAACAACAAACACACGGACGTTAATTACACGAATTTGCATCGCGGGTCCAGCAAGCCGTTCATAAATTCAGATATCAACCGCTCCCACACCACATACTCTCAGTGATCTGGGAATGTACGAGACGCAATTAAAGAAAAATAAAATATATAGCATCCAGGTTTTATAAAAAAAGAAACTATGAAGTTAAACCCATAAATGATGAAATCAATAGTGTGAACATAATGTAACAATTCAATTTGATTGCCAACGCTTTCCGCAGGTTGCAATGTTAAAATAAATATTTGAAAACTGCATTACATTATAGACCTATGGAGAGGGATATTATGGTGTAGATATAAGGGTAATTAATTTAATAACAGCTTGTCAGAGATGGTAGAAAGACCTCGAATCCTTAAAAGATGTCCTGGTGTCTTTTACTTGTTAAAATACAGATGCTTTATAGTACAAAGATGCTGTCTGATCTGATCTTTCCTATCTTTCCGTTAAGGGCAGAGACTTCCGATAGACACACATGGTTTTTGGAATACTGGTGGTCCCCCCAACTCTACCAACAGTCTGCCTGTGTGAAATGACAGTCTATATTTTCCAAAGACAAATGCATCATTTGAAATTTGAAAGTATGTCGGGGCTTCATTTATGAGGAAATTATATAACACCAATTAACTGATAACCAGGTAGAGGATGCAGTATTGTAGAGGCTGTATGTTATACATTAAATTTGTGTAGGAGATGCTCTTATCCAGAATGACCCGCATGTCTTACAGTTTTTTGTTCCATCATCCACTGATAAGCTGGACATTTACTGAGGCAGTTGGGGTAAAGTACCTTGCCCAAGGATACAATAGCAGCTACTCACATGGGAATCGAACTGATAACCTTTGGGTTACAGGCCCTACTGCCTAATTATAATTTGGCTCTAAGCTTGTGATTAAGGATGTCCTGAGGAAAGAACAAACAATGCCATCAACACTAAAGATCAAGTTACGCTCACCAAATAACAGCATAATGTCTTGTAGGAATCGTGGTGTAACCGCCACCTCAAGACTATCAGTTAATTAGTGGATAGAAGATATCAGATGCGTTCATGGGTATACTGATAGCCTGGTTTCTCGGCAGATACTTTTGGCCATGAAAGCTATTAGAGGAAGTCTGGATCTTTCTGTGGCCCTCACAGCTGCCAGATGGTACCGCACTAGAACTTTCAATTATTCAGTCATCCCGAGAACAGATTGAATCTGTCAAGCGTGAGACGACTTGGCTGGCTTCTTCCTGTGCACGAGAAGACTGCGTGATCTCTCCTAGAAAGTGTTTCTGATGTGGATAAATGGGTGTAAAACTAAATTAGACAAACAGTTGCAGAGTCCTCGAGGTTTACTTCCTCAATGAGCAAAACTGTAAACCAGCTGAGTGTTGCTTTTAAAGCCTGATGATGACTAATGATGTGAAGAGAACACAGGGTTTTTTACCAGTTTTTTCTCCACTTGTTTTTGTTTGCATTAATCGATTAATGGATATCCTGTTTCGTCATTGACCATCAGGAAGACGCGTTCTCCTTATCGCTTTAATAGCTAGTCATTATGCGTCCTGTTTGCCCCATTTTCTAATGCATCAGTGAGGACATGTCAGATATAATTATGGAAATGACTGAAAGTTGGAAAAGAACGTGTAAAGAGCTATAAAACAAAACATGGACATCAATTCACTTTAAAAATATCATGGACCGCTTCAGACATTTAATGGGCCACGATTACCATATCAGCCATTAGTGATATTAGATGGAAACTTTTATTGATCTGGCTGTATGAAGACCATATCCATATATTCACAAGATACCTCATGTCATATTAAGATAACCATATTGTACATTCTGACACTGTGAATGATAACGGTTTCTATTTACAATTTAATAGGACAGTTCCTCTTCCTCTCTGAAAGAATTTCACCTCACCCACTGTTAGAACCTTTTCTTTATGTCATTAAAAAGGGTTTTAAACAAGTCAAAGGAAAACAGATTTCCTGTCTTGATAAACTCAGTTCATGGTACAGTGTGTTTTGCAAAATGGAGTTCATAATGTTCACAAAACAATATCTATTACCCCCTCCCACTGTTCTGAGATGATGCTAATGCACAGTTTGTGATTCTTAAACATCTGGGCCACTTAAAGGCAAATAAACTACATATTTGAGAATAACCTAAGTCTGAATTTCCCTTTTTCTACCAAAGATCTGTGTAGAGACCTTCTTTGTCTTACCATGCTTAACCATCAGTAGTAAAAGTGGATTAATGTCAGTTCCATTTTCTGTTTGCCACTGTGCGTATGCTTAATCCATTTTTATAGAATGAAACAATCCACTCTGGCACTGACAGTGTTCTGGTTTCACACCTGTGTCTGAAGTGCACTAGCACTGAAAGTGTTCCAGTAATCCAATTGAGGTTGCTAACAATGAGTGGTTGCTGCTTGGCTTTCCAACTCAAGGGTTTTGTTTTTTTTTATCTTTAAATTAAATGGAGAGTTCTCACCTATGTGGTGCAATTACGTATCTGAAATGCAAAAGGTAATCATTGCCACAGCCGGCGATGGTAGTTAATATTCACTTAGATGGATATAAAATTCACCCTTGTTCAAGGCACCCAACATTCAAAAGTCCTTCAGAGCTTAGGACATATTTTCTTAATGACACTGGGTCACTCCTTTGGGGGAAGGGGGGCACAAAACATCTTTGGCCTTCCCGGTAGTTTGAAGGATTTTGCTCACATTAACACATGAGCCAACTCTTGCAGCACATTTTAATACATTAGTTGGTCTCGGCTCAGGCACTGGTCAATATTAGTTTGCTTGTCTGAAACCCTGACTTGAACACAGTGACTGTGCATTCTTTAAGCTGAAATGTCATGTTCACATCTGACTGCATCACTGTACAGCAAAGAAAGCTTGTCTCTGATGCTGATATATTGGTAAAAAGCAGAGATAGGATGCGTTTGTTTCCTGGGGAAGAGGGGAAGCAGCATTTGTAGGTATGTATGTACAACGTCAGTGTGCAATCGCGTCTGTCTGTGTAATGGCATGCATGTCGACTCCATAATTCAGCTAAAAAAATGTCTGTAGTTGATTCTCCTGCAGAATGAGAGAGACAACAGTGTAAATATTCATGAGTGCCTGTCAGTCATCCTCTCTCTGATCATCCCCTGTCAGACCATTGATTTTTCATGCACGGCGCTCACACTGACTGACTCTGTGGTAAGCACTGTGGCCCCCCGCAGTCTTGTTGGGGGCCATTTCACAGTCACAGATAACTAGAGTTCGGCTAACTTCTAAAAGGGCACCATAATAGTGACAAAAACACTGATGTGTGACACGTGATTCAGTGAAAGCAGGCAGGAAATTCCCTTTCTGAATGGCTTTTCCGAATTGTTCTATAGAAATCTGTCAATATGTTTTCCTTCATTACTGATCCATCACAGGCTTTGAGCCATGTCTTACTCATCATACTGAGCCAACATCTGCTTCTCAGTTTAGTCCCATTAGCTAGTTTTTACATGTAACCAACGGGTCAGCTGGCATGAGTTATCTTGCTAGCTAGCCCCTTGAAAATGGTTAATTCATAATGTGGTGTTTAACTGAATTTATATGGCTATAAAAACATACTTTAAGCCTATTAGTAAACTAGGGTGCTCAATTATTTCCTCTCTCCTTCACATTAACTCTGTTTTCATGTGTTGTGTAATTTCTCATTTGCATTTATGTAAAATATTTTTTATTAATTCAACTCATCAGGATTTTATGTTAATAAGATACGCTCTTGATTTGAAATGACTGAACTTATATCTCTCATTGTCAGTCAGAGATGGTATTCAGCCTCTACCCTACAGCTTAAAGGGTTTCTATTTAGTGAAGAAATTCTCAGGTCTGCAAACTGATATGTTGTGAACTGCAGGTTTAAACAACAACTCCCTCATTTTGTTTGGTGTCGCTAATAACCAGTAATTGTTATATATGAATGCCTAAGCAATAAACCTATATTTCTCCACCTGTATTTTCCCTTCTCTTGACATTTGTGTCATTCTTTGCAGTGTATCTTAATTTAGATATACAAATACAGTGTATCTTATAAAATGTAAGAGATTTTCATCAAAGCATTTTCAAAAACCATTTTTTGTCTGTTAATATTTTCTGTGTGGATTTTGATTTTACATTGGTGTAAGATTTTGTGTGTAGCTCTGCTGCAGGTTCATTTTTCATCCTATTTTGCGTTTATTTTTTCATGATAAAGTAAATGCATTTTAAGTAACTGTATTATTACATCTAACTTATGTAAGTGTGCCTAATTTGCCATTTTTCCTGCTGTTGCTGCAGCTAAAAGAAAGTGTTTGGATGTAGAATGTCAATTGATCACCACTGATATCTATTGCAGGTTAAAATAGCATTTCTAGGTAATATGGCACCTGGTGGCCAGATCTGTGGTATTGACATACGCAAACCTGGAAGAGAGTGCGCACATATCCCCACCATTCTTCTGTAAACTGTGAACACCAACCCCTCTCCTGCTCCCCCAGCCGAGAGCCTACCTCAGAAGTGGATATTAGCATAGGAACACTGGTTGTAGTTTTCTTGTTGTTGTGTGTTGGTTTTGTTTGTATTCCGTAAAGCAGTATGTACAGTGTATGCAGCTTCGAGTAGGACCCAAACTCAAACGCAACACTCATGGTTCTTTTGTTTTGTCCTCTGGCAAGTGAGAAGCACAACTCAGCCATTTGATCAGATGTCCGAAGATTGAATCTGTTTGCCGGGATAGGACACAAGATCCGTGAAGAGGACAACAGTGAATATACAATACGGTGCGGTCACAATACAGTACAGTACAGAATAAATGCATACTGCACCCTAGGGCTGTTTGCACCTCAAGACACCTTGTAATCAAATTACCAATAAAAGGGCATTGGGAGCAAGGATTCAACAATGCTCGTAGAGAGTGGGTTTAATTGGCCTTGAGAGAAAGTTCCAGAGGATCGGATTCTGGTAACTAGAGTATTGATTGCCAACAGTTTTCAAGTCTGTTCTAGGAATGGTGGAGAGGCCTGCATGCTTGATGTGGGGGTTCATGTTTGAGTGTAAAAAGCTGTGAAGACAGGTGAATTGGAGCTTGACCATGGATGACTATAGGTTAGAAGATGAATCTTCGCTCTTACTCTGACAGTAACTAGAAGTCAATACAGCTGTTATAAAATAGGGTTTTTTTGTGATCTGTAGACCTGGTCTGTTGGAGGATGCCAGCTGTTTGAACCATTTGTTTTCATATTTTTCCTGCAAGGGTAGAATTTCACAAATTAAGGTGAAAAAACTAAACTAATAAAAAAATAAAAGAAAATAGGGAGGGAGCTATTATCCAACATTTGTCTGATTTTTGGCTTTGGTTTTCCGATGCTTGCTTTAAAATGGTGTTGAAACTGGAGGGCCGCTACCCGATCAGACTCTTTACTCGGAAAATTGAGATTGGATATTGGGCAGTAATTCAAAAACATATCAGGGCATTTAGCTAGGAGAAGACAAACAGCAGAGGGCCCCGGGAACCACTTCAAAGCAAAGAGAGCAATTTACAATCAGAGTGAACTGCAGGGACAAGAGCACAAGAGCATCATTACAACTCCAAAGAAAAGTGGATGGTGTGCGGTAGGATCCGGAGTTCTCATCTCATTGAAATTTAAAGGCCATCTGGGGTAGTGGTCTGAAAAAGATAAAATACCAGGCGAGAGACTCAATCAGCTATACTCACGGAGCAATAAGCACCTTCCAAGACAGCACAGCCTGTTGTGCAGTAACCCGCTTCAAAGAAGAGTTGCACAGGAGGAATTTGCTGATTAATTTTTTATTTTCTATCGTTTCCAAGGGAATGATTGTCCCTTGCTCACAGGAAGCTGTAGGAGAAGATGGTAGGCTCAAGAGCTTTTGATTGATTTTTTTTTATCTCTTTACATCTTTAGTAGTAGTTAACTTAACTCTCCATTATACTGTAACCAAAAGGAAATGCAGATTTGCTGATACATTTTACCTGTGGTTACCATTAGGCCAAGGGTACAATTTTTATTGTCATGATTCACTCATAGAAGATAACAGAGGTGACAGAGGTTTATCTTTCATGTTTCATTTGGTCCTCTGTTGGAATATTAGATTTCCTTTCTCCAGGGAATTAGATGTGAATGGACACTTGATTGCACAGTGCCTGCAACAAGTCAATATTTTTTATGATCGCAGTAAGCATGCTCTGGTGGCTGTCCTTGCCAATTAAGACATTTATGCATTTACTGGGATGTTGCAATCTCACAAAATTTTAGTTGAAAGGGACCATGATCCCTTTAACATGTCTCCTTTCTGTTCCCAGACTCCATCATGCACGGATATCTCATCTGGGTCTCCTTTTCTGTTCCTCACCTGCAAAACATCATAACAAGAGCAGGGTTTTTCTGGTGTTTTCTCCTGGTGAAATCGATTCCTTGCTATTGACTCGCCATTGAAGCTGAATAATGGAGACTGTGTGTTCCTGCTCTGTGGCTCAGGTCAGGGAAGAGATGGTGCTCTGAATTTATTGGAGGAATGAAACTTGACTACAGATTTAAACCAGTATATTTTAAGGAACGGATGAGACAGAGTGGAATGGGGCCATTCTCAGTGAAGCAGAGAGTTGTGAATCTAGTACCTTGGACTACCAGCACTTCATACCAGCCATGCTGTACTTGAGTCTTATTTTAGCACACCTAGACTCTGCAGGAGCAATCTAAACCACCAGGCCAGGATGTTAGATGTCAAGTGCTATAGAGATAAATCTGTTTAAACTCTTGTTTGTCTTGCGGTTTTCTTTCTCTCTGCCTTCCTGGCAGTGTTTGTGATACAGTAACTAATGAACACAGACAAACTCTTTAAATGAGCACAGTGGAATTATCACACTGACAATAATGTCTGTAATATCTCTATTTATATTTGAATATTGAATCAACATCTACCACATGGACAAGAATGTAGAGCTTATCTCTTCTTGTACTATTAGAAAATTTACTGTGACAACTCTATGGCTCAGCAGAAAGCAGATTGAAAATGATTATTGATGTTGTTGTATTTTTATTAACATGGTTGTCCAGTACAAATCGATGTATGTACGTTCAGCTGTGGTTTTATGAGCAAGGCTTTACAATCATGTCAAGAGATGGAGGCGGTGAAATGCATTCTGGACTTCCCTCTCCATGGAGACGGTGATGTAACCATGCACATGTCTAAAATGAGCTCCTTCTATTGCTTGAAATAAATAAATAACAGCTGTCTGGAGTGGATTCCTTCCCTACGGAAAGATAAAGAACAACACATACAGTAGATTCATGAAAATACACTTGAATCACACTTTACCAGCCAATTCTATATAACAGTAAAACACCAGGACATTGTTCTCTCTGTGCAAGCCATTATTACTCAAATATACTTTATGTGCCTTCAGAGGTGATTTTCTGTCTGTAACTGTATCATTGTTGTTCCTTTTCCATTCCATTTCATGTGGAATGACCTGTTCTGTCTTGCATTTTTCATCTGTCACAGTCCCTCTCTGATAAGTCCTTTTTAAGAATGCCATTTTAAGTAACATTTGATTAGTTACTTGATTGAGTTATTGATTTACATTGTGATGGTTAGAGTTAATGAACCCAAAAGGGTAGGCTTCTCTCCAGCTTCAGAGATTTCTGTCTCAGAATCCTGTATTTGGGCTTGAACCAGGGTTTCCCTGATGCAAAATATCTGGCAGTGTCTTAAACAACTTAGTGCTTGTCAGGAGTGAATAAACTCTCCTGGGCAACTGGACTGGGCAAAATATTCAATATTTATTTATGGACTTGAAATGCGTACAAATTCCTGTTTTTGTAGTTTAATAACAGCTTAGGGATAGTCCAGATCTAAAATCTAACTATAAGGTAATTAGACATGATGGTCTGTCACATATAACAACATTAGAGGCCCTGACCCCTTTGCATAGGATAGATCAAGAAGGTAATCACCAAGTGTTGTGGTTACAGTCCCTATGAATACAATTTTCACATGTAAAAAGTATGATTCTTTTCTTCCTGTAATGTCGCCAACTCTTCCTTCCATGACTGGGTGACACAGCCCAGCACAGATGACAGTAATTGTAGTTCATAGTGACAAGTATAAAATTATTCATGATCTGACTGACTTAAAAAAGCACGTAATTTCAAAGCCAGCAGGGCTTGCTGAAAATCTCCATCATAGCCCTAAAAAAAAATTTGTTTTGCTTGATGACCATTTAACCATTATGCGAATCTTCATTTATAATGTGGGTATGAAAGTTTAAAAGGATTTGATTTTAGGTAGTAACTCACACGAGGTTACAGTAACCTGCAGCTAAAACTATGTCTAAATTAATTACATCTAACAGCTCAAAAATAGTAAGAAAAATAATCTTCTGGCAAAGGAAGGCCAGGGGATGACTCATATTAAAATTATTGAATTAAATTAACTGTATTTAAACATTTTAGCTCCCTTCCCATTTTTTATTTCTGTTGCAGAGGGATTGCCCCTACAGCAACTAGGTTCATCTGAAAAAATCCCCAGACTTCCCTTCATTTAAGCATTTAAATTACCTTGGTAATAAAAATAAAATTACTAACAGGAACATAAAGTCTCCATCATCAAGCTTGTAGCTCAGTGTACTTTTGTGAATAAATATTACACAGTTTTTATTTATTGTTGAAAGCACAACAATGTTCATACTGATTTATCATCAGCTATTAGATCATTAGATATTTATCTGAGAGAAAGACTGACAGAAATTATGTTTCAACATGGCATGGCAAGCCTAAAGTCTGACTAATTAATGAGCAACATTTATTCAGTAATATTAATCCATTTGGCAAGTTAGCAGTACCCTGTAGCAATAGCTATTAAAAGCAAACATTGTGTTTATCAGGCTAGTTCATTAAATTAAAGTTAGATAAAATACACGATTTATTGTGTAAGCACGTACTGAATTATTAAAACAACAAACTCCTTCATCCTGGTCCTGGACTTTGATAACAGGAATTATGGGATATGAGCATATAAACATGCTTGGGTGTTCTGCTGAAAGGCGGCAGTGAGGGGTAGATCGAGCCTCGTTGACTCAATGTTTATCGTTTGGAATACCTCATGATCTGGCCAGCATCGAGCATCCACCCCTCATTCCAAAAAAAAAAACTGAACTGGAACGCACTCATGGAATCGGCATTACAGAGAGAGATCATTGCTGTGCCTGTACATCCAGCTGCCTGTCTCCAGAGAAATGGTCAGGTGACCTTTGACCCCATACAAGTCATCAAGCCCCATTGTTGTTATGGGCTGACTAGAGTACTCAATAAGCCATGAGCGTAACATGCCAAGACACACGTGACTGACAATCCAATACATGCACTGAGGACGTTTTACCCCTGTTATAGTAATGCAAAGTAATCACCGTCAGTGAAAGGGTATAGGCTTAAGAAGATGAAGGCTGGGACTCAGGCATCCGTACCCACGAGCTCTCTCACATCTAAAAGCTGATTTGAAACGCTGTAAGGTTGCGGGTTAACCCCCCCAAATTATACAGTAGGGCAAACACTCATCTGTGGTCTCTGACCCATAACTCCAGCATGGTCGAGTGGGGGGGGGGCACACTGTTTCCTCATCTCCTCTTCTGTTAACGCCCCCCCAATTCAGGTCAACGGCCTCATAACGCTCCACAAGCGCTCTGATATACAGGTGCGCCTCGGCGTCACGTTCGCACGGGCGAGCGGAGGCCCCTGTTTGCTGAAAAGATGAGAAGACGAAGACGCTCCTCATCATCTTCGCTGCTACATTCTCCCCACGTTCCCTCAGACGAGGCTCTTAATTGCCCTGGAATGCATTAAAACCTGATCACAGGCAAACACACATAAAGCCGCGCGGAGACCACGCAGGGCTGCGATGCTGCTGTATTGATCAGCAGACGCTGTGAAACATTGCTTTTATACTCCGCTTACTGTTTAAAATAATGCAGCCTTTATGGCTGGGCTATCTTTGGACAACGGATTACGCAACGCATTACTGTTGTGTATAAATAGGCTCTATAATCGATATTTTGTCATTTCAAAAAATAAATGAAACATAGCGGCACACTCTTAAATTCTGGTTCAACATACAATAAGTACATACATGCTGACTGTAATGCTGGCAAGAAGACCTCCAAGGAAAACTGTTCTCCTCTCTCATAAGGTTGTTTTTTTCTTGTCTTGATCCAGTAATACCTTTAAATGGCAAAAGCAATCTTGGATTTATACATATCTTAAAACTCTAAAAGGACACTTTTTCAAACTTATATTTTAGGTGAAATGTATAATTGAAAAATAAACTAGTGTTTTTTCACAAAAAGAGATTTGCTTTTCATCAGCCATATTCAGGCAGTGATTTTGTGCTCTGACAGTATGATTAATGGACATGTTGGCTAAATTCATAAAAAGTTGTATTTTAATCCATAGTACCAAGCAATTCAAAGATTTCATTTTCCAAATCCCATCTATATCCCATATCCCGTATCTTTCAGCTGAGGATCTCAGTTCAATGATTTTAATAACATGCATGGGTGGAGATGCATTTTTTTTCTTACTGAAATAGTTGCGAAGCTTTTTTTCCCCTCCCCATGACATTAGCAAGCAATCAATGCCCAATTGCCTTTTTAATGCTTTCTTAAGGAATCTGCTGGAAGTCAGACACACTTCAAGGTATATGCCTAAACTTTTTCACTGGCTACCTCTTAATTTTCTATTTCAGTGCGATCGAAAGTGGGCCCCAATAATAAAGACAGTGTTAGCTGAGTAATGATTGCACATTTTCTCCTGTACTTGTACCCTGTTATTAGTTAGATCAGTATGGCAGCAAAAATTAATTTTCTTTTCACTTAGAAGGAACATTACCATGATTAATTTTGCCATGGCAGAGGAAACTGGAGGATTTCAGCAATTTGAGGAGTGAAATCAATTTGTCCCGATGCGAAAAAGAGCCGAAGAGTGTGGGGTATAAACAAGGAGGAAATTACTCTCTCTGTCTTTGCCTCTAATAGAAAAAGAGCAGCAATTGGCAGGACCCTTTGTGCTGAAAATGGGACTCCATTTTGTCCTTTGCCCATGAAAAGAACATGAAAATTGAATTTATTCTATCTATAGACCATTACCTCAATCTGACTCAAAACTAGCCATGGCAAGGGCAATTTGGAATATGAGTTTCTTAGTGGACATTTCAAAAAAAGTGCTGCTGGTGTATGAAATCCTAAGTATGTCATTAGAGAGTTTTTTGCTGAAATATTTCCAGATGCATATAAGCTATGTCTTATAGGAATTATACAAATGCTTTGCATATGAACAACACAAAAGGTGTGTTTACCAGTAAAATAGATATTTCATTTATATTAATTCAGAGGCGGGTTTATACTGATGTTTATATTGATTTATTTGTTACAGTATTTAGAGAATACAGGCTTTGTCATTTATTTCAAAAAGCTAATGACTATATTGCAGATATGAACATTTGCATAACATTATTGCATTATTATTTATGGGGAATATGTAGAAAATAATGTATTAAGTAATACAAAGTTATACCAAAATATGACAGTTGATGTGAATGTGAATTTTTTTCATCTGAAGATTTTTCATCAAAAGTTGACTGGCCACACTAAAAAAGATGTTTGATATATCAGGCATTATGTGTAGCAATGACTAGGCAAATTATTATATCACTGTTTAAACAGAAATGAATACCCCCATCTGTTATTGACTGAAATGTTGCCAGTCCAAGCTAAAGTAGTTTCTTTCAGTCCTCTCTATGGAGGGTATCCTCTTGCTCCCCCTGCTGTTTTCCATTGGTATCGTTGTTACCTCTGCTGTGTCCCAACACTCATGCACTCTGGAACTGATACATTTTACTGGGGAAAGTCCATCATGCTTCATCATCTACTTCCATAAAGCAGCAAAGGGAACACACTGGCTGTATCTGCAAAGTAAGTGTGCTGCTTTCATGTTGTTCCACCCCTACAGTTTAATTCTTTCACGAATCATAAGCGGTGACCCTGCTCATCAAAGCAGTGTGAATCTGATATCAGTGGGAGTGCAAGTCTTGATACGGTGGCTTACCAGCGTCCTAAAAGGGCCACGGTGTTATCCAGACTTAATTTCACTGCAGGTCTTAAACGTCCATTTCAATCAGCGCTGGGATGGGAATACAGATTGCTTGCTGACGCAAGAACTCAGCAGGCTGTGGATGAAGTGGCATCTCTGAAACCTGCAGGTGAGTAAGTGTCTGAGTGTCTGACACCTGCAAACCCCGCCGAGCCCGAAGCCTCCGGAACTCAAGCACCCACACCTCTCATTCAGAACACCTGACGTTTGACCTCTCCTTATTCCACCGAGGCACGAGGACCTGTAACAGGATCCAGAGAAACGGTGTGGAGCTCAGCTCGTGCACTGGTCAAAATTCGGCCTTGGGAGGGAGAACCATGATGATGATGGATTGGGGGCAAAAACCTGGTGACATTCAGCTTCATCCCTCAAACGGCATGGAGGGGGAAGGCCACAGAGGGGCCGGCTCTGTCCTTGGTCAGGCCAGACACCTGGTGTCACCAACACCTGAAATGGAATCAAGACAAATTGTGAGCAATTCTCCCACCTGCGTACGAGCAGCGATCTACCCTGAAGGTCTTTTATTGAATCTGATGAAGACTGATCCAGGGTTGGAATGCATCATCCTTCAAACCGCCCATAGGAGGACCACCATCAGAGGAGCTGCTGTCCCTGGCCAAAGAGCTGCTCTGATTCATGGCCATGCAGATCCCTGACTGTTCCTGGGTGGATCCTTGACTGATTGGGGATGCACAGATGATGTGATTTGCCCGTTTTTTTCATCTTGTTTCTCAGCTTCCATTTTGATGGATGACAGAGTCAGCCCACATGGGGTTGTTGGATGGATCAATACCCTGAAAGCAGAGAAATGTACTAAGTGACCCGGGCTGTCACTGAGATATCCCCCCTCATACACATACATAGAACACACACACACACACACACACACGCAACCCCACTTTGAAATCCTAAACAAGCCCCCAAACACATCCCACCAAACAGAATTTACTTATGGAGAGGGCAGATGTTTATTCCTTGGTAACAAGACAAAATCCTTCCATTCCCAAAGCCTCCCCTTCAAGCCAGCTTTTCTAAGCTCCCCTTTTAATCAAACTCTTTTCACATTCTGTTTATTGCGTCTCGATCACTCCCTGCTCTGTAGTTCATTTGTTAGTATAAACTGTTTATGACAAAAGGTGCTGACACATGTTTACTTTTGTTGAGGAATGACGCTTTGTGACTAATGATAATTATATTGCTTTCTGCTTAGAACAGCTCTGGCATAATTGACAAAGGAGGAGCCTGCACTGACTGCCTAATGTTGCTTAGGAATACATTAATAGGTGTCATTGGAAGAATAAAGGAAAATAACTTTCCTGCTATTGTGCGGGCCTGTGGTTCTGCACAATATTTCTCCATGCTCGTCTTGAGCAATTCTGTAAAAAGCATAATGTGTACGTAAATTCTTTTTGATGCCTCTGTTTAGAGCATTATACCTCCTTATCCTGACCACACAATTTATTTTCATTCTTCCGGAATAATGAAATAAATTGCTTAGCAGCAGCCTTGGAACCAAGGCACCGTAACTATGTTACGTTTTACAATTATTAATGTTTCTGTTGGCGATACACCTAGTATAAAGAGTAAATAAAGAGTGCAGGGTTTCCGCATGGAGGTCAGAACACAGCACCCGTGTCTTCTCTGGGATGGGCTGTCCCAGTCCATCCTAACTGCAGTTGTCATCATATTCTTTACCTGAAAGCCGAGATTATAGATCTTGTTGTGAAACTTACATTACATTACATTATTGTCATTTGGCAGTCCTTTCAACTCATTTCACATTATCCGATTACTGGATTAGCTGATACACATATGATAAGATATGTCATTTAAACTTAGATGCTGTCTCTCCGTCAAAGCTACAGAAAGACACGTCCATGTCTCTGTTCCTTCACAGCCGGGTGACTGCAAGGCCTCACTGTCAGGCAGCTCACACTGTATTTTCTGCATGTTGCAATTAGCCCCAGAGTGCTATATTATAACCACTGTACCACATGCTGTATCGCTTGTCCTATCTGCTCCTCACCAGCACAGATTGCCGAGCAGACTTCAAATTTCTGCCTCTGACTCACAAAGCCATTAAACGGAGCCGCGCCGTCCTACCTGAGCGAGCCCATTATGCCTTTATAATCCCGCTAGATCCTCACGGTCACAGGCAGCTGGCTACGCGCTTGTCCCCAAAAATTGCAAAAAAGCTGAAACAGGTGGCGGGGCTTTCGGAGCCGCAGGGCCCTGACATTCTGGAATGACATATCGCATCATACGTGTGTCAGGTAATCCGGTAATCAGATAACGTGTAACCAGATTAGAAGATTTTTCAGCCCTTTATTGTGGTTAAAAAACCCTGCTCTCCAAAGCGTTCACAGTTTCAGGCGCTGCAATGCTGTCCTGTAATATTTTAACGGCTGCTGAGGTTCCTTCATGTCACCTTGGTCCAAACTGAATTATGACACTGCAAAACTGTCACTTCCCTGTAATCAGTTTCTTGCTAAACGGGGGACCTATGGGCTACACTTTCCTCTCTTTTTCTCTCCATGTGCAGGTCCTTCACTGCCAGATGCCACTGAAATCCCACATTCAGATCAACAGCTGATTTGCTTTGATTGTTCAGTGGCCGTGCTGTTCCTGGGAGCCTGTGCTGCATTGTGCTTCAGCTGGCAATAATGGATAATAACACATAAAATTGTGAATTGTATGCGTTATTGTCAATTCTAAGTTTGTATGTATCTACTGCTGCTGTTTTTCCTTTTGGTGAAGTTAGCTCACCTCCACAATCTCCCAAAATGTCTTGGTTGTGAATAGAAACCACATAAATGAGGGTTTTGTGGATTTTTAACCCTTTGCAAAGCAAACTGCTTGTGTGATATCTTATGTGACTATTGAACACAACTGTGTCCATTAGAACATAGCTGGATCCAATGCTACTGCTTCTGTTATACAGTGCTCTGTAAAGCACTATATAACATGTTCATTAAAAACACTGTATCAAGTTTTGCTCTATTGACTGACTGACTGATTGATTGATTGATTGACTGATTGATTGATTGATTGATTGACTGATTTGAAATGACAGGCATGTCCTCTGGATTCTTCTAACCATGTGACTGGGTTAACTGTGTGATGCACCCAGAAGGAAAACAGCAAATTCAAGTATGTTTCCCTCCACAGACTCTGTAGCTCCTAAGGATCTGCTTGTGGAAAAGCATTTATTCATCGACTGCCTAAGAGGTGGTGCTATTTCTTTGTAATTATAAGAAACTATCCTTCAAAAATGAATTCAATTAAACCTTATACCTGAAACCATCCCATTGGAATGCACTGAGTAGATATTTCTAGTGTGATGAATGATTTTACTGTGTTACTCCAGTGAAAAGCAGGAAGTTCAGGCTCCCTGTCTGAACACTGCAGTTTAATGGTGCTCTTTGAAGCACTTTACGATGGCGAAACTCATTGCATCGAGCTGCTGTACATATCTGACTGACAGATTTTGTAATAGATACAGACTGGACAATAAATAGCAGTTAAATATCAGTTTGGGGACTTCAATAAATGGATTCCATTTATAAAGGAATAAATTAGGCAGCTGTGTGTGTCTTTGTGTGACTATTTCCGGCTGTTACCAGAACGCTCAGATGTAGGGAAAAGGCAGCACATTTACACTCTCAAAAGCTTTTCAGTTTATGGTGGAACATCTCTTTAGTGCATGCAAGCAATAGGTCTATATGCATGTAGGTCCTTGAATTAATAAAAAAAAATTCAATGAGATCTAAAGCATAGACTAACTACTATGGTACTGCTTAACAATGGAAAGTATAATTACAGTCCCACTGTGGCAAGTTGCTTCATTTTGATTTGCAAATAGCCACCTGCAGTGAACAGAAGTATAAAGGCAGCCATGTTTTTTTTTCCTCTTGCCTAAATCAGATGGAAAGCTATAAATAGAAATTAATTAAACCCAATGGTGCTGCACGCACCATGTGTTATTTATACTCAAAGAGCCTGATTCTCTTCAGATTCTTTTTGTTAAAAAAGTTGCTTAGGTCTGATGATCTGTCTCTCCTTATCCCTGCTCGTTTTCAGTGACTGCTTCATTATCTGCAGTCTCACAGGAGCACACGCGTTGTGATTCATGTTAGCATTATGAAAATGTTCGTCATGATCATCGGCTGCGACCCCCCCTGGCCTTTTGGCCCCGGCCGGTGGTTATGTAACCTGCAGGTCCCGAAACGCCGGCCGCAGTTTTATCTGCATTGTCAGTTTAATCTGGCTAAATGTTATTGATGGGAATTTAAAGACAGAAATTAATTACAGGCATGAGTTGTTTCGGCGTGCAGCACTGTCATGTCTGGTGCATCACGTTCTGCACCAGCAGCCCCCCCGTCACTTGTCCCTCAAGAGTTATTGGCTCCTAACAATATTAGAAAGAAATACGGTTTAGGAAATTGGTGGCGGGGCGGCCGCCCGTGACAATCGGGATCCATTTCCTTTTACTGAGGCTTTGTATACAAAGTAGCCCCACCGCTGCTGGGGACCTTGTCCCGGGACATGAAAAATAGCCGCCAGAGCCTTGTGTTGACCGGCTGCACCTTCTGCCCTTCCTTCCCAGGGTCCATTTTTTTTCCATTTTGGGGACAGAATGTGACACCAAACGTAAAACTGACACCTTTCAAATCTTGACCGCGTATCACGACAATTACGTTACATTATACTATTGTCATTTAGCAAACACTCTTATCCAGAACTCTAGCCATAGGTTACAGCTTCACATGCTATCCATTTAATACAGCTGGACATTTACTGAGGAAATTCTCAGTACTTCTCCCAAGGTAACAGTGCCCCAGCAGGGAATTGAACCAGCAACCATTTTTGTTTACAATCCCTCCTGCTTACCACTATACTATATTGCTGTTAACCGAGCTGAGTTTGCTAGCATAGCTCACCGATGTGCAGATCTGCTCCAGAAACAAAGAACGTGGCGGTGCCAAAGACAGACGCTGCCGCGCCTTATTAAGGGGAGGGGGGATGGAAAAGGCACTGATTGCCCCTGCAGAGGTCATTGATGAGAGCACAGCCAAGGTTATGTAAGAATCATGACAGATGGCTCTGCACGATGTCAGTGTAATACCGCACCACGATGGCTTCTCACAAATAACCGCGCCTCAAAATAAAGGTGACAGGTAATAATGACAAGGTTTTTCAGCTGTGCGTCGAGTTCATCTCTCAGTCTAAAAGGAGAAGCTCTCAGTCTCACACCCAACACTGGTCCAACTAGGTTCAAAACAAAGTTGGTGTCTTCCCAAGCACTTTGCAAGGCTCTCCCAGACAGTTCTGGAGGCTACTGATCCAGAATCCGTGCTTTCTAAAGGTTAACAACTGATCATTTGCTAAAATGGCAAAGCTTTGCCCTGCAGTGATCGTTGAAAATTGTGTTGAGCTGTTCCTTAAGAGTTCTTAAGCAGGATTTAGATCACACGATGCACTTTTCAATGATGCCAGAGGTCGTTTTATAGCGACAACGAGACATTGCAGTCGCTTCCTCTCTAGGAGAAAGAAGTTAAGGTCAATGTATTTTTTCGGGACAAGGTACAGTTTGTAATGATATGTCTCTGCAAGCATCATGAAGTCTGCAAGACTACATTGTTATGACGCCTAAATGATGATAATAAGAATAAAGGAAAATGAGCATAAAAAAGGCATAGTGAATTCACTCAAGCACTGCACTCTACTCAGCAATATCCTTACTGCATCTACAACTGTAGCCATCTCTTACAGATGTGGGAGCGAGGTCTATGTTTCAGTGCAGCAGTGGTTAAATCCATTTTTGTTAGAGCATGTTTAATTCAAAGACATGGTTCCCACACTACTTTGCCTCCCTATTATTATTTTTGACGTGGTGTTCTGTGTGTGTGCGTGTGTGTGTTTGTGTATGTGCGTGTGTGTGTGTGTGTGTGCGTGTGTCTGTGTGTGTGTCTGTGTGTGTGTGTGCGTGTTTGTGTGTGTGCGTGTGTCTGTGTGTGTGTCTGTGTGTGTGTGTGCGTGTTTGTGTGTGTGCGTGTGCGTGTGTGTGCGTGTAGGGACGGGTGGTGGTGGGGCTTCTTGTCCTTCACTTCATTCTCTGAAGCTCGGCTGCAGTGGACTGTAACAGAGGACCCCTGCTTTACGGTATAATTCTCCATCACATGCACATTGCAGTAGGGTATGACTGCTCTATGTGCCCATGTTCTTCCATTTACGTGCACTCCATGTAATGCACTGCAAATATATGTAAATGTCTGCAAGTGCAGGCCTGGAAGAAACGTAATAGTTGGGTTTGGCTTTTAGGACTGCTGAAGTCATTATGGGATTGCATTAATCTAGAAGCCTACAGAGAGCCTGCGAAATAAAGACTGGAAGGTCTGTCTCTACATGGTAGTGAGGATCAAAACAATCAGCGCTGGTGTGGACGGGCTCAGTGCGTTAATGATTTGTGGCAAGATTGTTCATTCACCAGTTTATTCTTTGAGCCTCACAGAGAACATCTCGAGAACACACAGTTCTTTTGTGGCTGCAAAGGGGAATGTTAAAAAGGACTCGACTAATCAAACACGACACATAAAAATAGTAAAGATGTCCATCCATAAATCATCTAGGTGGGTTTATTGACTTTGTATGATCAGAAAGGCTAAGCGTTATCCCATTGATCTGAAGCCATTAACAGACTTGACAAAAACGCACTAAGAAAGCAGTAAAATGCTGGAAGGAAGTCAGCCACACTGTATGAAAATATTAATATTGTAACACCTCCTGACAAACATACAAACATAATACATGGAAGATGTTCATGTGACTCTGAGCGTGCATTTGTACATCATTTAGAACAATTACATTACATTATTGTCATTTAGCAGACACTTTAAATCAGCTTATAATTTTTACATGTTAATTCATTTACTGTATACAGCTGGATATTTACCCTTTTAGTTATGAACCCTACTCTGTATGTGTGTGTGTGTGTGTGTGTGTGTGTGTGTGTGTGTGTGTGCGTGCAGTTCCCTGCATACTTATTTGTGCTACAGAAAGAACAATATGTTGCATAATGGAAAACAAGCCTCACACTAATCCTTACTTAAATTTCCCTAAAACGGGAAGGATTAGAGCACATTATATCTGCTGCAGATAACACCGAGAGATCCCGTTCCCGCCTTCGGCCAATTAACCTGCGCTGTAGAGCTTTTCCATAATTCATGAGTTTATCTGCATGTTCATTAGAAAAGGGGTGGAGAAATGTCATGTTTTAATTGGCTCAGGAGGTGCGGGTCAGCGCAGACAAGGGCTTGCATGTTCCGGGGCTCTCCCACAAAAGCATATGGCAGAAAGGCCACACGGAACGGCTTCCAGACATTCGATCTGACTCTAAAAGCCTGGCGTGTGCAAAGCACAGGGTGATGTCAGAGGAGCCATCGATCCACCTCCCTACGACAACGTGCCCTCCTCATTGTAACGGACCCAAACGACATTCCATAGCGAGTGAACGTACAATCACTTATTTTTTAAACAATTTTTCCCCCAAGGCAGAATTTTGTGTCACATTTTCACACTTGAGTTTTCCTATCGCAACACAACAAAAAACAGACACCATGGCAGGACAATTGTACGATAATTGCACGACATGTATTAGAAAGCTTAGCTCAACGGATTCATGTGATAATCATTAAAACGCCAACAAATGCAGTGGAAAATCGATAGCGGTGGAGTGCTGAGGAGGAAACATTAGCATTCACACTCACACACAGCCGGTGAGGCTGAGCCACAATGAACTAATGGATTTCATTTTGTCACTCAGTGGAAGTGGAAGTAACACGATTAATTTCCAAATGCTAATTCTTTATTAAAAGTAGTGAATGGCAAGTGAATCTTTTGACTCCAGACACATTAAGCATTGTCAAATTGTGTCATTATGCCGCACAAAAAGGCCCCGCCGATCCCCTCATTGTGCACACATCACAACCACCGCCAGTTATCAAGTTCAATCAACAGTTAAGATTCAGCTGTCACATCGCATAGCTTGATCTGTTTTTCATACACTTTTCAAATGAGGGCCCATTAATATAGCTGTTTTTCATGGTGGCAGCCATTGGATAACCTTTAACATCCTTCCTTTTTTCCCTGTGACACCAACAAATAAACAATGCTGTCACAGAGGGCCTCTGCTATATTTAAACAGAGACAAAATAAAGTCCGTTTTTTGGCGTCTGGCCCTGCCCTTCTAGGTATCTCCAACAGAAGATGATGCAGCACCACCACCAAGCTGGCCAGGTCACTGCCTACAGGCAGGGAGAGGGGTAGGCACTCTTCCTCTTCTGGGGTGAAACCGGAGAGCGGGTGGCTGATGGGATGAAACAGACCAATTGCAGGGTCCAGGAATCCGATTCCCAAGGTCTGCATGTGCACCACGCCTGTCGCAACAAAACTCAACCACAACCGCAACCGCAGCCGCAGCCGCAACCTGCGGTCAACACCAATCACTTCCTGTTCACTTCCACAACCTGAACCAAACCGCTAGGAACAGAATCATAACCGAGACCAAAACTGCATACATTTTTTTCCTGTGAAATATGTATTACCCTAGTATAACCATGACATAGTGTAAGCAGTTACCATCAAATTAAGGATCAATGTGAGATTAGCTTGAAAACGTAACTTTTGAAAAGTTCACTGGCTAGTAAAATATTGTCAATGCTAATCAGGATAGCTGTCAGGAAAAGAAAAAATGCCATTCATTCAATGTAGCTTACATCCAAGAAAATATCTTCAATCTGTGCAGGCAGTACAGCATTAGAGCTAACATCCATCTGGACTACAGCAGGTTATTCCACTGTTAGGACTGCATTCACAACTCACTACATATTCTCTTGGATAGTTCTGCTTTCCGCTGTTTTTCTACGATGTTCTAAAGCCTCAAGCCGCTGTTCAGCTAGATCTGTCTTACCAACACCTCTGTTTTTTCCTTCTTTTTAAATAAAATGGTATAAATGTTGGGATCTGGCTAAGTTGCCTCTAGGCAAATGGCATGGGCCAATAGCTTTTCTTGGACATTATGTCAACTGGCTAGCTATGATTGTAAGCCTGCTCAACAAGGGTTGAGAAACTTAGTTCAACAGTGAACTGTCTTTAAATAGCAAGGATACCTTGATCATGGAAAGACTGTACACATATCTATTGAAGGCCAAGGCCAGCTGTCAACTTCGCATAAAGTAAGAACAACCCATAAAAACAGCACTAAAAGCTTCATCTCAAGCATCCAAGTGTTCACTGTTATTTGAGTTACTTGCTGCCCTCCAAATTTAATAGGGAGCAGGAAAATGGTTTGTAAAATCTTAACAGGGACCTCTTTAGAGAAACACGCCTCGGAAATGATTTTCCTGCTCTAATGCCTCTCAGTTGTAATTCTAAATATTCTGATTCAGTAAGGAACTGTGCGGCAATCACCTGAAGTGCTAATAAAAGTTGAAACACCGGGTGTAATTTGCTGATGATATAACCAATTTTACAAAATGGATTTTATGGTGAGTCAGTCTTGCACTCTGATTGGCCTGTAAGTGCTTCAAGCCTGATAAGACTTACAGCCTGTCATTTACAGTAGCGTCTCAATACACTGTGGAGACTCTGAGCAAATCGAACGTAAATAAGCGAAAAGTGTGTTTGTATAAAAAATGCTTTGGTGTTTCATAATCAGCCTAATATTGCAAAGCAACAACGCAAACAAGCAATAACAGGCCCTAATATGCAATAATCTTGCATCACAGCGGTAGTAAAATGTGTATAAAATTTTAATTTTTCATTTGAATGAAGTTAAGTGTTGTTTTTTATGCAGTCAGCAAGCACACTTGGAGTACTTTTTGCTTTGATTGTCTGAGACGGTGCCAGCAAGAGGTGAACCCCAACTGTTGTATCAGAGGCAAAGCACTTTGCCCACACGTTTTGATTATAATTTCAAACTCATTAAATGGAAAGCTGCTGTTACCGAACCTGCCGCTTTTTGATTAAATGTTGAACATCTAATATCAACCAACACAGGAAACGATGTGCCGGTTTCAAACGGGTCGAATTCTCGAGCGCACCAGGCCGGACTCCGGGTCTTGCCGATCGCGTTCTCCTTAGTCCAGACGGTTAGGATAGCTTCGCCTGTCAGCTGCGTTTTAGCTTTTTTTTGACAGGCTAAATCCCATGGACCCCACTGTCAGACACACTCCGCGCTGCCCCCTCCGCTACGATATCAGTCATTTTCGTTTTTCTCCAAGGGAAACCTTTCAGGGCCTCTCGTCCTCTTTTAGGCGATTTCCTCCACAGAGAGGCCTGACTATTGAGCATTCTTGACCCGTACGCCAAAACTCTGACCCCGGCGATCCCATGAGTCCCCACGGGGGGAGGGAGGGGTTCTGCCAATCCATCAAGCCTGGGACACGCACCTCCGGAGGATGGCTGGGTGTTTATAAACACAGCATTCACGGACGACACGCATCTGTATTCCAGGAGTAAAGTGATGCTGAGATGCCTATACATCTGTGTTCTGCACACGACACACATTTCCAGATCCTAATAAATCAATAGGATGAGGCTGTTTTGTATAAAGCCTCTCTGTCTGGCTAAAACATAAAAAAGCCTAAAACCCAGATAGAGTCAGAATTACAGTACCACCACTGCCAAAAGAGATTTCCATCCACGTAAGGCTGGTTGAATATTAGCAACTGTACAAATAACCCTTCTGGCTCAAAAATCCCATTTAGTCTTATTCCGTGACTCTAAATTTGTTGTTAAACCAGGATCAACATGGGAGATTTGCAAAAGCAATCCACACACAATCCAATACACAAATAGAAGCCAATACAATTTCTGCATGAAAAAGCGTACAACAGCATCAGCAGACAAAATTGGCCAAACAAACAAAATTGGCTGTCTCAGATTTGTATTTGGACTTATATTTCATGTTTTGTAGGATTACAAAATTAATCTAATAGTGTCTGCATCCAGTATATAAATGCAAAATACAAAAAGTGTCATTCAAAAACATTTATAGATTCAGTTTGTAGAGACAGATACCATTTTGTAATTTATCCTAAAATGGATATGTAAATGGTGTGCATTTTTATGCTACTGATTTAAATATTTTTTATATTCTTAAATTATGATTGATATTAAATGTGCAATATGTTACACAGAGTAGATACTGATCATCATTTGTATGTATATGTGTGTGTGTGTGCGCATGCGTGTGTGTGTGTGTGTGTGCACGCGCGTGCGTGTGTGTGCGTGTGTGTGTGTGTGCGCGCGCGTGCGTGTGTGCGTGCGCGCATGTGCGTGTGTGTGTGTGTGCGCGCGTGCGTGTGTGTGTGTGTGCGTGTGTGTGTGTGCGTGTGTGTGTGTGTGTGTGCGTGCGTGTGTGTGTGTGTGCGCGTGCGTGTGTGTGTGTGTGTGTGTGTGCGTGTGTGTGTGTGTGTGTGTGTGTGTGTGTGTGTGTGTGTGTGTGTGTGTGTGCGTGTGTGAAAGTTCTCAGTAGGTTAATGGAAGCCACCAAGCGTCGGCGCAACCAATCCCTCAACCTGATGCTACGCTGACCCATGTGTCAATCAATTTGGTTTCCCAGGTGACACTGCAACAGCAGTATGTATGTGGAAAAATCTGACAGAAACATGCCAGTAACAGTCAGGGCTGAAGAATGCGGATTTCCTATGAGAAAAGCAAACACAAAAAAAGCTCAACAATGAAAAATGCCTCTCATTTCTCTCCAAATGCAATGGTGACTGCACATCTCAAAGAGATCTCTCTATATCTTGGTAGATGAGTGATGCTAATACTCTTTTTTTTTTTTGTAAATTCAGTTATGGAAAATTACAGAGCACTGTAGCTTAGCATGCTATTCTTTAATAGCTTAATTAAGGAATCTTAATATCTTTTTTTAACAGTAGTTTTGTGTCTGTGCCTGTTTGTGTGGTGTTAAGCACAGTTGAGTCAACAGGGTTACACAGTTGGATCATTCTAGAGAAGTGATTGAAGGTGGTGGAATAAAAGGTAATCTTGTTCTTCAACTGAAACCCAAAAAACTAAACAACTTGTTAGATCTCTGGACCTTAAGTCTGCAGAGCTGAACATCATTGATATATTATTTTATGTTATATACTCTCAACACATGTTACAGCTGTGATACAGTGATAATCTGTAATTAATAATGATGGAGCTGGTGGTACTATCTATTTCAATATAGCAGTGTGTCACAGTTTACATACAAAGCTGCTTTTTTAACATTTTAACAAATGGGAGCTATTGAAACCATTTCTGTGGAAAGACAAAATTCCTCATACAACATTTTTAAGTGTACAATAAAATTGAATTTTTACATTGCTTTTTGAAAGATGTTAACTGATATATTCACATCTGTTGACACTATTGTAATAATTGTTATGCTGCAGGTGAAACTGTATCCTAAAACAAATAAGCTTTCAGGGAGACCGTGGAGCTCTTTCTCGTCATTAACTCGCCTTAAGCACAGGGAACATACAGAGCTGCCATTCCCCCAACCCTTTCATTTTTTTCTCTCTCTCATCTACTTACTAGACAGCACACATCCATCCCAGAATATCAACATCAAGGCAAAAGTAACCGACAGCATCCCTTCAGGATAACTGCATTTTAACAGGAGAACACATTATACAGAGTGTTAGAGATTTATAAATGATGATTCACCGGTGATATTATATACACTTTCAGTGTTCCTGCAAAGCCTGATTATTCTGCCGTCCTGTGTTTCCTTCACTGGAAGCCTGCAGTATTGATGTGCAGCAAGGTTGATCTGAAAGAGCTCCGTCTCTCTGAACTTCCCTCTTCATTGAGATAATGGATGGGTATTTTAAAACTGAGAATCAATGATGGCGATGAAGACAGGGAGGGCCATCTGTGGACAGTCTGGAAGTCATGTAGGTGGATTAATTGGTGGCAAGGGAGGCTACGTGACTTGTCGCATTAAAAAACGGATATCTGGGTGAAGTTAATTAGAATTTACAGTTTTGCAGGCTTTCAAAACTCACAAAAATTCAGTCTTTTGCTTTGACTCCTTTGGGGGTTTTCTGAAAATAGATTGCAACAGATGTGTGGCTCAGCTAACCGCACACTGTCAGGTGCAACACTGAAAGAACAGGGTGCAATAAGGTAAACCTAGCTCCGCAGCGAGAAAAAAGGGCTCTTATTTATGTTTGCATGCGTAATGACTGTCTGTCTGGCCTTTGCAGCGTGTATATTTAATGTCCTCTTCTTTCCTTCAGGGCTGCACATCATGTTGCTTACTGTCTTTACGGGCTCTAAAAAGCACGAAGCATCCTCAGCAGTTTCTCCTGACTAGCCATCATCCGCCGCCTCTCACATATTTAAAGATCTTGGCACGAATTGAATGTGTGTATGATGGCTCAGTGATATTAATGGCTGAGCTGTAACGTTGAGCAACGGTCGGGATATGTGATGAAGACTAATATCAATTCCATCGCACATGACTTACAGACTAAATCATATTAACGATGCAGCGTCCACCCCGCCGTCTTCCCGGAATCGTGACGTGGCCTGACAGTGACGGTGTACAGTTGAGTTGAGCCGAGTTGAGTCTCTTACTCTTAGAAAGAACCTTTACACCGAGGGAGCAAACGTTCGGTGTTTATAAGGTCACTGCACAAAAGCACTGAAAACAATCATCTCTGCTCTTGTTTTTTCCAAACAGGGTTTCTACAGTGCCTGGCCCCAGGGTCGAACTGGGTCCCTGAGGACTTTGTGTACAAACAGTCAACAGTCTAGCCTTTTTCTGATCATGTACTGTTTCTGCAGAAAGACCATAATGGCTTACATTTTTCTATGCCTCTTTTTTGTGAATTGACATGAATTTAAGCATTTCTAAGGTATTATGTATGAAATCAATTCTACAAGAAGTTATTACTGTATGTGTCTGCTGTTTGTGACAAGGTTTTCACATTTCCGTTTTAGGATTAGTAAAGTTTCTTCAACGCCAGAGGCTGTCCTTGGACATCCTTCAACAAGTCTTTGGTGGACTTCCCATATGGAAAAGACATACATTGCAACATACTGAGAAATATGTTGCTCAACCCAAGAATATATTGGAAGTATATTAATACAAATCAGAAATATATTCCAATATACCAAAATGGAAATGATTCACACATTTTAGATATATTTAATGAGCTAAAAACATATGTTCTATAAAATATATTCTCAATGTATAATTGTTTTTGTATGGGTTTATTTACCCCATATCTTTCAACAGGTTAATATACGATCCCAGTAGGGCACCATGTTCTCATAACATGGCTGTAATGTAGCTACAACATGTTGTTGCTAAAATGGTATGACATCATCAGTGATGTAGAGTGTTACCGACATCCCATGAGAATTCTATGTGTAATGATGTTATGTGTTACAACACTGTAACAGGAGAATATTACAGTGCTGATTGTGATGTTCGTCTTCAGAAGTTGTAAATAACCTCCGAGATGCAGCACAAGAAATGGTGCTGCACAGGGTAATCTATCCTGTGTTTGTTGGCAAAAGAAGGACTCATTTTGATTGAACTCATATCTTCATTTACTAATGTTTTCCTATTCATCTTGTTTGTCTAACCCTCATTCCTTTTTAATAGCACGATTTATAAAAAATGAAGTTCAGCATGAAAGAAATGTAGTGCTTTTATATTCCCTGTGTCTGAGGCAGAACACCTAAGGAATGAGTCTCTTGTTTCTCTTTGATCGAAAATGCCAAGAGTTCATCCATTTTACGCTATTGCTGTGGGAGATTTATGTTTAGACCTTCATCATCTTTTATTGTGGTGCTGCAAGTGATATGCTGCATCATTGTCCGGTTTATTTTCAGCATAAAATGTTCATACAATCAATATCATCATGACCGTAAAACAGGCCATGCCATGCTGTTCAGACTACAGTATGGGGGTATAGTTTGTGTGTCCTGTATGAGAACAAATGTAATTCTGTAGACAAAAATATTTAAATAAACAGAAGAACATTTTTCCTCCGAGCTGCTGAAAAATGATGCTGAAGTGGTGATGCCCAGACCCACCCCTGCTTTCAAAAAACACCCCAACACGAACAGAGCTCCATACATCTACTGTACAATATCTCCCATGTCACCCTGATTTATTTCACACTGATCAAATAGAGAGGAAAAGCTGATCATTTGTAAATTACAGCAACCACATCTCAGTTCACAGGACAACTGAGGCAGGCACTGGGTGATTTATAAAAGGCTAGGGCCCTTTTGTTTTATATTGGTTTGAGTAGAAAAAAGGCTCGGAAATAGGGGGGAAAACACATGCACATACTTCCCCTATCCCTCAGTATGATGGATTGCCCCCATTTCAACAGAGGGAGGCATACATTAACATTTATCCTGTCTTTAAAAACACGTATTGTTATTTCCATAAAGCAATCATACTAGAAACCACTGAAGCTTTTTTCCAGGTTGCTAGAGTCAGCATCTCTTGTGATTTCTTTCACTGGCTTTCAGCTCCTGATTCCGCTCAAGTTTCTCATCCAGCGAGTTTCTGTGTCGACCTTGATGGAGACTCCATAACCAACTGTTCACACTTTTGCCATCTGGCATCGAACGTGGACGAATGTGTGGGAAGAGAAAAATGGCAGTAAAATGACATGAAGTATTGTGGGTGACAAATCTGACCGTCACACGCCACACTCACACTGTCCTGAGCACGTTTGTGATTTCCAAACATTCTGTCTCCCGAACAGAACAATGTACTTTTATATTTCACTGGATTTACTTTTAGATTTACTTCAGCTTTTATCATTTTCCTATAACAAGTTCTCATATGCAATGACAGCCTGATAGAGAAGGTTATATATCAAACATCGTGGATGAAGAGTAACTTATGCTTAAAGGTATTTTTAAATCTGTGGTGTTAATTCGTGCTTCACAGTGTACAGCCAGCCCAGAGTCACGCACCTGACTGACATGTGAAACTTTGAAAAGAACAAGGCAGTGAATTCAGCTGATGCTCTAGAAAGTGTCGGTAGCTTTGGCATCAGTAGTATGAATTCCTCATCAGAAGCCAGATGCTGAACCTGCCGCAGCAGGTGGTTTTTGATGAGTTGAGAGTCACGCACTCGTGTCAATGTAAATGAGATTTCTGTCCATCCCAGACACGATTCCACCGTAAGGCCTCCTCTTCCCCCGTCTCCCGGCCGGTTAACATATTACAGCGGTAATTTGCAGAACATGTCCCTGTTTGGGTTATTAAATTCTCAGGCCTCTGTGGCTGACAAGGAGGGTTGGGGCCGGGGGGGAGTTAGGTCCTGTTCTCTCCTGTTCTCTCCTGGTTTCCGTCAGGCGAGCAGAGAGAGCTGTTAATATTCCGCCCCAGAGTTGCGTGTTCCCCCCTTTCCTGCGGACTTTGGTCGGCGAGGCACCGCTGACATTATCAAATGGATTGACATTTCAAATATTTGCGGTGCTCAGCAGGTCCTAATCCAGCAGAGAGGAACGGCGGTCTGCCCCCTCTCCGCAGCCCCGGCAAGCCATGTGTGTCCATTTAATCACCCCCTCCGAAATGAGATCAAACAGCGCCTGCTCTCCAGACCTTTAAATATGCAGCACGGAGAGGGGGAGAGCCATGGAGACATACACAGCCCCAAACCCTCTCATCAAACATTTGCTTTTTTTCATATGCCACCTGTACGACCTGCTCAAGGACGGACAGCCATCTTCAACTGGATGGATTCATTAACAGAAACATGAGGTTGGAAGAGCATACGTTTTACAGGGAAGTTAACTTGGATTACCAATGCGGGACGAGGAATGATACTCCTTTTGGAACTAGGATTAGGTACAGTATGATGAGTTTAAGGGGATTTTATAATCTTACTTTACAAGATACAGTGCAAAATCGCATTCAGTTTTTTACATATGAATAAGATATTTTCCTATGATAGGTTTAGCAAAATCTGAACAGCTATATTCTTCATAGTAATCCCTGTTTACGCATGGATCTGTGTACGGCATGGACGTTATAAGGGGACAAAGTATACATGAATTAGAAAGTATATACACATCTGAGCTTGATTTCCTGAATTCACCACACGTTTTTGGCATGATTGAAGTTACAGCGTTTCAGGGCATTATTAATCCATGTCTGGTTGAAATGAGGTCACGGAGCAGTGGCAGCAAAGTCATATTTCATATTTCCACATTTCACTTTTTAAAGCTAATGTGACAGCAGAATGCCTTCGAATGCATCTTTTTCTGATAGATTCTGGTGAAACTCGTCTCGCCAAAAAAGAAGTTTTATCAGAGTTCTTGTGCTAATTTATCTATGTTCATGTTCAAAAACTGTAAGAGAAACTAACGTAGCTCAGGAATGAGTGAAATATGACCAATGAGAGGAGAGCAGACACCTATGGCCACCACACCAAGTATTTACAATTCAGCTTTGCAAGGGGTATTCATGTGGTATGAGCTTGGTCCTCACAACTAAACATTTACCTTTGGGTCGTTTCCGTTTTTTAAGTGGGTCGTTTTCAAATTCACATTGACTTGTATTCTGTAAAATTTTGATTGATTGTAAGACCTAATTAGACATTCACAGGCAAAAGAATTGAACAATCACCTGATAAGCTGCTGATAATTTTCAGATCTGAAGTGCACTTGAAACAAACTTTGGATCCCTCTGTGTAAACCGCTGTAAGGCTGTCTGCAGCCGAATCTGCCTCCGCTGGTCCTGAGGAGCATGATCAGCTCCAATAAATGACTGCAATGTTTTACCACTTTTGAATGTACTCCTCCCTCATCCCCCAACACCCCCCCCCCCGACACCCCCAACACCCCCTCCACCCCCACTTCCCCCTCCACCTCCAGTACTTCCAGCCAGAGTGAACTTCAGTCCATCCACTGAGTGAAATGTAAATAAATTACTCAATGCTTTTAGGCCTGGCGATTTATTTTAGTCACAGTCTGCCGCGAGGATGCCAAGTAACCTTGCGTGTCAGTCGCCAGGCGCCGCGGCTCGGAGGAGAGGACGCAGCCCGCGGCGGCCTTCTGGGTCGGGCCGCGAACCGTCTCCTGGGCCCACTTCTGCGGCGGCGGCCGACGCGTCAATCGCAAAGAGGGCGCGAGACCTTCGCAAAAAAAAAACGCCGCGATAATTCACCGCCATTAGAGTGAAGACAGTCAAGGATGGGGAATTTTTTAATCAAAGCTCCGTGTCACGGCTTTTCTGGTGTTTTTTAGCTGCTGGTCCCGTGTAATTTAAGGCGGACTGCCAGACCCGCCGGACCCCGGAGCCGGAGCCGGGTGGAGAGCGTCATCTACGCGGCGAGGAGGGGAGTGAGTCAGACTCACATTATGCCGCAACGTTTCAATGAATAAATCAGAACTCTGCCCCAGAAAGGGGGATGAATTTGCTGCTTTTGGTGGATGAGGGGAAGAGTGCATTTGAGCTGTGTCTCACATCACACTGATCCATGGGGTTCACAATGAATCTTGGCCGACTTTTTTTTAAACTGTCATAACAGCAAATAGGAATCATGGGAAATGGGAATCACACTGTAGGAAATATGCAGTCCTTTGGAAATACATAGTCCTTTCAATTTCACTTGTTCTGCTCATTTAATTCTTAGCACTGAAGAGGCTTAAACACTGAGATGTGAGGTCACTGGCCCCCAACCACTCTGCCAAAAAAATGTGACTCACACAAAATCCACTATGGCATTTGCCCGCAGAGCAACACCACCTGTAATATTCGGTTAAAATCCTGCAAGGCCCTGTGCGCTGTTCATCTGCTGATGGAATGAAACGCAACAGGCAACAAAACAATCACAACTTAAGCATGATGTGTGGTCTATGGCTGCTCCAATGTGGCAAGGTGCCTTGTGTTGTTGTACTGTAGTTCTTTATTTGAAATGGTTTAGATTTCTCTTATAGAACATCATTGATATATGAGGACTCTCTAAAGATCAATAAACTGAAAATATATTCTGATTTTCCCTGGTCATGTGAAAATTTTGTCTCTGCATGTTTCATTTTTTTTCTTTGCAGAATTTGAGCTATTTTTACTCACTTGGCAATCTGGCATGTATCTTTTGCATACTTAAGTGAGGGTCTGTTTGAACTCACAGAGGGGAGAAAGATTTTCTGCTTAGTATATAGACAATCTAGTAATCTAACAAACAACTGCCACATCAAATACCATCTGTTTTCTGTATTCCACCATTTCATCACAAGTTGGAAGGTTACATGGACATTTCAGAGAAACTGAGTCCAGTAATTTTGTGGGGTTTTTAAAAAAAATTTAGATAGCAATAAAGGCATCCACATATATTTAGCAGATGGTAAAGTAAAAAGTACAAATGCTTATTCCATAACCTCATGTGAGATTAAGCTCTACTGTACAATAAAGACCGCTGTGTATCAGTCCTTGGTATTTCATAAACCCACTGGAAGGAAAACAATTTTCAGACAAAATTGCTGCAGATCTGTGATGGCCAAGTGAACTCTGTCAATCAATCGGCTCAAGACAAGTTGAGACAGGAGTGAATCCCCTGCGGTGTCGCTGACACATGCGGTTACTGTAGTTCCAGTAAGGGACAGAGGGTGAGCTGAAAACTTGTCTGAGCACTGACATGGATGATAACCCAGTGACTGTTCTATATAACAGAGATGAAGTAATGGACCCATTTGCCACCGATGTCTGTCATAAAAAAGAACACACACACACAAACACACACACACATACATAAATAATGTGCGTATGCGTGTATGTGTATGTATGTGTGTTTGTGTGTTTGTGTGTGTGTTGTAAAATAAAGCAAAAGGTAAAATATGTAATGAAAATGATCAGGAATGCATATCTTGAGGGAGAAATGACAGCACAACAAACTACAGACAGAGTTGTCTTGGCACTGAATTCAGTGGGACAGATGATTTTGAAACTCCATGGCACCGAGAGGGACAGAAGAACACTTGCACGTCGGCACTGTGAAAGCTGGTGGAAACCGAGAGCCAACAACGGTGCACTGAGCCATAGCTGTAGTGCAAAATGTACAGCACAAATATACAGGGCGCTGAACAGACTGGCACAAATCGACATGCTAGGAGGTTTGTTGAGTCTCTACTGATGTATTATGCATGGCCGCCATTGCCTTTAATTAATTCAGGACCATTTGGGAAATTAATGGCACTGTAAATGTTGATCAACAGTGACAGACGTCCCAGGAACACAGTCAATACACAGTTTTCAATATATGCCTGTTGTTGACGAGCGCTGTCATGTACGGTGTCCATATTAGGACATGTTCAGCTTCATCTCTCTGTAGTTGCTTATTGCCAGAAGAGACCCCAACTAGAACGTCATATGAACGTCCCCTCTGCTTTTGGAGTTAACTGCAAAGAAGAACACTTCAGTCAATGATTTACCCAATTTTCAGGTGAACGTACAGCATTTTTTAAACAGCAGATTTCGGTAGATGAAACCTGTTATTTTTTTATCAATTACAATTATTCCTCCCCAAAAAATTATACAGCTGCTTCCATTAATTGTTCACGCTTTTTATTCACAGGCCTCTAACGTAATGGAATAATGCATTAAGCGTGTCCAGGAGAGAGACAGAGAGTGTGAGACAGAGAGAGAAAGGGAGAGAGAGAGAGAGAAAAGGAGGGGGAGAGAGAGAGAGGGAGAGAGAGAGAGAGAAAGAGAGAGAGGGGAAAGACAAAAACAGAGAGAGGAAAAACAGGCCGCCTGGCATGCAGTGACATCTTTGATGTATGGGTGTGTCCCCTGGGGAAAATGGCAACAGGATCCAGCCGTGATCAAAGCGCCGTGCACGGGACAGCACAGGAGTGTCAGGACTGTGCACAGCACATGGTCAGATCACGCCTGACACCGCTCTCTGAAAACCACGCAAACTAATCACATCAGCGCTGTGCAGTCATTACACAGGGAGAGATCACGCGATGCAGCACGACGCCAACCGCCACATCATCAACGGGACACAAAGTTTTATTTATGTACTTATTTATTTTTAGTTATGGCTGTATTACAGTGTTTTTGATGTATGAGACATTTGTTTGGGAGCATGAGGTTGCACAGACTGCTGTTAATAAAATTACAGAACACCCACAGCTTCATAGTTTCCAGTGATTCATCAGCAGCTGGCCGCGGATCTCCATCCTGCCCCGTTAGCCTCGTCCGTTGGATACCGTCAGACGCTGCGAGGAAATCAGAGCAAATCCACTGCGGTGTTCGCACCAGCAGATTTTTTGATGTATGTTTTTCCGCCCTCTGCCTGCGAGTGCAAGTGCACGCAGCCGCTCGGCCCGGCGTCTGGCGCCGCTTGGCTCGATTGCAGCCCTCCCGCCAGCGGAGGCGGCCAATGAGACGGGCAGACAGAGAAGCAGCTGCCGCCGCCCAGGGGGTGACCTCCGGGGGGAGCGCGGCGCATCTGTAAGGGCTGACAGCCCAATGAGCCCCTGTCATTCCATTATCATCTGCAGCGGGGCGGCCGAAACCGCAGGAAGCCCCCGCGAAATCAGGCGTGGGGGCGGGTGCGTTTGGGTCCGTCGTGCCTTTTACCAGTTGTTTGGGTTTGAACGCGTTTTTTAAAATTTTTCCATGCACATCACTGTACAGCTCGGTCAAAGTGCTCAGGAGCCTGAATACTGTTCAAGGCCACTGTATGTGCAGTACTGTATTTAAAATACTGGATGAGGCTGCTCAACATTATGCCAATACGAGAGGTGGTCATTAGATTAGCTTTTTAATGACATTTCTTTATTAATTGACCAACAATCAAATACCAAATTCATATTTATTGATATTGATATCACTGGTCCTTTATCTCATTCCAGTTGCATCCTCAAAACCACTGCAATTTAATAGTATAAATAATTGAAACAGGATACTTTGCATGGGGCCCAGCAGAATCCCAGCAAAGGTGCAAGGCCACTGCCGACAGGCTGTGAGAGAAACGTGTCAATACGTTTTAGTGGCCAGTTGCTGACAATTGAGGTGCCCTGGTTTAACTGCGGGCCCTCAAACATGCCTCTGGCAGTTAGTGCTTCGGGGTGACCCCAGTCCCAGATGTATTTATCTCCACAGAAGTGAGCGGATCAGGATACAAACAGCTGGGGAAGAAGAGATTACGTTTGGCTAAATGTTTAATGAACTCTACTTATCATTGTCATAGATAACATGTAATTCGACAAGTACCAACAAATGAGACTCAAACCTTAAATTTGAGACTCAAATTTTAACCGTTTGAACAAATATATTTAAGAAAAGCAGTTCAACGTAGGTAAAATTAACCTGTCAAAGGAGAAGTTGACCCATTTATTCAAAGCTAAAATTAATTTTATTAGAAAAACACAAAATAGAGAACAGGACGTTGACACTGACGTTGCCTGCTTCAGAAGTTGTGTTTCAGATACCCCAAACACTCATTAAGACCTTGCTTACCAGTTGGCAACTCACCTTCAGCTTTGGGTAGTGGGAGGCACTGAAACCTTCTGTCTATAGAAAATGGTTATGCCCACAGAGAAGTGAGCAGGCTGAATAGCATAAGGTCAGAATCGCTTTGCATATCCCCACGCATATCCATGGGAATGAAAGTGAACTAATGACGGACATTAAAACTCCACGCGCACATCTGACTAATTTGGGCCCATTTATTTAGAGGAATGGCAGTAATTGTCTGGTTTGAAAATGAGACATCTGCTTTGGGAGTAAACAGTGGAATTGGGGGGCATATTAAAATTATTATAATAGGTGAGGTCTCCATTAAGGAGCCAATATATCACAGTCATTACGCCAATGTCTCCATTTTCGGGGTGAAATACTTGCTTCTTGTCGTTTATGGCGTTCTTATTTACCACAATCATTCCACTGGGTTTCATGTAATTACGCTTAAGCCGGAGGAAGAGAAAATTAAAAAAAAAAAAAACATGTGGCTTCATTCCACAGACTTTGTGTGGGAGCCATTCATTTGCTATTACTGTTGGATTCCTCATCGTGCACTATCTACCTGAATGTTACAACGCAATAAAGCACAAAACAGATGAGAAATTGAGAAATATTTCCGCTCCACACTTTAAAGAGCACCAGTCTTTACTGGGGCTACTCGATTTTTTTGCCCTTAAAATAAATGTTGTTTTCTAAAATCATTACTGCTTTCATATCCTTTTTTTATTTTCAATTTTATGATATTGGCTATTACTGACCATGGCTTTTCACTCAAGGGATCCATTATTGGGTTTCCTTTATTGTTTGGCTCTATCTGTTTCTCCTCCCATCCTCACAGATGAACTGAAACTTTTATACTGCTGCCATCATCTACCACCTTATTCCATAAAAACTGCATTAAATGATTACATTTCTACGGAACTATATGAGAGTCTCAAGGTCTGAGAGTACCACACTGTTACTCGTGTAATAACAGGGCAGAGACAACGACAAAGAAGCAAAATAATGGAACCAAACCCCTTGTCTCAGTAGTAAAAGGTCTGCAGGACTAAACATATTATCCAGGGGCCTTTGAAATCGAACACTACAATGCTTGGGAATAATTAATAATGAAACCATTGTGTTGTGCTGGGTCTAGAAAAGAGGAACACAAGTACAGTGTGTCGACTATTGCTCTTTCACTTATTATAAGGCCTCGTCTTAGGCTGTGGTTTCACACATGATGAAATTAATGGAGTGTATACAGTCTGAGATCCATATGAAAGCCTTTTTCTGTACTAATTTAATACAGATACATGTTCAAACCAACATGTTCAAAACTAAATACATTTAGGTTTGAGCATGTTTAACACTGTATTTAATGTAGAATTCAACATGCATACTATACTGTTAAAATGTTCAAATGAAACATTTTTAATGTGTCATATAATTAAAATTTATTTGCTGTTAATTGCACAGAAATAGCAATCATGCATGTCACAACTATAAAAGCTGTTGTATTCTCCAATGAGACCCAGAGTCTCTCATTTAATTGCCTGAGTTAAGACTTTACTTACTTTAAACTTTTAAAATCTTCATTATTCCTTTATTGGACTGATAAAGTAACACTTCAGAATTCCATATGATTATAAACACTTAATAAAGTCAAGTCAATAAAGCATTAATAACAGCATTACCCATGATGAAAAAACGCATTACATATGTTCAAGAAGCAAGCCAGATTGTGAACATCCCACACAAGATAATTATGTCCACTGCTGAGATGTTACAAATATAAAACAAAACAACTGTACATACTGTAACCTTTTGTGTCAATTAGACAAGCCTGGAATCCAACCTATTAGTTTACAAAAATATATTTGATGATACTGTGAATATCAGAAGTGTATTCTAATAGTGTTAAATGCTATAACATGTATAGGTAGTTAAAACTAGGTATAGTTTTGCATTAATTTTGCAGGAATTCACAACCCACAGGAAAACATGTTCCTTTCCTAGGTGAGTGGTGACTTGAGCCTGATTAGGGCACTATCATGGCACTGAGCTCCTTGGATGAATTGTTCAGAAAAGTGCTGTAAGGATAGAGTTACACCATGTTTTTATCAGCTCACAGTAAAGAGAGTGGTGTTCACAAACCCATCAGCAACAGTCACAGTGCAGTTACCGTTAGAAAAAGACATTCAGGGAGAAACAAATATAAAAGAATCATTTGTTGGTGCTTTTGTTGCATTTTTTGGTTCATCACATTGAGTGTGATCTTGGTCTGATTTGATTTAGCCTGTCATATCTGTTGCACAACATTTTAGTAAAACAGTTTTTTTTCCTTTGCGGGACACCTGCAGATTTATTCTTTTTCAAAGCTGTTTTTAAATGGCACGGACATGAAGAAATCAAATTCAGTTCAGTTCCTCTGCTTCACATCCTTGCTCATACGAGCCCATGACCAGCATGTATGTTGCCAAACAGACAGAAACAGGCTTCCACCGGGCCATGTCTCCTCATATTTTACTGATCAGAAACCCTATTCGCCTATGGGGAGAAGATGGAGGCAGAACAGCCACAACACGTCAATATTGAAAAAGCGAACGAATAGATTTTCGATATAAACGTTCCTATTGCAGCTCCGGTAATGACCGGAGCGGTGTAATTCAAGGTGTCGAACACAGAAATGCACTCTCCGAGGTAATGCAGGAATAATTTAATCATATTCCAGGCGCAGCTCTGCCCGGCATTCTTTGGAAACACTTTAAAGGGACATTAATCTTGGCCCTAAGGAGTGTCACATCGTTCATCCTACATGTCTCTGATGGCTTTGCCATTTACCATAACGGCAATATTTCATGTCTTCATTGCTTTTGCATTAATATAAAATTCATCCCCCCCAAAAAATGTCATTTGCCGTAGACTGTGTCAGGACGTAATGCTGAAATCTTGTTGCACACACCTTTGAAAAGTCATGTGATTCTCATGGATTATTGGTCCTTCAAAGAGAACAGATTAGAGCTTGTAAGTACATGAAGTATCAGAAATGTCCTTTCCTGTACATGATCTGGCGGGTAAAATGTAGAACAGAATCACACCCAAAACTCTGGTAACCAATGAGGGTATCAACTAGAACTCAGGTTAGTTAGGTGGTTTATAAGAGCTTCATTTGAGATGAAGAAATTGACAAGGATGAACCTGGACATACTGCATATATGGACTATGTCAGCATGGACTAGAGATCTCACTGAAGTGAAAAAAAGATTAATTTAATAAAATAAATTGACTCTGAAAATGCAAATGGAAGATAGGACTTTGGATCTGGAGTGTACCATGTATCAAAGCCACCTCTAAATTAAGGATTATAAGTATCAATTCATACACAATTATTTACAATAATATTTATAAGTACAATTTATAAGTATCAATCATATACAACATATCAAATTGCACATTTTACCAGCATTGTCTGTTTTCAAATGAAGTGAGTTTGAGGTTAAAGAGCTGATTCAGTTCAAAATAGACTTGGACACTAGTTATGGTATTTCAAAAATCATTCTTTCATGTTCTGTTTGGATCCAGTATTACAATGGAAGTTATGCCTCTCCAGAATATTTAACCTCTGCACATTTTGACCTGTGGCATTTTTTAATAATGTCTATCATTTATCACACAAAATAGAGCAGTGAACTGCAGCTTGCAACTTCCAGCATTCAAACACACTGAATGGGTTCACAGAACATAAGCGCCTTCAGTAAAAGGCAAACTTTACTACCAGATAAAGCCCTGTACAATAAATGAATGCTTTGTGTGAAACTGCACTTTGCAAAGTCAGGGAATGTACTTGATGAAACTGTGCTGTAATTCAGGGTTATAAACCATCCTTGATGAGACAGATAATGGCAAAAGGTATGGCCATGTCGGATAGATAACTGTCTCTTTCAAGGTGCTCCAAGCCCTCCAAAGTTACACAGCATCGCTATGCACTTAATATCTTGTTGCATTGATGTCATCACAAAGAGAATAACACCAAATTGACTCAGATCATATAGAGGTAGCTGACAGACACCAAATCATCGTGATGTACCCTGAGATAGGCGTCTTTTTCCATTTGCCGGGCAGGATGGGATGGGATAGGCCGGGCAGCGCGATTCCCTGTGGTCATAACCCGGGGAACCGATGCAGCTGAATTATGTGACTGCCTCCGTCCCGCGCGCTGATTGGAATGAGAGGAGAAACAGAGCTTATTGATTTTCCTCATTGCTGAGCCTCCTATTAGAGGCTGGCTGCACATTTTCTCTCTCCCCTGCCCGTTATGATGCTAACATGTTGCGGGAGACAGGAATTGGAAAACAGTCTTGTGACGGTGGTTAGCATTCTGACCCTAGGGTGACTTAACCCCTGGATGACTGACACACTCCCACACGGGAGGGGACTGATTTGCTCTGAAAGCCATGTGTTTGGGCAGTGATGCTTAGGCCTTGCTTTGGAGATTTTTCTACACAAACTGAACATTTACCATTTTATTTCTTCTTTTTTACATTCTGACTTGTTTGATTAAGGGATGGTAAAACAGTAACCGGTTTTGAAAAAGCATTTAAAGCATTGAAATGAGCTTAATATCCCATTAATAGCAGTAAGGTTGGAGAGAAAAAGCTGTTTGGACTGGTGTTAATGAGCCTCGGTTTATTTCAGTTAGGGGAGATGTTCTGTAACTATTCTGGGATTTCAACATCAAGATCTACATCCTCTCCACCCACACTCTGCCACCTCATCAGCTTAGCCACCCACCTCACTGCCTGTCCCCTACTCCACTCACATCTCACCTTCACCTGTGAAGAAGGACCCCTTACCTGTGTTGAACTGTGCTCACCCCTGAAATTCACTGCTTTTTAAGAGTTTTATTAATGTGTTATATTTATATTTTGTGATTGTCGTTTAAGCATTTATATAAAGGTATTTGTACCATTGCACCATTGATAGCACTGTGGCATTTCCACCGGTATCATTTTAAATTGGTAAATTGTTTGTCTGTGTGCAGAATGTGTTCGTCTGCAAGGGCAGCCACTGGTTAACGAGACTCACCTGCCAATCAGAAGCATACAGGTGTGTGGCTGAACAGCTGTGAGCTGAGCAGCTGGTTTTGCTGTGTTTTTGTGCTGCCAGCGTGCTGGTTCTTGGTTTGTTAATTTTTTTTTTTTTTGTAAACGATTTTCTCCTCATGTGTTTTTCTGTGTGGTGCATCAGATAGCCCTGCAAAACGCCCATACACCAGTCCTTATCATTGCCCTTACTCCCTGTTCCCCTCTCTGCTATCGCCTCTTCCTCTCCATTCCTGACCCCGCCCCCTGCTCCTGCCCCCTCCTCATCACCCCCACCCTCTTACCCCCTCTCCTCTGCTCTGCTCCTGCCCCCCACTCCAGCCATCTCTTCTCCAGCCCCCCCCCGGCTGTTTGTCCCCCCCTCTCCACTCAAGGTCCTCGGGTAATTTACCTCAGGCGGGTGTTAATTAGCTCCAAGTGTTTGCTGACAGTGTGCCAATGAGCCCCCCACCTTGTCTGGAAGGATGAGCCCCTTATCATGTCTGGGAGGAGGGCTATTAGTGGAACCGTGGAACCAAGGAAATGCAACACTGTAACTGTCAGCCTGTCCTCTGCTTCTTCCTTCTGTTGAAGCCAGGTTACTGTAAGAGCTTCGTAGAAGGTTGACATGGAATGTTGAAGCAGAACTGTGAACCACTACTTGCTCAATACCTGAAACCGCCAAACTCTTCCCTTTTTCAATGAAAATACATAATAGATAAAGTATGTTTGTGGTCATGTATTGTCTTTTTCCCTTTGGTTTCCACTTATTGTAGATAAAATAATAATGCAAAATAAGGCTTAAATAAAGGGATGAAAAATGAGGCAACAACCTCAGGAAAAATATAATATCTTAATGACAGAATTATTTTGTTAAAACAAAGAGTGGTTATTTAGCTCCTATGTTCTCTGGCTATAGCCCTGTTCTCTCATCCTGTTATAGAAATAGGGATGACCTCCAGCTGGATTTTTACTGTGCTGATTTTTTCAGCACTATTAAAGCTGTGGTTTACTCAAATTGCAAGCTTCTCTAAATGTCTTCTTCCTTCAGAAATACTCTATGGTTGAAGAGATTCCATTAATACACAGACTCCCCAACTTAATGGCCAGAATTATTGCCAATCAGAAAATGAATGGAAATCAGTTTGCACACCAGAGCCTTTGCAAAATTTAATTCAAGAATCAAAAAATAATGGCTTGAAACCAAATTTTCAGCCTCTGTGATCCCTTATTAGATGGGAAATGTATGTAATATTCAAGGACAATATTCAGTTGCTTTTTAAAACCTGAGTGAAAGTAGAACTTTTCGAGGTACAGCCCTGTGTGCTCCTCCACACCAGGCTAATGATGGAGACCCATGGTGGAGAGAGGCAGGGCTGAGATTTCGCTGCTATATCCCCACAGAGCTGCAGCAAGACAATTAGGCAGACGCCTAGGATGCTGGCCCACTTTCGGAAAGTTTTAAAACTCGAACAGTTAAATATAATGACATCCTCATGGACACCTTCCCTTTTTTCCCCACCCTTTAGAAAACCATTAATCGTACATTAGGCTCGTCTCAATGCTCCATCCTCCACATTGGATGTAATCCTCTGATACATTTGCGCACCAACAATGACTATTTTTTACACAAGTCCCACAATGCAATGGCCGGGGCGGGGGGGTGTGAACAGCGAACAGAGGATAGGCCCTGACGTCATCTGAGTAAGTCATAGGGGCCTGACAAACTGCTGGGAGCCAAGAGCGGTGTGGTGAGGGAAACTGCGAAGGAGATCCTTCACCACATCCCCCTAGAGATTAAATGTTAATTGTAAATCAAATGTTAATTGTGTTCACCTGTGTTAATTTGTATGAGGACCAGCCTGTTGGCTAACAAGCCACACCTTACTAATAAGGCAGATTAAATACAGGTGTGGCAGCAGAGCAGAGGAAAGGCTCATGTTGTCCTTGCTGGTGGTTGGTGTAGGCTGGTTTCCTTTGTTTTTTTTGTTGAGTTTTAAAATAAATTATTGGTTCTTTTACCCTTCGCTCTTTTTGGCTCATTTATGGGAGAAGTGTCGGCCAGCTTTTCTACAGAAACCCACCCAAACAGGACCAAGTTTGTTCCACCTCTGCATTCATTGCTTACAAATTGCAGCATCCCAGACTCAAACCTGGGTTTGAGCTGTGGGATTCAGCCTGCATTCAGAAGCTGGCACATTTTTAAGTAGATCTGTATAGTTACTCAAACTGCGATCATATCTTTTGGTTGATTTTTTTGTTTTGTTTTTTTTTTTTTTTTTGCAGCAAATGTGTGACTCAAATTTGTTGACTTATTCATCAACACATATATTTATATACGCAGCGCTATTGTGCTGTTTTTTGTATTTATAGTGTACCTCTTTGTACGTCTGTGTTTGTTCATATGTGTGTGTGAGTGTGAGAGAGAGAGCGTGTATGTGTGTGTGTGAGTGTGTGTTTGCATGCGTGTGTGTGTCTGTGTGAGAGACAGTGTGTGTGTGAGTGAGTGTATGTGTATGTGTATGATAATGCTTTTAGGATGAGTAGAATACACTACAGTGCTTGTAAACTGGAGCAATGTTCTGATGTGCTTTGCTGATCCAGTCTAATAATTGTAGGAAGGAAATGTTTGCCCTGCAGGGAACAGTCTCCTGCATAAAAAGGGAGCAGTGCAATTCCCCTGGAAGAAATTGACAAAACCTCATTTTAGGCTTTTAAATCTTCTATTTGCGCGGCTCTGCATGGAGAATCAGTTCGGTATTATGGTGATACAAGGCTTTGATGACAACAGATGCAGTCAGGGCAAATTACCAGTTCTCATTGAAAGCAGCCAAACTTTAATTGCGACAATTTAAGTTTTGCTAAATATTTATAGCGTGGTGTCAGAAAAAGCCGAAGAGGGAAAGATGTGCATCTCAGGGTCCTGGAGACTTTGCTGCATCAGGGAAATGAATTGATTTGTATTCAGAATGAGCTGGGATAATCGCCACTTCACAACATGGTAAACCTCTCTGCCCCATCATTCTTCTGGTTGGATTAGACAGCCGTGATGGGCATATACTGGTATCTTGGGTGAAGTGGCGGTGACCTGCAGCAAGGGCAAAAAATAAAACGTGAAGGAGGCGGCTTGTTTCAATATTTCGTTCACCGAAAAGGGAAACGCCATTTTCAGTGGCCATTATCAGTAGCCATTATCAGTGCTTGTTTCTCATAAAAATCAATTAACCGCTCTGATAGCGACGAGGCAGAGGGGTCTCAGAGATGAATATTTCAGCCTGGCCTCTCTCTGCTCACAAGGCCCTCCAAATCATGGCAGGGATGTTATTCACCGGGAGAGGGAGGGGGGGAGGGAAGGAGGGGAGGGAGGGGGTACAAGAGGGTGGCTGAAGTGATTTACTCCCACAGGGTTGTGTGTATGGAGTGGGGGTTGGGGGGGGGTGGGGTGGAGATGGCAAGCACTGTAATTAGAAGGAGGGGGAAATTTATCTCCTGGCCGGCCGAGCCGTCCCCGGGAGGGCCGGAGGAACCCGGGGGGCACGCGGACACGCTCCCCCTTCCCTCGGCTGACTCCTTCAGAACCGGACAGTGATTTACTGACGCGGGGCCTCTGTGCCAGAAACACCAGCCTGACTTCAGCCGTCACCACGGAAACATAATGCTGCCCGCGGCGGGACAGACCTGTTGAAATGAATTGCTGTTTAATGCCCATTATTATTATTATTATTACTATCATTATTATTATTACATGTTTCAGGCACTGTTATTCAGTGTGCTAAGCATTAAAGACAGATACAGAGTAGAATACAAAGTACAAGAGACAAATAATTTTAAAAATGTTATACAGGTTCAAAGCAACAATTCACAACTAGCAACATAGACTATTTGATAGTTTTAGTTTGTTGTTTTACAATAAATTAAGGGTGGATACCTGCACCAATGCTATCAACTGCCAATGATATCAACTGCTCCTCTGTGCAGTGCTTCAGTGTCAAAGTTCTCCAACATTTTGGTCAACTCAGAGCCACTGTGGGGGAATGTGTGTAGTGGCCCTGCCGTACTGAGGGTGGAGGGTAGCTCATTCCACCGCTAAGGGGCGGGTCAGAGAGGGAAAATGGGTGGGGCCTTAATGAGTGACAGCAGACGACAAGAACAGGAAACTTGCAAAGGCAAGTCTGAGGGTGGAGGAGAGGGGAGGTGCAGGAGTAGATGAGGAGGGAGAGGGTTCGGGCTAGGGTTAAGGTTAGGCCAGCTGAGGAGCAGGGGTCAGGGTGATGTGCAGGGGAGACAAAGAGTTGGTAGGGGGTGTTTTACGGGGGGCAGGTGGCGTGGGTAGAGTAGGTGGCAAAGGACAGACTGATTCTACCCAGATCCAGCAGGGTACCCAGTCTGATTTTCATCTCCAAATCAGTCAAATTTGTCTCCTTCTCTTCTCAGTGACATTGCCTCAGAACTGAATGGGTTTTTTTTGGATACCGTTAAGTCGCGCGTCTCCTTTTAACCCCGGGCCAAACACTGTTGTGTGGCTTTTGCTAGTCTTCAAAGCCATGCCATTTTTGGAACCCCCATTTGACAAGGACACAGAGCGGTTGACTACCACCTCTGCAAAATAAAGGGCCATTTACTTGAGCAGTGGTCAGAAAGCAGATTAATGTGACACATTAGTAAGGCAGTGTGTAATACAGAGTGATCTATTGCATGTTAATGCAATGGTGAATGCACTTAAACCCCCAGCATTGATAAGCAGGGAATGGAGTTATAAAATCTAGGAAATAAAAAGACTATGTGCTGTGCCCTCACATGAGATCTGCTTTTTTTTCCGTCTACAATGTTAGGTTCAAAATAGCTCCATATATTATGATATTAGTACAATTAAAGAGTCAGATGTACTTCTTGTCTGATCTTTGAGATGCGGTTGTCTATGAGGTGCTTCAGGTCACAGTGTTGTTCCTTTGTGGCGTGCCCAGGAACAAGAACTATTTTTAGTGCAATATCTGAACCCGGCATTGAGAGCATGTGTCATCAATAGAGGGACGGTAAATGAACGAAAAGCATTTTGAAATTCTGTTAGACTTTCAGGATCATTTACAGGGTGATGGACATCAACACAGAGGCAACCTTGACCTTTTGTGTGGCATGTTCTAATTTTGTCTGAAAGGTAATTGAGGCGATGATGGATGCCGTGCTCTTTTATTATGTTGATCCATCCTCTGAATTCCTAACTGTCTGTCGAGGTATCTCTTTGCAATGCTCCATCATTCGGTCCGAGTGGAAACGATCCTCTTAAATGGGTTTAATTGATGCTTAGAGCTGAAATAAATTATCGAATGAGACGCGTGTGATGTCAGTGCTCTATTTTGGACCGCGCGTTCTAATGTTTGGCCTCATATTACCGTTCATTGGAAAGTTACCCGGCCTCAAATTTGTTCATCTGACACTTCTTCTAACCTCAGCTTCACTTTCAGGGAAACAATTAAAGCCCATCACATTTATGAAATATGCATTCTAAAAATAAATTGATTCGCATTTCTTGAGAGGTGATGTGTTTTTGACTCACTTTCTATCCATCAAATTAAAATACAGCACCAGTCAAAAAAGTTTGGACATGCCTACTCATAGAAGGGTTTTCTTAAAAAGAAGTCAAAACTATCTTATACTTTTATACTAGATTAGCCATATTTTACACTGAATTAAAATTTCTGTTTCATACATAGGCATCAACTTCACCATTTATATTTGTCTAAGGAACAAATTTCAATCATTTAAGCATGTCTTTAGATCAAAATGTCTTTGAATTCATTTCCAAATATCTTAACCAGCTGTGTCCAAACTTTTGACTGGTACTGTACACATCTTCGCTAAGTGACTCGAATCTCCTCATGTTCACTATGCAACAGCGTGGAATTTCATTGTATTTTCATTTCCAATCAGTTTCTTTTTTTATTCAGCGATACAGCAGCGGAATTCAGAAACAGATGAAGGTGTCTTGTTTCCAGTAGTGTGGAAAATGAAGGCTGACTGCGGAAGTGAGATATGGATGCAGGCCGTCCCCTGAGCTCCTGGAGTCGGAGGGATGTGTCATTGTGAAGCAGTACGACCAGGGGCTCCGTTACCACGGCTCCGCTGTAGGCCTCTCTCCCTGCCCGTCTGTCTGTCCATCCGCAGGGGGAAGGCAGATGTTGAGCTTCCCGAGGCAGTGGTGCCAAAGGATGTGGAAGACAAAAAGGAGAGAGTGTTGGTGGGCGTGGCCTCGACTGGGAGACTAGGACCCGGTCTAGACCCTGTTGAGCATGCCAAGGAGCCTTTGAGATCTGAGTCTCTCAGACGTGTTACCTCTGCCACAACACCTGCTGAGAAAGAACACTCTATCTCCATAAAAATAATACAAGTCAATATACTGTACCATCCTGAGGAGACAGGTACCCTAATTAAATCAAGTTGTTTATATTTACTTAAATATTTCAGTATCTTACTGACCTCTTGTAGTACTTTTTGATACTTACTCTTAGCATCTGGAAGTCACTCAAGTCTGCTAAATGACGTAAAGTAATGTAATATAAAATGGTTATAATAATGGGAATAAATAGGAAAATAGTAGCAAGAATAGGCAAAAAACATCAAGGTTATATCCACCTGCAACTTGTAAGGTGATTTAAAGATGTCATCATTGCTCATTTGACTTGACTGCATAATGTAAGGTATGACTACAGCATGCTTGTTCTGAACTTCATTATGAATTGTAGTAAACTAATGCCAATGTAACATGTAAGAATATGTTAAGTGAACTATTTTATTAACAATAGCTTTAGCACCAGCTAATTCTCTTCTTAAACTAGCCAATGAGCTAGCAAGGAACTAAACTCTGTCTCACGCACTTGTCAGCCTACTCTTACATACACAAACAAACTCTTTGCAAGCTAGCTAAATGGATAGCTATAGTATGCAATTCAAAATATAAGATAAATATTCCTAATTCCAAAGATCAGAAATGAGATTAAAAAATTAGATGTGATTATATAAATGATATGTCAAATAATATGTCATATATCATATGTCATATAACATATTTTTATGTCATATAAATGATGTGTCAAAATAAATATCATACATCACAGAACATATCAGCATGTGATATATCATTTTCAACATGCATATTCCATAATGTTTGCATTAAACATGGAAGTGATACTAATTCATGTATTTTCAAATATGTGCTGCATACATAAAAAATGCATTCTTTCTGTTTTGGATGCAATCATTTGTCAATGAGTCTCAGTGAAGTCAGCTGATTTGCAATTCAGTTTGAATTATTATTATTTTTTTCCTGGCAGAGATTGATACACTGAAAGAGAGAGAGAGAGAGAGAGAGAGAGAGAGAGAGAGAAAAGAGAAAGAGACTGCAGTGAGCACACGACCTTCCTAAATTCTGTACAGTGCAGAGAGCGCAGTGTCAGTGAGGGTAAGGATCACTCTTTCTCACTTTCTGTCACTATGTCCCAGAGAATGGAGGGAGGTTCCATAAAAATCATATCCCATCATCCCCAGCACACCTGAAAAGACCAAAGAGGAACCCTTCCTCTCTGTAGACACTGATACTCTTCACTGTTCAGCCACTCCGGTATAATGCTGTATAACTCCAGAACTGTCACTCTGCCTGAATGGCAACACAAAAGTCCCTGCCATGACTCTCCCTCCCTCTGCTCTTCTGTACATGTATACCGAACGGAGCTTCAGGAGATTCAGGATTTAATTGCGCATGGAAAATTCCCATCATTGCGACAGCACGGTTGATTAGATTCCGGCTCGTCAGCGATGGAGGGCAGAGAGGAGATACCCCAGAGTCATAAAGAAGTCACGATGCCTTGTCATCTCCCACCTGATTCAGAATAAAACAAAACATAAAAAAAAAAAATCGAAAAGAGCATGCATACCCCCTCAAAGCCTGTTCATGACCCCTCCACAGCAGGGGGAGATCTCCAGGAGCTACATGTCAGAGGCTTCATAGATGTTCTCCCCCTCATGCAAGGTACAGGAGTGAATCATTCAAGTTTAATGCCGAAGCACAGTAGGAACTTACCTAGCTAGCTTTCCCCAGTTGTCTCATTACAGGAGCCCGAATTAACATATGGCATTTTGCGGCAGATTTTATACATATGCATTAATTACCAGTTGTTGCTCCTCCACCAGCCTGCCTGTTTTCATCTTTATGCAGATTTCTGGCTGGTTGGGAGCCTCTCCATCACCAGAGGAATGCCATCCTGTCTGACTGCCTCAGAGAATCTGGCTGAGCATGTCGGTAACAATTATCTTTTCCCCTCTGTCTGTCTCCCAGGGCTTTGAACTTGGGGGGAGAACCATGGGATATTTTCCCCATTTGTTTGTCGCGGTTATCAAATGCTGCTTCTGTCTCGTTCGTGGAGGTGAACCTCTCTGTGTCTTTGTGTCTTGCTGCTGTGCATTCAGGGATTGGGGAGGTCGTCCGACCACGTTGTTTACAACAGAAAACACTGACCCGATTCGGCTCTGTTTGATGAATGTGCCCGTAATTTCACTATGTATACTTCTATGATTTCCATGTACAAAGCAAGCTGTAAATGTATTCCATATATGCCATAAATATTTACATTTACATACTTTATCTACCTTACACAGCTTCTATTTAATGAGTACAGTGGCCTTCTGATTACGCCTCTCGTATAGTATCAGAAGGCACTAAAGCCAAACTGGCCTTCCAATGATTTCCTAAAAGCAGGCATAAAATCATGGATCATGGGAAAATACAGCACCCACTTCAATACTTCAAAAACTATTTTTTTACTGAGTCACAGGAAATATAGCACAACTATCCAAAATGATCTCACCATTAGGTTTTAAAGCTCAAATGATTTTTTAAAAATTATTATTTTTGGGTTCAAACACTGGACTTCCTCTGCAGGGTTCATAGCAGAAAGCTGGACAGAATTGTGTCTGTAGTGTCTTTCCATGCATGTCTCCCAAGAGCTATTGCAATGAAGAGACATTACAGAAGCTTTCCGCAAGCTGCTCAAAGACAGGAGTGTATGTGTATCATCACACTGTCTATATTACTCAACTGAAGTGAAAAATCATTTGAGTAGGTCCTCTACTGTGAAAACATCATTTTCAGACTGTTGTAGAGGTGAGAGCACTGGTATCTGAACCGTAAAGTCATCGGTTTGAAACCTGCTATGTAAGATACTGTTGAAGCAGAAATTGAATCTATTTTTTGTAATTGATACAATATATAAGTTCTCAGAATGTACATCACTCCACAGAGTGTGGGTATATAGAGTTGAATTGATTCTCTTAAAATGTGTTCTATCATCTACTGCGCTCTCATTGAAATTTCATGTTGAACGGAGAGTTGTTTTTCAGCAGAAAGTGACCACAATTTGACCCTGGACCCTACTACCAATGGCTCAACATTTGTTGAATATACTGAGGCTGGTATTCGATGCTCCATAAAATGACAAAATAAATATATTAAACGATAAACATAGATTCCCTTCTGAGGTCTAATATGAGGTCAGTGATGACCCCTCAGGTCAAGGTAACAAGCCAGGTGGGATCATAAGATGATACAAACACCAAGTCCTTGTGTCCTCCCTTGCAGCTGCTAGTGCACACAGTGACCCCCAGGTCAGTGGCCTGCTCTTACACACAGTGCATGGTCCAGAGAGGGACACTGCCAGACCCAGCCTACAGCCTCTCTCTCCCCACACCCCAGAACAACCCCTGGCTTCAGACCTGGGTCCAGCTGACAGCTCACCAGTGCATCACAAGGAGTCAGAATCAGAATCAGAATCAGAATCAGAATCAGACTTCAGACTTTATTGGCCAGGTATGCTTTTACACATACAAGGAATTTGACTCAGAGACAGTTGTATCCCCACAGGGTGGAGATGTGACCCCCCTCTGAATCTCCTCGGGTGAAAAGAAGATAAGCCTTTCAAACAAGGTCATCAGCAAATCAGACTGAGCTTTTACCACACGGTACAGTGCGGGGGCTATTTGCTAGACTCCCACCACTCTGTACAAAAAGCCCCCACCTTCCTGTCCAAGGCTGTATAAGATGTGCTTTTATGATGTCTGATGAAATTGGACAAGAATAAGTGCAGGCGCCAAGCTGGCAGTTTTTTTGGGGGAAGGGGGGAGCACATAAAAGAGTACTTTCAGCATTTACATTACATTATGAATTATTGAACTCTGTGCACCTCGTAGACCTCGTTAGCCGGTGCCAAATGGACCATCAGCGGTGCCGCTCAAGCCTGCTGATGGCCACGTGAAGCCTCCAGCTATACAGGCACTGCACACCTCAGCTGCACCCCAGGTTGAGACGGCACTTTAGCTTAGCGCGCAGTTAGCGGGATAAACAGCATGCGCCATGATGCTGCAAACCCCCTCCAGCGAGGACCGCTCGTTACCTACTGCACCTACAGCTGTCCTCCGAACAGTCATCATTTTACACAGGGTTTCAGTAATTGGAGTTCGAATTGGGGAGTGGAATTATTTCTCGTTGTTCTGGAAAAAAAAAGTCAATAGGCTTTTGACAATAAACTCCCAGGGGGAAAACGCTTAGCTGGATACAGCAAGCATACATCGAGTCAATGGCCTTTAGTGGGTTGATGTATAATTTCCTGGTAGATCCGACTGAAGACTTTCTCTCTTTTATTGTCCCATTGAGATGACCTTGGTGCCATTTGAGTATCTTACATGGAAATTCTGTTATGACACGGTGACTTTGCGGCCGAAGTCAAAGGTTGGGGTTCCAATTACCCCCTTAAATTCTCCGGGGAAAGACCCGAGCTGGCACCGTCTAGAGCCTCTGCCTCCGGCGCTGGCAGCCGGCTCGGGAGCCAGTGCCAAGATGCCCGCCGACTCAAGCCAGTAGCACTTAGCGCCCATGCCATGAGCCTGAGCGCCCGAGCACTCACATTCTTCAGACAATCAACTTTGAACCAGATGGACCAGAATAATAGGGGCTTCATTTCATCACTTAAATCTGACGCATAATTGTCCATAGCTAAGCTGCTCCAATTAATGTGCTCTCACCTTGAAATGACACCCCTCGCCGTTATCTATCCCCGCCTTCTCCCGCGCGCAGCTTTCCGCTGCGTGTTGTGGGTGCATTGTATGCTTCGGTATACTGCCGTACAAAATGCTTTCCATCCATTCTGCACCATTAAAGCCCAGTTATTCACACATTTCACAGCATATCAACAGCTTGCATAAAAAGCATATGACTGTTTTTTTTTTTTTTTTTTGGTTGTTGTTGCTGAATTAAAGCACTAGAGAGCCTCACAGTTTGTCAGAAAGCCTGGATCCTGCTGTGAGGCTCAGAACAAGAAACAGTAAATCCGGAATACCTGGCTGGCTCACCTCTTTTTTTTTCTTGTGCTCATTTTTCTGCAATGAATCATGCCCTGGGAAATTGTCTTTATTGTTGATACCCTTTGAAATATTACTATGGGGTCTGAAACCCTTATTTATTCCCTGAGTGTCGTCAGTGTTTTCCTCTCTCCTGATCTGTGGCTGAATACAGCTTGTAAGAAAAGCCTCCTCAAGCAGAACAAAGCTCCGCATTAATCATTCAGAGATGGCTGCTGCCGTCCTCTGGGGGCTCAACTCCACTCAATGCAAAAATCTGTTTAAAAAATGTTTCAGAAACTCTTTCAAAAGGTCAAATGGACGGATTAAGGGGGGAAAAAAGGCAGATGAAATAAAAGACTAAGAGACAAAGCACTATAAAGTCTGCGTTCACCTGACCTTTTTGAGTTTCTTTGTCAGGCAAAAAAAAGAAGAAAATGGTCGTAGTTAAGGGCAGCTCCACGTGACCCTGTGGAATTGATTCACCTGCGTCACCGTGAGCACTGGCCCTTGGGCGCGGAGGTGACGCGGCAATCCGCCTGGCTCGTCTGATGAGGCCAGAGCATCCCGCGGCCGGCTCGTACGCTCCTGCAGGAAGTCTCCCAAATGTCAAGGGTCCCGCCGTATTCCCGATCCTCCGGCTGTGCGGTTTTTTTTTCCGGTTTGGAGTGCAGCGGAGTCCCGCGGGTGAGAGTGCCCAGCTGCTGGAGGACTCAATCAGCCCGTGGTGATGAAAGAGCCTCTCAGGCCTAATTTCCCGCGGCGGTTAAGGACTCCTCCCTCCCGGCTCGCCCGGGGGGTCGACCCCATAATTCGCTGAGAGGGGGCACTCCTCGAGCCAACCACTCAAGCAGGCTCCGGAAGGCTCCGGAAGCGAGAGTTCTCCGGGGGGGATAACAGCGCCGGTCATTAAAGCTAAAAAACTTTTTTGGTTCGAGTAGTTCAGCGCCAATTAGGACAGCGCTTGAATTAATGCGGCAATTTGTTGCGATCTTACATTTAAATTGACCGCATTAATGTAAAGATGAGGGCAAAATGTGAGTCCTTTAGTTTTAAAGAGGGAGTGGCGATGCTGAAATCAAAGGACAGCGAGACAGACTACAGGCAGCATTAATATATGTTTGATTTCCATTTTTGAGCCTTTTCTTATTTTTTGGTTATAGTTTGTGTTGTGTTATTATTTCAAATTCTCATCTCATGTTGTATCACCAGGATACTGTAGGTTTCAAAGCAGGCTGAACCATACAAACATGGAGCCTGCAGGAGAACACTGTAGTCTAATGAATATTTAAGGCTGGAATACTAATGTGATTGTGTATCTTTATTAGCATTCCCACTCATCCTGGAAGCTTGGAAACACGTTGATTAATTACGCTGTGTTATCTGATACGGCTGCCATCTGACACCAAGGCGTGGGTCTCTCATGGGTGTCGTCATCGGCAACCAGACTCTATCACTTACCGATCGCATGTAATTAAGTTCCTAAAAATGTCATCTGACACTTCCATCAAGGACCAGTGCTAGTGCAGATCTCAGATTAGAAACTGCATGCCAAGAAATGTTCCGGCACAGCATCCACGGGGGGGCTTTCAGGCTAAATAATTTACGCCGAGAGAGTACTTTGTGCACACCAGCCACGCGGTACGCAGTGAAACCACTCAGAGTCTGCTGCAAACTGTCAGGCAGTTTTTCCATTTACTCCTGTACCTGGAACGCGCAAACCCAAGGAGCTTCGGAGCACCACTTACCGCGAGTTGGAAATGACATGCACCGTAGGGGTGCAACCTTTCTCACTGCATTATATAACACCGTAATACTGTGTGTATCACATCTCAGTCAGGGTGGAGCAAGTTGGTCTGCAGGGCTTTGTGCTGCTAGAGGTGTTGCTCAGCATGGTTTGGGCGAACTAAAAAAATTTGACAGGTCTATAGTTAATTTGGAGCCAGAGGGGACAGCAGTGCAATTTGGCCCTGGACACATTATTGGGAATGTTTCTGTGAACATGAAATGCATTTTTACAGAATTCAGCAATTCTCTCTCTATCTGTGTCTCATTGAGACCAAACAGTATGTGGCACATGTTCATTAATAAGGGGGTGGAGTCAGGACAAACGTTTGCATAGGTGCTGACTGAGCCGAGGAGACACACGTGGGATGTGTTTCAGGTGATCAGAGGCCACCCAGGTGTGTGTGCTCTGTGCATAAAATGTTTCTCTCTCAGCAGGGCCCGGGGCCAGGAAAGAGGATGAGGAAGAGTGTGCTTTTTCAGATTTTTTTTGCTGAAAGCTGCTTCTGATTTTGCTTGTTATTTTAGTTCTTTGTTTCATGCCTTGCGGGGAGTGAGGTGAAGTCTTGTTTCTAGTATAGCTGACTAGTTTTATCTCACTGTCCTTATTCCTTAAATGAATTCCAGTCTGTAGACCATGAAAACATGTAGACCCGTGTGACTGCTCCCAAACACTTGCCCAGTCTGAGTTTCACATACTATTGTATAAACTCATTGTCCTGTTTTTTGATTGCACTCACTACATTCAACTGATCTGTTTGGCAATAAAGTACACCAATTACATTCAGACAAACTGGGAAAAGACACACTATCCAGGAGGTATTGCAGAGTAAATAATTGGTGTCTCCTGTAATTATGTAAGATGTAATTATCATAAAGGTGTTATGAAAATACCTTTATGAATATTCTAAAAGAAGATCCTTGACAATTTCCATTGTGTGAAACATCTATATAAACATTTATATGTGTGTGTTTGTGAAGGGGATACTGCTCACTCTTCAGTATACCCTTACCCACTAATGACTGTGTTTCAGAATATAAAACTCTGATGCAATTATATACTAATCATGTTCCGTATTTGATTACCGTAATTAATTAGATTGGTGTAATCTCGTACTCTCAGATTTTCTTCCCCCCCAAACGAGCAGCGTAACCCCGGTTCAAGCAGTGGTGGAAGTACCTCTTCAGCTGCCTGTGAGTGCAGGAGATGGCATTCTCACCCAGACGGGGCCTTGCTTAAACGCCTCTCTCTTAAATGAAGGAGAAAACCGCCTTGTGGCTCTCCCGACCATTTGCAAAATATTGAAACTGAATGAGCATACTTAATGGCCATTTGAATGCATTAAGTAACAAGCAGAAGGAAGAGAACGAGCTCTTTCCAGACAGAGGTGTCATGTAGTGCCGGTAATTTGAAAGGGGAAAAAAAAACCCATCACATCCTATCTTAGCAGCCAGAGCTGTACTTAAAGGTCTCTTCAAGTAGCTATTTATCCAGGGCATTTATCCCGCATATTCTCCCAAAACATTACTTTTCGGAAAGTTTCAATGAGACCATAGCCTTTGTGACCTTTCAAGAGCACAAGTATCACACTTTTATCAACACAGTGTCAGCAGATAGAGATTAAGCTCTTAGTCTTATGAGGGCCATCTACTTGGGTCTTAGCTTGGCACCCCTGACAGTACTATTTCCACGCTTTTTTAACATTTTATTTTCCAGAGACATCAGTGGATGCCATTTCAGATATTCAGCAAAGCATATAAACAGAGAAGAAGAGGGAAAAAAAGGAGGTTATTGGGATGAGAATAAGCATGTGGAAATAAAAGTACTAGGCAAATGCTATTGGGCTGCCAGAGCTATATTGGGTTCCTATGTCTCATACAGAGGCAGCTATAGGCTACAGTATGTCCCAGGGGAGTCTTGGTTTGGACTGCATGAACTTCAGTCTGTTTCTCCAACATTTCCCCTGTGAAACCTAGGTTCTCACTTCATTTCTTTGTTCTTCCTCAGACAGAACCTTTCCATCATTTAACCGATTGTACTGTTGGGGCAACAGCTACTGAGTAACAATAACGCCATATGCTAGAGAAAACATAAGTAGATGTTTCATAAACCTTAGAGGAGCCCTGTTAATGCTGCTGTGCTTAGCTCGCTCTCTCACTTCGGTAATTCGATATAGGAGCTGATCAAAGCACACAGCTGACACAGCTGAATCCGAACGTCTTGAAAGCGTTTTGTGAACCTGACACCTTGATCATTAGGCATGTGTGATGGAGCAATCTCCTGCCAAGCTCCCAGTAACACTTCGCTCGGTGCAATATGTCGGCTGCCGAGTGAGGATTTCAGACGGTGAACAATAACGGATCACGTTTTTTATAGCGCCTTTCGGGCAGGTTCTCAAAGCGCTTTTGGGGGAGCGAGTGAGGGGGAGGTGGCTCAACCGCTGCTAATATGTAGCGCATGCCATGGACAGCAGAGGGGCAGCAGCAGCTGAGGTGGACAGGAAGGGAATTATTTTAGCCGGTTAAACTGGAGGATTATGAGATGGCCAGATTAAATGAGCCAGATTGGGAGTTTTAGCCAGGGCATCAGGGAACTGCTCACTCCTTGTGATAAGCACCGTAGGATCTTTAAGGTCTTGGTTTAGTGTCTCATCTGGAAGACATTGTCTTCTACAGCACAGTGTCCGCATCACTGAATAGGTGCATTGAATTCCTATTAGATCCAGCAAGAAAAAAAATGTTCTGCCTTGTTTTAAAGGCAATCATTTAACTAAGTTACATCTAAGTTACATCTACGTCTATCCATGAAGCATAAAGATAACCTCTTCACAGACACACAATCAGTCTAACATACAGGTGAGATCACACTCTGCTCCACATACTGTTCTTAGAGGTGAGAAAGCATACGGCGCCACGTATGGTTTGGGTTTACAGGAGATACTAAAACAATCTGCTTCCTTAGGGGAGTAGTATGAACATCAAGGCTACATTGGAAAAAACAAGAAAAACAAGCAAATCTAAGTAAACCAATATTATCTGAAACATAAGTCATGGTCTGGTATGGCAAGTAAATTCGGCAAATCTAATTCAGACTCTCTGTCTGAACATGAAGAGGACTCGGCACAGTCCCGTAACCAGGGTAAACCACATTCGAAAAAACTAGGAAGTGGACCTTGGAAATGAACTTGGTAGGTTTGCATACTCTCAAGTGTGAACAGCCAACAGACTGATAGTCTTTTCAAAAAAAAATTGAAGCAAGCTACTCTGAGCGGAACCTGGCACCTGAATAAGCCCTAAGAATACTCACACTGTGCTCCATTCACAACACAACAGCTTACGAGGATGGTCACCTCTGAAAGCGAGACGCGTGTCCCGTTATTATTAATAAAGGAAATTGACATTCCATGTACAGCGCAGAGGCAATTGGAAATAAACACCGCCGACGAGTCCCTCGCATGGGCAAAACGACCTTGCTTGATGGCTTAAGTGCTCTCCTCCTCTTGGCGTATGATCTGCCAATTCTATCTATCACTGTAATGATGTGGCAGAGGGCCAGCCCAATCAGGCTCAATTACTTTTAGTCTCATTAGTGACTGACAACATAACAGCTATATCTGCGATTGGACAAGGTCATGTCACATGCCAAATACCCTGAATTACCCTTACCCAAATACCCTTACCCAGAATTACGGGAGGCAGTCTGGTTGAACGACCAAAAGTGCCATTGGAAAGTTAAAAAAAAAAAAACAACAGTTTGTTTGTCCTATGTATTCACATCATCAGGTAACATTTTCAAAATGAAACTCTGAATAGTAAACCTATCTGTGCCACACAAACCAATAATACAACATAAAACATTTACTCTGCCACAGGTTTCAAATAATCATTTCAGTCTAGACACTGCAATGAAGACCAAATAAACTACATTTTCAGTAATTCATTCTCCCTGGCCTTGATTAAGAAGGAAAAAGACAATGCACCAATAGTACAGGAAAGAAATCAGTACATAATGTCTACGAAGAAAGTCAAGTATAAGCTTTTGGACAACTGACATTAAACTAATTAAAGTGGCCAAAACACTGTCATTAAGTGAGGAGATGGACATCACACAGCGTACAGGACATTAACAACGTGTGCCTTCTGGGAACAGATATTATAGATCTGCTTTTGCAAGTTGCCTTCTGCATACTTTCCAATATCCCAATAATGTTATTATTAGTCAGAGCAGAGAAATACAACACACACGCTCGACTAAGTTTACAAAATGAATGTATATGCGTGTGTTAGCAGCAGGTTGGGGCTTTGTTTGCTTAAAATGAGCCCATAATTTGCCTGCCGGCTGTCATAGTGACATCTGAGAGGTACAGAAGCTTTAGCTAGCTGGAGGTGTTTGGGAATACAGTGTCTATTGACTCTGATCCAAATAATGGGTTATCACACCCCAACACACACACACACACACACACACACACACACACACACACACACACACACACACACACACACACACACACACGCCTCTCTTCATCAAACAACTTTATTCATTCAGCTGTAACGAACAGTGAAATTGAAAGGAAAATCCATAATTATCATGACGCAACTCCACATAAAGAAAATAAACATATAAAAGACCAGCAGCACAAAGCGTTGAATGTGAATTTTTTAAGATCAAACCCACGGCGTCAGCCTCCAGTGACCGTTCAGGGAGATGTCCGAGAGCCTCGGGCCTTCCAGCGCTGAAAGCACATCAAGCTGCGCGCTCCGCAGACACCGAACCCTTGAAATGCTGAAACAGTCGTAACAAGAATAATGAACTTAATTAAAAATGGAAATCTAACGGAGGATTAAAGCCCTGGACTCCTGCAGGGCCTTCAGGTTCGAGCCGGGTGCAGAAGTGCAGGAAGACGCTATCAGGCCTGTTAATTGCCTGCAGCTCCCCGTCTGAAATAGAAGCTCTCTGCAACGTCTCTGTTCTCCCGCTACTCTGGCTTAATCAGCAGACAGTGCTGAATCAATGCCGGTGTAAAATTTTAACACGGCAAACATTTGAATAATTTAGCGATGGAAGCGTACGCCAAGCGATTTTTAAAAGGACCCCCTTTATTTTTGAGTGTCCTTCCTTTATTTCTGCGCTCTCTTCATTTTGAGTGTTCTCTTTTTGAAAAGCCTTTTTCGCTGTTAACATTCAGCTGCAGACCAGTCCCTTTTTTGGAAAGATCTCAGAATCGTCAGACGTACTTTTGGTCCTCGTTATGAATGTAACACTTTTTCGGTAGTGCTGTGTTGTGCTGAGCCCCAGTGTAAATGTTATGACATTCAGGATGTGTTAGATTTATGTAGAAGCACACATTCATAATAACCCAACACTTACAAATGCATAATAACCCAATACTCTAAGATTATGGCTATTGAAACACTAACATTTTAGGTACATTTTTAGGTACAATATTTTTCAGAATATTCCAGTATAATCTAGTGTATACTGCATTTTAAGAATAACACCAATTATATTATTATTAGTCGTAGTAATAGTAATGGTATTAGTAGTAGTAGTATTAGTAGTAGTATTATTAGTATTGTTGTTGTTTATTTAGCAATTTATTCATAACCAGTTACAAAGTTTCAGAAAATACAGCTCAGAATATTTAACTGTTGCTGCTCCTTTTATTACATTTCCCTTTGCAGTCATAGTAACGAGAGGAATAATCAGTGCAAAAAGAAGTTTAACTAGTGTTCAGTGCATGTTTTTACTATCCTATTTGATATATTGTTCTCGCAGTTTATATCACAAATATTTTGGTGAGAGCGTTAAAATGCATCAACCAAAGGTTCATTTCATAAAGTGTTTGGGGGGGGGGAGCCGGAACTACCTTTGATAAATAGGATCAGTCTCTCTCTGTCAGGTCGAGAGGAATTGCCGTTGTGCTCCAGGTGACTCGGATATCATTTTCCCAACCACTGAGGTTACAGTACCATCAGGCCTTCTAAGTAATGCGGGCCAAAGGAAAACAGATGTGAGTGTCACTCCATTATCTCACCAGTGAAAACACATGACGAGGGCCACTTGTCTGCGAGGAAGCAGCCGCGATTCGGAGAAAGTCGAATGATTCATCGGGGGCCGGCGGGACCATTTGTCTGCGTCAGCGTGTGCGCGATGCACCCAAACACTTCGCCTATCCCCCCCCCCAAACTTCCCTGTCTGTTCGCTCACCGAGCCAGATCCATCAAGCCTTCCCATGCAGGAAAGTGCAGAAATAAAGACACAATGAAGTGGAAGGGAGAAGAGCAGGATTGATGGCGTCGGCCGCATTTGGGACAGGCTGTGACGAATTTTGTGCGCGGATGTGTTATGGAGGAAACTTGCCACTTGAAAAACAAGGCTGAATAAGAAATATCTACAGGGGAGTCTGTGCTGCCGAGCATAAAATATGTTCCCTTTTTAGATTCTGTGGAATAATGAAGTACACTATGATCAGCTGAAAAACATTATAGTCATATTCTGTTATGTTTTACATGTCCTTTCTAATTCATTAGAAATGTAGTAGATAATGAACAGAAAAAAACAACATGCCTTTGGCTAAACAACATCATTGTCCAAATAAAGCCCGAGTTTAAGCGGGGAAGAGTGTCAGAGATAAGACTTTTGATTTATGAGGGGAATGGCGGTTGATGGTCAGACACCTACAGGATGCTGGAAACATCAGTGGCTCTCCAGGTGGGAGGGAAGAGCGAGAATGTGGGGGGGTGTAGAATGCTTTGGCTTCCACCTCGACCAGTGTCCGGGCTGGCTCTGTAAGGAGGATGCACCCTTGGCTTTTTACGGCGGCTTTTCCCAGTTGTTTTGAATCCTTTCAAAAAGCCTTCTATAGTTTATGAATGATTATTTTCACTTATTTGTGAGTGTGTACTTATCCTAACAAATGCCATGCATTGTTCCTGTTTGACTCCCTGTCCATCACCTTTTATTGTGGTGATGGGCATGTCAGTGGACAAACTAATCCTTTTCTTTGGAAAGCATCAATGGGAATTCAAAGCACATTTAATGATTTGTGTTCAGCAAACACCTTTAAAGACAGCATCTTCAGAGGGAGAACAATTCAAGAGCATTTTCTGACCCAATTCTTTATGCATCGCTTCTCCCAAAATGAAAACCTTCCTGAAGCCAATGCCGTAATATATATGTTAGTATACAGGGGCATGGTGTATATTGAGCTATTACTCACCTTGCTTTTACCCCCTTGCCCAGTGGAACCACTTCCTGTGGCCTCTACATTCAACTGCCACCATATTGACCTCTTTCTTCCTTCCTGTGGCCTCTACATTCAGCTGCCACTAAGTCGCCCTCTATCTTTTTCATTTGCAAAAGGCAATCCTGTCGCTCAACTACACCCTGCATGTCCAAGGAGACTGTCTGCTTAGTAGTTATCCACCCTTGTAGGTGGTGAAGCATTCTTCATAAATACGGCGTCTGTGTTTTCTTTCCCTGGTAAATGAGACATCTCTGGCATAAAATAGGCATTCTTGGGAGGGACCGAATGCACTTTTTGAAAGTGAATATTTGTCCCTACTTAGGGGTGCGGACTCCCAAGAGTGACCCTAAAGTGCCTTGCAAAAAAAATGTGATACCACATTCCTTTCTTTGGGTTTGCACCGCATCCCACAGCTGTAGCAGTTCCCATGTGCTGTTGTCACAGAGTCAGGCTAAAGTCCCACCTCAGGCCTTTTATTTTAGTGCAACACCACTGCCTGTCCAAGCAGAACCCACACACCAAAACAACCTGTTTACAATTCCACAGCAAGATAAACAGTACAAACGGCTTTTTGACATACTAAATTTAGCAAGTAGAACTTCAAAAACTGGAAAACATTCGTTGTGACAAAGCATTATGAAAAAATAATATGTTGAACATTAAATGAAAAATATAAGATGTAAATTGATGATGTCTTATAATGTAGTACATACAATATATATTCATAATATTATGCATGTATTATATTTCACAATCGCATAGATATTAAAGTACGTTCTGCAAAATACGTAGAATTGCATATACAATACTGAGTCAGAATAAAGTACATATTTTGCAATACTTTTATTGCTATTCTACAATTTATTTATTTAACTTGATACTATGTTGTAAGGATATATAATACTTTATATAATTTGGAAATTACTTTCCATATTGACAATGTGCTGTGTATTTATATTTGGCAGGTCATATACCTTGCTCTTGGTAAAACCAGAATTCAAAAACCTGTTGTATATATCTGTGAAACGACTGGCCTTTTTTTACAGCATCTGTTCCATGGCGTCTAACTGCGCCATGAGAAACCCATTCCAGCATATGAAAAAAAAACTGAGAGGACATCTAAGCCGAAGGGCATTACCCCTTCATTCAGAGTGAAAGTGGTATCTGCCTGATTAAAATTTCCGAGTGCTTTCTTGGCCAGCTCTGTCACCAATTGCAGCAGTTGTTGAACACCATTTGATGAACCTGGACATCTGCAACAATGTCAGAGAGTGCTTGGCAAGGAGGGGCTCATATTGTGCGGGAGTGGAAGAGAATAGCTCTGGCGTTTGTTCAGGGCGCCTATTTGTAGGAGAAACACTTACCTCTGATCAGCATTTGTCGTTTTATTCATTTCCCAAATGGGTTCAAGTTCATAGCAAGCGCAAGGAGTCACATGCTCTGAGAGGCATTTCTGATGTTTTTTTTTTGTCCCTTTTGAGCATGCTTTGAATATGGGAAACAAAAATTATTCATAATAATTTGTTTATTTTTGAGTTCTAATCAAAACTGGAAATTGGAAAATCCATGTCCTCAGAAGCTCCCATGTCTATCTCTCTTAGCTCTATGAGGCAAAGTACACAGGACAGGAAATGTAAACATATTGCAGTTTAATGTAAAAGTGTCTGTAAGTTTGCCTTGTATTTTACACCTCAGAGAAAGTCCTTTGTAGTTTTCAAACCTGTAATGGAAGCCAGATGGACTGTGGTCATGTTTGTGTTTAGATGGAAAAGTCATGTCTGTGCTTAACAGTAAACTGTTATCGATTTAGTTACGTTTTTGCTTCTGAATACATTTGAAATACAACAAAAAATCTATGAATTCGGCATGCCTAAACATGCAGACTTTCATTCATTCTGGTGAAATTTGAAAGAGCAGGACATTATTCCGTGTTAAGTCTGTGTTAAAAATATTTAATGGTAAAAATCAAGGTTGACTGGCTCTCAGTAGATTGATCATTTTCATTTAAATTGGAACGGCAGCCATTGATGAAAACAGGTCTACCAGGGAATGTTTTCAACATAACAACAGAAATCAAATCTCCAAGCTAATAAATGCTGTATATTCAAATAGGGAAAAAACTCAATTTGCCTCTCATCTTTGTGGCCACATTTGCACAGACCGTTGTGCCAATAACAATGTGATATTAGACTGTCCAGGAGTTATCTCTGCAGGACAGCACTAAAGGGACACAGGAAAAGTAATTCACAGCACTAGTCACAAAGAAGAATAAGGAATTCTGAGTCACACCTCTATCTCTGTAATAATCGGAAGTTGCAACCTGTACTTAATAAAATACACAAAAACACAAAAGCCATCTCTGCTAAGGATGGAAATTTGAATGAATGATGTTGTCTTTTGGTTTCATTTATTCTTAAGTTAAACTGTTCTTTGTTGATGTTAGATTCGTACTTTTGGAAGAGGAAGGTCTCTTCCAAATATCAGCTTTGCCTATGCACTCCTTCAATTAATAATGATGTTACCTGTTACCATCATGTGGCTGCATGGATGGTGAACCAGTTCCCTTCAGAATTATGCACCTTAAAAAAAGGTCAAATTGGTCAAGCATTAGCATTTTTGTGGTCATAATATTAAATATTAAAAGCAAGATAATAGCATCACAAAGCATAATTTAGCAAATATTTTCCATAACACTATGGACATTGATCCAGTAGAATTACTTTAGCTGTGATATTTGCGGGAGGGACATGAATTCAAGTAAAATTTTCATTCACAGCGTGGATGTGTGTTTTCCTTTTGTCTCCCCAAAGGCCCTCACCGCAACATCCAACCGCAAGACAAAGATGTGAAACATTTAGAAGCCTTAACACACAGGCACGGGCAATAACAGCATGCGTCAAGGGCAAACAGTAGCCACACTGCCACAGACTCCCGGAACAGAGGTCGGAGGGAAGCCGCTGGGAGAGTAATGTGCCTGTTTAACCACAACGAGTCCTCGGCAAAGCCGTTTAGTGCCGCGACGCACCTAATGGAGCCCGAGCAGCGTGCGCCTGATCTGTGGCCTGCGCTTCTGTCCTGCGAGCGGCGGTCTGCCGCCTTAATGCGCGGCTCCGCCTAAGTGGGGGAACCATATGGCGAAGCAGCGGGATTCTGGGTAATTCAGCCCCCGTTGTTTAGCGCGGGCAGGGGCCGTAAACGAAGTGTTATGGGGCCGTTGGCTTTTAGAGCCGCAGTACCGAGACGGGGAGCTGAGTGCCTCTCTCCCCGCATCCTTGCCCACACCGAAGCGACCCCCCCCCCGTCACTTACAACACGCTCCTCACGCCTCCGCCAAACAACCACCTTTGACATCTGCTCGCTCATGCAGATTGCATGCGCGCGGGATTGCATGTAGAAAGCATGTGGAGCCTCGTCTCCATGTAAACGAGAGCTTGCCCAGTCCGGTTTCATTTGGAGAGACTCTGGAGAGCCCTGCCCAGCTGTCTCCGTGGCTGAGCTGTGAAACAGAGCAGCTCAGAGCGGCGTGGTGCTATCCGGTCAGCCCTCCCTCACTGCGCTCTCTCTCTGTGACCACAAGGCACCCACAAAGGGCTAACATTTATGGACCATGTTACAGAGATTCCTGGGTACACTGTTATTGATCTATATTTAGGGTATGCAAGCAATGGATTGTAAACATCCAGAGAAATTCCTGCAAATAGTCTTGTTTTACAAGGCAATTGTCTTAATCATATGTTCCTAAAGTTATTTGTGTCCAAAAGAAGAAATGCAACATCGTAAATATCCTCAACAGTCTTCAGACGAGCAATCTGTATTGATTCCAGTATTCATTTCACATGAATACATAAATGTAGACACACATATAAGTGGTTCCATCTTTTACAACACAATGCATTAGAACAACCCTTCTGTAAACAGGATTGTTATGAATAGGGCTACTCTATATTCCTGAACATATGCTAGACATAGAATAGCTCTGGCCTAAGCAATTTTCACTGAGAGAGAGAGAGAGAGATCTTCAACTACTGGCATTCATTTCATAAAAAGGCAAACTGAGCGTAGCATTAAATACTAAAGTCGAAACAGATTGCTTGTATGAAATGTTGCAGTGTAATACAAATTGCCTGAGTCCTAAAAAACGTACAGTGGTAATTTTTTTCATTGGATGTTTTGACCTAACAATTTACCCCAGTACATGATTCCAGTGTTTGAGAAGGGTTATTTCAGTTAGAGAGACTGCCCCCAACTCACTCACACCCACCCATACCAGCCCTTGCACCTTCACAAGGGAAAGGGGGCGGGGGAAGGGGGGTTCAGTCACTGGCTGGAGGAAGGAACAGGTGGTCACCACCACATGTAAAGGTAACAGCTTTGACACAACGTGCTTGGATCTGCAGGGACCTCACACCGCCTGGACCAAATGTCGCTTACCACTCAACCTCAATGTCATCTGCTCAAGTTCAACCTATTTCATAAAATCCAGTCATGTTTTTTTAAATTAATCTTTTTCTTTTATCATTTTAATAAAAAATGAATGGCTCAAAGTGTTAAATGGGCTACTATAATTCCAATTAGTATGCACAGATATTTGATCTTTAATTGAGGATGTGACAGATAAGAGCACATGTTCTGAATGTTTAAAAAAGTCTCGTGCTCAAGGGGACTACCTAAAGATCTGTAGCCATCTACCTACAGAAGCTTTTTTAACCAAATAAATCATTGTAGCAAGGCTATAAGAATCATGACATGCTGTACAAAATATAAAGACAGACAACATTACATACAGAAAACCATATACAGAAATCAAAAAGAAAACAGCTAGTTCTTAAATGAAACCAGTTTCACATGTGAATGAATCACATAGGTCACGCACAAAAACACACACACACATACACACACAAACACACCTGCAGTGTATACACAGATGCTGAACAGATTCAATCTACCATTTTACTCTTTGATCAAATGTGAGTTCTCCCAAATTCTCATTTGAAGATTTTCCAGATGCTCCAATGACATCCATCCAATGTGATCTGAGAGAAAAAGGCTCTGTTACAGGCTGTGGGTGGAGTCAGAGGAGCATTAAGCAGAGTGCTGCTGGCGGCAATAACCTCCCTTCCCAAATACACACGCGCACACACACACACACACACACACACACACACACACACACACACACAATAACCTCCCTCCCAAACACACACACACACACACACACACACACACATACACACAATAACCTCCCCTCCCAAACACACACACACACACTCACTCAAACACACAAACATACATCGGGACACATACACATGTACAGAAGCACACACACGCACGCACACACACACACACACACACACATACACACGCTGACAAACACACACACAGCCCAAAAGTAGCACACACTCCAGCCTGCTCCAGCCCTGTAGAAGATAAGAAATGAGAATTGGATAAGAGCAAGTGATGGTGGGTCAGGCCCAGTGTCCGCTGGGTGTGTGCGGGGGGCCCGCTGGACTCCGCCGCCCGCGTGCCTGCCGCCCGTACACCGCGAGCGCTTCACGGCCCCCACCGATCGATGTGTGACAGAGCAGCGAACGCGGTGTGCAGAAGGGCCCGGGCGATCCAGCCGGGGACCATCGCTCTCCTGCCGGACGTCCCGGCTCCCCTCCGAAGGCCATTAGAGGTGGCAGAATCAATGTGGCCGACCGCAGCGGAGTCCATCCATCATGTCACCTAGATGCCCATCTCCTCCCTGCCAGCGCTGGCCCTCTGAACCCGCTCTGACCCCTCGCTGGTAATATAATTACATTTCGCCTCTGCTCCTGGACACAAAACATTCATTAGAGGGGCGATATTTTAAAGTCAACATCTCGGCTTTTGTGGGTCGCTGCTCATCCAAAGGAGGGAAAGAAGAATTCTAATTGAATTAAGAACTGGACGAGCCTGTTCCCGCTGATGGCTTCTGTGAAAATGTCCCTTGCGTGATTTTGTTTTGGGGACATTTACGAAATGTTCATTGCCTTTTACCCCCTGAGTTTTGCGTTGTGCTCGTCCATCATCCTGCAATTGACATCTACGCGAAATAAATCCGAAATGTCAGTAAATTTCCGATAAGGTGAGCACTACTGCACTGCACTCCCCACTCACACGTGAAGCTCTCACAAAATATGCAGACATCATCCCTGCGGTTTACTAAATATGGCACATCTCTGAGATTAGATCTGGTGAGGTATCACCTTGCACCTTCATTCCAGGACTGCACATACCGGGGGAAAAGGCCGCGATTACCTCGGCTATCCGTGCCGCGCGATTGGCTGCTTATGTCAGCAGCATCGCTGCTTTCATTCGCCGTGCAGTTAGGAATTTAAAGACAGAATGTTCGTATGCGATTCAAAGAGAGGCATTAATGGAAAATCCATACCTGGAACCTGTCAATCAGTCCATGACAGCATGACTATTAGAAGATGTATTTTATTGGAAAGTTGTGGTTATTTCTGAGGATTTTGCCTTTGTCCTTTATAAACACCCTTTTCCTGGTACATAAAGACCACTTCACCATAATACTCGGTATACCTATTTAGAGCTGTTCAGCTGAATGATGCTTGACTTAAAATTTCATGGCAGAGTGTTGATACCGCTGTCATGAATAAAATCCTTGAGACAAATTGCTTGCCGTTTTTGTTCATCACAGAAGAAACATTCAGAGTAACAGGAAGTGCCTTTTGTATGCTTTTCTAGGGGTAATAAGAGGCCAATGTGCGGATTGTGACAGAGAAGCTCTGATTATCTCTCTGGTCCCTGGGCACCTCCGTCAGACGCACTGTGACATTTGCAGATAAGACTTTAAGTGACTGATTGATCTGCTGCAAAATGCCTGGAATGTAATTTCTGAAAGGGAATCAATCAGTGAATTAACTACCTAGAACAGGCAAACAAATGATAATCTGGATTTGGGTCTGGACCCCGAATGAAACACTTCTGAATCCAGTGAGGCTGCATGTCTGAAATATCATAATTTGAATAGGGAAATAATTTTTCCATGCAATGACAGGAAAAGTACTTCACTAATCACAGTTTAAAAATAACTGAAAAGTGACAGAGACAGCACTCACAACTTCCAATTTCCTATGCACAAAAAAGCATAAATTGAAAGATTATTCGACAAAAGGGATGCAAAAAAGAGTACTACATGTGTCTGCAAAAATATAGAGCTGGCAGAATACTATAAAAGGTAAAAAGCATTCACCATGTTTCGATCATTCCCCATTGCAACCTCTGTCATCACCACGGCTACCGACTGCAGCTCGAACTCCGTTCTTATATTTGCTTCTGTTGCCCTTACTAAACAACATCACTAACAAAAGATTTATGATGACTTTTAGCATTTCCATTTTTGTGCCGTGGAAAGATATTTTCACCTCAATACATTTTTATTGTTTTAAAATAGATTTTCTGATATGGAGACCTCATATTGCTGACGTGAGGAATGTAATTCATATGACCAAAGCCTGAATTAAAGTCTATTGAACGGTGCGCAAAATGCCTTCTATTTGATTTGCTGTACAGTTATCCTGTCATGGTCGATCAAATACTTCTGCAGACAGACCAAAAAAAAAACCCCCAGCACCACATAGCACACAGCATCAAGCTTGTCTTTATGAATAAAGGAATTAACCACGTACACATAAACATGCTGGAAGTGGAATAAATTATGGATCTCATTTCACAGACCCCATCTTCTCAGAGGCCCTTTCCTCTCTGCAAACAAGCACGATTCATTTGAATAATTCTCCCTAAACCTGTCTCATCCACTTGCTTTTCTTTTGAAGAGCAATCTCCCCTTGTCTGACTGTTATTTATGGCCTCAGTCAAATCTACAGTCGTCCTGCAGGGATGCATAGAGTAGCATAGTTGCGGTTATTGTGAATTGTTATTGTAAATGGGGAAAAATCCGCGTTTTAATGCGAACGGACAGGTGTTTTTCAGCCCGCGCTTCCATCCGGGCTTTTTCAAAACACAAATAAATGAAGATGAATCATTTTGCAGTGTGACTGATGCTCCGGGAATCCTTCTGGTGCTCAAAAAAAAAAACACGGTCATAACTGATGTCTGATTGGGGTTAAAACCATTTACGCTTGATATTTTTAAAACTGATGCCCGCAACACAACATCAGCATGTGAAGGCCCTCTGATGCTGTCTTCGGAGCTTTGAGGGTCAGCTGTACTGTTTGCGTGGAAACATAATTAACAATGAGTTTTTTTTTTTTACATGCTACATGTTACTTTCCTACAATGTTCGCGTGAACATTTCATCATTAAACAATTATTTGCTTTATCACATTAGATTATTGGCTTTGCAGACAAATTCTCCCCAGGTGACTTACACAGATTCTGCAGGATTGATTTATGCATCAGGATGTTTACTGAAGCATTTCAGATTAAGGTTCAAGTGCAGAGTGGTGCTACACACCGGATTCAAACTGGCAACACCGCAATCTCAGCAAGGGAACAAGTGCTGCTAACCACAACTCCATTCTACCACCCATTATGAACTCCTCTTAGGAGCTCCTCTGTTTTTTCATGGCCTGATGATTTTTTTGCAAAAGGTACATGGTGTGCAATACAGATCAAAACAATGTGTTTTTTAGTCTACTGACAGTCTCACCGGTATTCAAACGTTGAAAGTCGTAGAAAATGTATTCCATTTTATATGTTGGTGGTAGTACTTCCCTCAGTTTACTTTTGGTGTACTTTCTCTGCAAGGAACCCATAAATCAAAAGGCAGAATCACTAAAATTAACTCACAATAACAAAAATGTAATGCACAACAATAACACACAAATAGGTTACTAAAACACGAAGTAATTTATAATCTAAAATCTATTGTATGCATCAGTAGAACTCAATGCACACTAAATGTAACAGCTCAAAAACTAAAATCAAATCATCAGTACATAAAATTTGCATAATAGAGAATATTAAGATAGTTTTCCAGGAATTCATTTATAATTTAAGGGGCCTCATAATGAATGCATCAGTGGAATTTGTAAAGGGGGGGAGGAAGGGACACAGCTAAAGGATTGTGGTTGGGGTCCTTCTCTTTGTACAGATGACACACAGACGTGAGACTGACTACATCGTGTCGGTTGGGCCGTTTAAACCAATCAGAAATCAGAATAATGCACATTATGTCCAATGAGTAAAACAGCATCCTTCCATCTTTACAGCCTGAAAGCTTTGTCCTGGCAGAAACGGGCCATTTCACACGCTATGCAAATGCTCTAAATGTACTGAGGAGACCCCAATGGCAACTGTAGCGGAGCCATCATGGAGCGTGACAGGCGTAAGGGCTTGATGGCGTTTGTTCAGCCGGCCGCAGAGATTTGGACCCGGGTTTCAGCCAACCGAACGGCAAACTCAAGACCTGGCACCGGCTCGTGTAAGGCTGATGTTAGTTAGGAAATATCTCCTCCGCACAGCTTTCTTCCTCAGGGTGTCCACCAGGGTGGCAGGACAGGCGGCGGGCAAACGGCCGACTGTGCTGCGCTCTGGTTCCCAGCTGAAAGGTCCTGCAAGACCCCTCATCTGTGACCAGCGGTGATGCATGCAGGCAGTAGAGGATTATGGGAACTGCCAGCTTCACAGCTCCTCCGGTGCTATGACATTAGAAAATGTCACTGCTTGTCCTTTGATGAGAGGGAAAACCCCTTTATACCCACACACACACACACACACACACATAGTCTCTGAATGTGTACCGCGTTCAAATTATGAAATGCAGAGGCTTTCAGCATACATTTACTCTTCGTACTGAGAGTACTCCTCTTGTGAGGCAATGTTTTATGATGTCACATCTTTGAAAGTTCTGAGCACCACCGCAGATGGAACTGTCTTTGGTATGAACTTTTCAAGGGCTGAGTACTCCATGAAATATAGTCCTCATGCCAACAGTAAGACAATACCGTCTCCTGAGATTTTCTGAAGAAAGTACCCACACGCTCTACAAACATGAACAATTTGAGCATGTAAAGGTAAAAATCCTTGCAGTCCTGACACCTGCCTCTCCAAACAGTGCCTGCACAAGCAGATGCAGGCTCTATTACATTACGGCACACAGGAATATTTTCACAGAAGACTGAACAGTAGAGTTTGAGGTGAAAACCTGTGCGCCATAAATTGAGTTAACTGAAAGCAATACTCATGAAAGTCATTTGGGTCACTGGGGTCTCTCTGGCAATGACACATGCACACACAAACATACATACACACACACACACACACACACACACACACACACACACACACACACACACACACACACACACACAAACACAAACACAAACACAAACACAAACACAAACACAAACACACACAAACACAAACACAAACACACAGACACAGAGGTGATAGCTCATATTAAATATCTCAAAAATTCATATCTCAAGCTATTACACTGTGACTTGTCACAATCAAAAGTTTTTCTGGAGCAATGGTCTAAAAACCTTATTTACCTTATTTTTCAAGAATGAACAGATTCAGTTTCACCTTACCCTGGACTTGCCTTTCCTCAAGTCAAGCAAGTTTCTTTCAAAGTTATGAGCCTACGCTTTCTCATACTGCCAATAGATACACTAGGATAGTGTTAGCACCACCATGTGGTGAGTAAGAAAAATTACATCCACATTTAACACGCATGGAAAGCATATACATATAAACCAATTTCATTACGGTTTTGTGCCTCGGATGGTATATTAATCTTTTGATTAACGATGGCAAAAACACACAAGGGCTCATGATAATTTCAGTAATTTAATTGTCTTTGAACTACAAAAATATATAACTTTAGCATTACCACATAATTCAGCCATTCTGTACAAATTATTGACTCAGTGTATACAATGTACAACTGTTTAATTAAATCTTAAACGGCCAGTAGAGACATATACTTAAAATGGCAAAAATTAAAACATGGCACCACAGTTGTCCTAACACAAAACATCAATCATATTTAATGTAGTTTCTCTGTATCATAGCAACACATCCAGCTCAGTAATATAAGACTTAATATTATTTTTTAAAGGTTTACTGTTATAAAAACTGGCTGGAAGTGGGGAAGGAATTAAATCAAGTATAACATAATGATTTCAAAAATACACTTTCACAGCTAATGTCATCAGGTATCACTTGTATAAAATTATGTACTGTATTTATTTTCAGTTATTTCATATTGAACCATTCTTCCAAAAAAGCTTCTTGTGTGTATTCTTCAACATGTAAAGCAGTCTAACAGAAGACAATCAAAACAGTTTCCTCTGTAATCTCGATGTCTTGAAAGTCTATTTTACCATATTTTACAATTGTTTTCAGTCTTGGAACTACTAAAAATGATCAAACTCAAGAATCACACTGTCCAAGAAGAAGCAATGTGTTCATCAGCATTATCTTAATATATGACAGTATTTATTATATCTCATTAAGGCTATTCTGGTAAATCATGTTAGTAGTCTGTCTGGCCATTCTACTGAATCCATGCAATGCAATATGCCACATGCACACACTGACGAAAAAACAAAAAAGATTTAATCCACAGATATTTTGATTCTTGGTAAAACCAGTTCTGGATAATCTAAGATTTTGCTGCAAGCCAAGCATATTTTTAACTATGGAAATATAATCAGTGCTGTTAGCCTACGGTGGAGACTTCACCCAGTTAGCCATGATAATCTCCACTTGAAAAGCGGGTTCATGGAAGGAAACAAAAAAATATTTATGCAGTATTTATGCCAACTGGAGATGACTCAATCTCAGCTACTGAGACTGAGTCACCTTCTTAGCACTGTTGACTGCCATTACATACTTGGCAGCAAACACAAGCTGAGCACACTGCTTCCGAAAGTATGCGCGCTATGCTGACTGACTGATGAACAAGTGTTAAAAAATGTAGATTACTACTATTGTAAGACATAACAATGTAGATGCGCCTATTACGCAAGCCTGAGGCGATGGACTACTGATACCGCCAGCTGCTGACTCACAGTTTCACACGCACACTACCTGTATTCAGACTGGATGAGCACTAGGGCCACTCCAGGTAAACCCGAAGCTTCGCGCCTGTGACTGGCGGACTGAGCAGCTGACCTGAGCACACTCAGACACAGAGGACGAGGCCTTCCTAAATATCCCTCCTAGTGTTAACGGCACAGAGCAGATCCCACTGAAATCATACTCTGCTCTCCTGTGTGCCGCAGCACAAAAGCACAGCTGATCGACACCCTTTGCTCCCTTTGGTCACTTTTCATTGCACAATTCCACCAGCCATTTAGGAAAAAACCTCTCTAAAATCTCTCTAAAAGAATTCTTGTCCCATAATGTCAGCTTTACAAGTTACATTCATCCTATCAGGAGAAAAAATACACAATTCTTCATATACAACCAGATAAAACCAGAATCTGAACTTTTCGCATCTTTTTTCTTGTTTCCTGGTGGTGCATTTTGGTATTGCATGTGGCAAAGGCTCTAGTCACTACAGCTTCAGGTGCTGAAAGCTAATAACGGTTAGCGTTGTCGTAGGAGGATATGTCCATGTTGAAGAAGTCCTCCAATGACCACTGCAGGGTCTCAAACGTCGGCCTCTCGAGCTCATTCTCCTTCCAGCAATCCTTCATGAGTTTGTACATCTCCGGGGGGCAGTTTGCCGGGCAGGGCATTCTGTATCCAGTGGAAAGCTTCTGGACCACCTGGTAGTTGGTCAGGGCTGATTGAAGAGGAACAATAAAAAACTAAATGAGTACAAAAAGACATACCTCACTTTCAGAGCACCAGTTTACCCACTACTGATACCTATGGAATCTTACAAAACAACAGCAGGCACTCATTTAAAAGTCACTTGATAGAAAGCTCAAGCACATTCTAGAAGACAGACAAAATCTTCATGAGGTAAAGTGTTTATATTTTTCATAGTGACAAAATGTGCTATTTAATATCTATTTCAAAGACGACATGTTTTTGACTCTTTTCACACTGCCATGGCATGGCAGGATACTGCCGTTTTAAAATTTTGACGAGGCTTAATTAGCAACAGAAATGAGCACCAGATGTCTATTGAGCTACTACCCTCAGGGTATGTTGCTCACATGATATTCCCTCCATCTTCCTTTCCCCTCTTAATCACTACGCTTTGACCACCACACAAAACTATGCTAATCAATGATGCGCAATCCACTGAATGAGGCAAGTATGTAAAAAAATGACAGTAGTCTTACTTGGATAAGGCATCTGGCCAAAGGTTATGATTTCGTACAGAAGGATGCCGAAGGACCAGACGTCAGACTTGATGCTGAACTTGTTGCAGTTCATAGCCTCCGGGGCGGTCCATTTCACCGGAAACTTGGTTCCCTCTCTGGCTTCATAGACGTTTTCGTTCTCCATCTTTTCCAAAGGAAAATGGCTACCGTTAATGCTCCAGCTTGCAGGAAGAAATGTTTTTAAAAGGAACCTCAACTCAATTCAATTGTGTTTTACGTTTTTTATCACAAACCTTTCTGAAGGATGCTTTGAATAAACAGAAATAACTCCATGTGAATGGTACATATAGCAAGCCAAAAGAGTTCTGGAGAAAAATGACATAATAACTAAGCAACATTGCACTAAAGTCTTATCATTGCTATGAGGGAAGTATATTAGTAGGTATGGGGCTTACAATACATTTCCTACATAGGGAATCGTGTTTCACAGATTATTTTGGGTTTAATGATTACCTGCTCCCATCCCTCCCGTTCACCTTTTACTGAAAGGAATATCTGACTGATTTTACAAATGAAGGCATAATTTTCAGGGCTGAAATAATCTGAATACGAGGAAATGTGTGCTGCAAAGAAGCTAGAAAATGCATTTGTCTGAAATACTTGAGTGTGCATTTTGTCTGACTGGTGGTAAATTGATGTTATCCAGTAGTCATTTATTCGCAATGATTTTCCCTAGCCTTGCATGACCCAAATGGCAGCCACAGAAAGATGAATGTTCATCTCCAGTACAATCAAGGTTACAGAGGTGACTTTGGCGATCACTTTAACTTTTGAGAGAGGGTAAGTTTATCCTGAGGTTTTTAACATACTCAATGAAAAATATAACCATATCCCTATTCATGTACAAAGCAGTGTTCACAGTTTGTCCTTTTGGATGAGAAACCCCTCTACTATCCTGTCGAATGGGGGAACTGAAAAACATATTTTATCAAAGACTAATCATTTGTGATTACATTTTAATAAATGGCGCTAATAATTTTGATATTGTAAACCAATGTCATTTTACTCCACTTTACAGAATGTCTGATATTGTATGCAATCATATGCCTCAATTGTTAACTTTTGTTTAGCTGTACTAAATCAAAGGCACAATAAACCTGTGGAACAAGAAATTACTGCTTAGTCATGGTCAGTTCCATTCAGACTGATAATTCAGTCATTTGAGGTGTTACGTCAGCCATGTGCGTGAATGCGTTATAAAACTCACCATGAAGACTCTTGCTAGGCCAAAGTCGGCCACCTTGCAGATGTTGTTCTCCCCAACCAGCACGTTCCTGGCGGCCAGGTCTCTGTGGATGTAATTCTGCAGCTCCAGGTACGTCATCCCAGCAGCCACCTGGGCTGCCATCTCAATCTGGTCCATCATGTTCAGCTTGGCTCCTTTGTCCTCTGCAGGGTGAAAGGTAATTCTGTAAGATCCTCAGAGCGGTCAGGGTGACTGGGTACCATTCACACCTCCAGAAAGGAGGCCAGCATACTGGGCATACTCCCTACAGAAATCATTCTCAGTACCATACAAATGCACATATTTAGCCAGCGCACAGCCACTACACAGCCACATTCAACACACATTCAAACACTACTTTTTGGATTGCGCCTTCCAAAAAGAAGCAAACGTAATTGTGACTGTTTTCTATCGAGGTTTTCTTGGAATAGCCCTGTATTTCAGTATTTCAAAATCACCCACTTTGGATAGGCTTCACAAAGAGAGATATGGTACTTCCAAACACCTTCCCTAGATTTAGTTCACCCGCAGAACCAACTAAAATGCCTTTCGATGTATTAATTCCCATTGCAATGTGACATTGTCATATTTCAAAGATTCAGGTCCCTCTGGACAGAGGAAACTGGATTCTGTGCCCAGGCGGCAGGATTTGGCCTGCATGAGGAGACCTGGGTGTCACTGTGCAAGGTCAGCAGCTGAAATATGGATGATAAGAAAGGAATATCTCAGGGCCATCAACAGCCATTTACCATGACCGCTCAAAGTGACCATCTCTCTGACAGGCAATGACAGAGCGTCTTTCAGGCCACAGACACACAATGGAATTCAGCCGTCAACAGGAAGCACCAGCACGCCCATAACATAACCATGCTGCCTGCTGGATCGCCAGTCAGCACAGAAGTGAAATTGCTTGATGATGTCTCTCGTCAGCATTTCAAGTGTTGATGAGGTTATCTTTAGATGTATATAATTTGTCACATCATTTGAGCATGAACCCTTGAGTATGCAGTTCAGCAGAGCAATTATAATATTGTATATATAGGAGCTAAGAATAGTTTTATATAGTAGTTTACTTATACATAGTATAGCACAGTTATAATTTTATATGTATAACTATTATTTTATAAGTATGAGCAAAGTAGCTTCCAACTCACTTTTCACACCAAGGAAATTTTTTTTCATAGTTTTCATAGTGTAATGTTGAAACAGAGCACAGAGCCTGAAACCAAATTTGCGGGTCTAAAAAAGACTGGACAGATTATGCTTTGCTCACAGTGCCCAGCTATCTCAATGACAGGAAGTAATGTGTCTAGGCCTGTGGTCTGTGTCATTGCCTGCTTGCCACACACACACACACACACACACACACACACACACACACACACACACACACACACAGGCACACACACACACACACACACACACACACAGGCACACACACACACACACACACAGTATGATTCATCAGCCGCCTCCATGTTGCCTTTGAAGAGGGAAAGGCACTGCTGCTGCTATTTTAAATGCCGCACTGTGGTAGCATTCAGTTTGGAGATAAAGACAGAAGATGAGATTCCATCCCTTTACAGCTGAAATGTAAAGATTAAATGGACTTGCCAGGCACCCTCCCCACGCTGGGACTTTCCTCCTGCGGCATTTTTAAGGTAAAGCTACGACCCCCTTTGTATTAGTTGTAGACTTTTAATTAGGAGAGTGCAAACCCAGCACCTCCAGATACCCTGCAATCAGTCCTGAAATTGTTTCTCCCCTCTCTTGTCCCATTAACAGGTTTCATCCAAACCCCTCCAAAACATTTTCGTTTTTCCTACTCCCAGCCAGAGACAGGCCCACCCACCGGAGCAATCACACAACCTCCTCTCCACTTTACCAGTGACAGAGGTAATACCTTAAACCACAGCAGAAGAACGCTAAAACATCGCTTTACTCTGTAGTTCTACTGTCAGCCATGCTCCACAGCACAGAGTAATCCCCTGCAATGATTTCCAGGATTCTAGAACTAAGGGCAAGGATCAAGCCTACCTGGCAGCACCGCGGTATCAAAAGCACATCAGAATACGGTAACCAAGAGATCAGACAAAACCACATCAGAATGAGGTGACCAAAGGGATCAAACCTTTGTGTGTTAAGCCTGTGAGAAAGGGATTATGAGGGTTTGGCTTCACAGCTAACGACAGACTGGGAGCGTAAGGTCAGGAGTAGCCTGTAATTATAAACTTTCCTCACGCAGCATCTTTCATGCATTGTTTTGCAGCCCAAAGTGCACATGTAGCTGTTGCTAATGCTAGCCTGAACATAACATGTGTTTACAGTCATATCTTGAATGATGCACAATTATACTGTACTTCAGGTGTCCGTATCAATGTGTGTACAGGGCTAGGGACCCACATTGTTTCCATTTTCAGGCTGACTAAGCCCTGCAGCCATTTCAGTTCTCCAAGAGAATAGATCCAAGAGAATAATCTGCTCTTCCCAGTTCTGCTGCAGTACCAGTTTCAGCAGTTGTTATTCTACAGGTAGAACAAAGGCCCCCACAGTCTCATAGCCTGAAATTCCTGGCCCTCGTGAGTAAACAGACGCTAACCTTGGCTGGTTCTGCTCTACTCTCTCCAGCACTGCTGCTGTTTAGCGGGAGGGGAAGGGCACAGTGACACAGTAAATCCTCACTGGCACAGGGGTCATGGAAAAGGGAAGTGGTCATCTGATCAAAAAACAACACCCTTTTCCCCCATCCCGGTGCAAGACACCCAACCCTTCCTCACAAAGTCAGCCTGTAAAACAATACATTCTATCAATGGGCAGCAGTGCAGGGTGGTGGAAAGGAGAAGGGCTGGTAACTGAAAGGTTAATGGTTTGATTCCTGGCTGAGGTACTGCTGTTGTACTCTTGGGCAACGTACTTAACTAATAACTTCCTCAGTAAATCTGTAGCTGTCTGTCTAAATGGGTAAACTGTTACCTATGTTCATCACTCTGGATAAGATCATCTGATAAATGAAAATAATGTAATGTAACATGGCCAAGTCAAATTGTGACTAAGTCAAACTAAAAATATACTTTGTCATTAGGAAATAACAACAGCTCCTCCTTTTATTACACAGGGCATTTATGACCAAGGCAAGATGGTGTACATGCACAGGAGTGTGCCAAAGGACAGGACTGTTGTATCGTAGTATACTTGGCTTCTGTCAAATTGCACAAGTAAACTTATGGTAGGGCTTGAATGGTGTTGTGCTCATACTCACTGGTCTGGGAGTGTTGTTAGCCTGGTCTGACACTGTTGCTCGTTTACACTTATGGATGGATACACTTATGTTCTGTTCTGATGGAAGTCGCTCTGGATAAGAGCATCTGCTAAATGAATGTAATGTAATGTCATGTAATGTAATGCCATGTAATGTAATGTAATGTAATGTAATGCTTGGGTCAGAGCCACTGGGACCGCTGCCCTGGTGCTCCGGGCCTCTGACACGGCCACAGGGCAGTGTGTGCTCACTCTGCAGGTACTCCAGCAGACTGCCATTCTTCATCAGCTCAGTGATGATGTAGATGGGCTCCTCCAGGGTGCAGACGGCGTACAGCTGGATCAGTTTGGGGTGCCGCAGCTTCTTCATGATCTGGGCCTCCCGGAGGAAGTCCTGGGGGTCCATAGTGCCTGTGGAAATAATATTGCCACATAAACATTCGGAAAAATTAAGCACGTCATCAATGTTTTGGGTGTGTTGAAAAGGCCAGAATGACGTTATGGAAATTGATGATGTCTCTTCCTATCATGGGCTCAAGTATAACCGCCATAAATCTTGTGAAGGATCAGAACTGTTCCACTTCAGTCCCGAAAAAAGGGCAATTAACTGTGATTTATACAGCGATCTCACTTCCTGTATAATTTCATCTTGGCTATGAAGACAGATCAATTTTTCCTTATCATCTCATATATATTCTCCTATTTACTGTCATTTTATTCAGGGAGACCTACAAACTCGAGCTTTGTCGAAACTTTATCATGGTTATCTCAATGCTTGCAGTGGAGTAAAAGTTCAAATCCATTTTGCAACATCTTAATACAGATAAGTACGGCCCACAGCAAAAGAGCCATAGGTGTGAATTGCTTTTTTTACAGTACGCATATGGCTGTAAAAACTGCATGTCATCTTACTGAGTATACGCTTGTATCAGATTTGTTGCCTGCCTTATCTAGTCTCTGCTTTTTAGCTTGATGCTTTATCACACCACACCTGTGCCCTTGTTCTTGCAGGTCCTATGACATGCACTATGCAGCCCATATATCTCACAATGGCAGCCTTGTTAGTTATTCCTGATAAGACCATCCACCAAACGAACAAAAAAATACCACATTTATAAAAGTATACTACATAAAGCACTGTCTAAAGAATTGTCTTTTTTTCTCATTGTGAATAATACAAATACAATTTCATGCAGTTTTATGATAATTCTATTTAACATTCGGTGGGGTTCACTTTTTTAAAACTGAAACCAACGCACATCAAAAACGGCTGATGGAAACTGTCAGTTGTATTGTGTCTGTCGGGACTGATGGCAGGTGCGGACTGAGCATGCTCACCGGGTTTAAGCGTTTTTACCGCCACCGCAGTGGTGCCGTTCCACAGGCCTTCGTGGACCTCCCCAAACTGACCGGCGCCTAACTTCCTCACCAGCTGGATGGAGCTTCGTTCGATCTCCCAATGGTCTGCTGTGTTGTAGGACAAGCCGTGTGTCTGCGGAGCCTCCAACTGCAGAGAGCACAAAGTGTCCATCACAAACCGGTAAGCACTGCCATTTACCACACTCTGGAACCTCATGTGGATCCCAGTCTTATGGGAGAGAGCCTCTGTCAGTGCCCCGGCCCCCTAGCTGTGTGTTTGTTTTCTTCCCCTGTCCATGTGCTTTTGTTTTCCTTGTGTTCTAGCCCCGCCCCTGTCCCCGCCTGCCTCGTTGCTTCATTGCCGCCATCGTGCGTGGTCTGCTGTTGGGTCCCTCGTCTGTGCCGTAACAGCCTCATCTGCCTTACTGGCTTCATTGCAATATGCACTAAATCCAAATGATGACCCTACAAGGTTTTCTGGATCTATCCGTACTTAACAAAATGCCTTTTACAGATTATAGTTATGTTATTTCAATTGAACTGACAGCTAATACTTTTGGAATGTTTTTAATTTTTGACAATGTCATTTGAAAACAAAGGTTGAGGCATGATATATTTGCATACCTTTGTGGTCAACTTATTTTTGGATAGTGACAGACCAGTTCTGGATTTTTTTTTTTTGCCTGACTCCTTTGAATGCTTTAGTAACCTAAGCCAATTGTTTGGCTATGTGGTGTGACAAAAATTATACTGGGTCACACTTTGATTACAGTTTATCACAGGCACAAAGATACTGCTTCTGGTGGGGAGGGAGAGGGGTGGGGGCAGCAGAGTGGTGTAGTGGTGAGGTACAGGTCTCGCAACCAAAAGGTTGCTGGCTCAACTCCCTACTGGGGCACTGCTATTGTACACTTGGCCAGAGTGCTTAACCCACAAATGCCTCAGTAGATATCCAGCTGTGAAAATGGATAACATTGTAACCTATGTAAGCTCCTCAGGAGGACAGTGTCTGCTAAATGACGATGATGTAATGTAATGTAACGGTCTCCCACCTACATATAGAGAGTGGGAAAGCAGTCGATCTCACGGCGAAATAATTTCGTACCTTCTTACACGGTTCACTGAGACGCACGCAAAGGCCATCTATGCGTTTTGAGTAGTGCTCCACGAGCTCCTTCAGGGTGTGGAAACTCCTCGATCGGGAAACGTAATAGCCTCCGCTGTCAAGTTTATGAAGTTTGTAATGTTTCACTATCCCGTTGTCCAGCACTGAAAAAGACACAGACGTACATCAGCGCTTTTCGCAAATGACTTTTTGGGAGGAGGAATCTCATATAAAAGGGAAAATTGAAAAGGAAAGAAATGAAATGAAATGTAAAAAAAAAAATTTATAATAACCCTGTCAGTACCGACAGCTCAGCTGACACCACTGAAGGCTCGGCTGGGCTCTTTCTGAAGGATGTTTTAGTGCCTGGCACGAGACAAGCCAGCACTCAAAGTGCTGAATGTTGACATAAGGCACTTAGTGAGGAGGTTAAACCTGCGGTTCCGACGTGTGAAACCTTAGCAAGCGTTTCTGTGCCAACGTGTAAAGGAGGGCAGCAGACCAGGCATGTACAAATCCAGCAAGTTTACCAAGACAACCCTGCCAGTCAAAGCCGTCTGCTGTGAGTTTAATATGACACCAGATTTAATTTCTGCTCACTCTAAAAGTAATGCCAAAGTTTAATTAATTATTTCCTTTTTGTTATTTGATGGTTTGGGGATAATGCATCTGTGATTGTACTTAACATTACACAAATATAAATATAATAAAACAACATGTTATAAAAATGTGTTAAAACTATAAAATAATCACTTCAATGCCTTGTCTGTTAAGTACTTGTTATGACTTAATTACTGATGTCATATATAAATGACGTTGAGTGCAGTAAACAATGCAGTCATCAGACTGAGAGAGGGAGCACAGAACCGTGTCTCAGGTTGTTATCTGATGCTTACAGTCTGGTTCTTTTATGAGAGCGGAGGTCTCTGTTTGTTCTGCTTTATGACCTTGTACCATTTCTCACTAAGGAGCACAGTGCAGCTTTATCAAAGCAAGCCCAAAGCTGCAGGGTGTGAATTTCACTGGAATGAGGAAGGGCTCAGGTCCTTCATGTCGCCAGGAAACTGCACTTTAGTGGAGGCCAAACAGCAATAAACCTGCATTAAAAAACTCTGAGCGCGGTTTCTAAAAGAGTTGCAGCTCAGCACACACATGAAAGACATGTTCGGGGCAAGATGGAAGCACACAGTGTTTCACATGTTAGACTGCACTGATGTGTTTGGAAATGTCCCAAATGCATAATCAGCAATTGTATGTACGCTCAAATTTCAAACACACCACCACATTGACCATGGGTAAAACCTTCAGAGTTCCACAAGTACACCCCAACCTCCACAACAGCATCATAGGCCTTGACTGTTGTTGTTTTCATTCATGTGGTGCTATATAACTACAGTATGTTAACCCTGTGACACTGGAGAGTACTGTCACTAGGGTGACAGTGTGGTAAGGAGCATAGTGGTTAGGAGCAGAACTCATAACCGAAAGGTTGCAGGTTCGAGTCCCTGCTGAGGCACTGCTGCTGTACCCTAGAGCCAAGTACTTAACCCAGAATTGCCTCAGTAAATATCCAGCTGTATAAATGGATAACATGTAAATATTGTAACCTACGTAAGTCACTCTGGATAAGAGGGTCTGCTTACTTCCCATCATGTAATGTAATGTTACATGGTACTGGGTCCTATGAACAGCTGCTACAAGAGGAGTTGCGTAGACTCTGAGTAATGACCATGCACATTTACCTGAGAGTGACAGCTCTCCTTTCTGGGTCTCACTCTGTCTGATGAGAAAGGCACCATGCTGGTTTCCCTCAGAGAGCAGCATCTTCTCCGCGTCTGCCCTCTTTGTGTCCGGAAAATACCATCTGCAACCAACAATGCATTGCGTTTGCTGGGACCGTTCAGACAAACTGGTTTCTGCACAGATTCTGGATCTCAGAGAAGCAATGCTGATTACCACGCCATGGGGTTCAGCTTCTTAGGCCAGCCATTGCTCCACACAGACCTTAGCTCTGAATAATACACCATGTGCACAGCTTAATTGCACCGCTCCTTAGCTGGGCAGTGACTGATTACAGAGAGCAAACCAGCTAGAAAGACAAGATTGTGTCTCACTGGAAATCTGTTGTAAATGGCATCTCACAGCGCTGACAACCAGGAATGAGCACTGAGAATGGACTCTTTGTGAATGTGACTTCAGAGTGCACTAGGTTCATTTTGAAAACAAGTTTTGAAAAATCAGCCAAAGACTTGCTGTTTTTGCAATAATTTTTATTTTTCTTTTCTGTTCTTATTATTTACCATAATTTGTTTGACTTGTCTCTTCTGTTATTCTTATGTGCAATCCACTTCTTCATAGAATTCCATTTTTTGATTAAATATTAGTGGTTTCCTCACTGGGACCTGAAAATGATTGTTTTTTTAGATTTTATTTAACCTTAGATTTTTGTTATTATTTCACGGTCAGTATTTTTGTGCACTGTCATCCTCATCCTGTTTGTATTATTCTCTCTATTTGACATTGCATTGTCCACCTTAGTTTTATAAGGAAATTTTATAAGGAAATTTATAAGGAAATTGATTCAGCTTGTTTAATTTTGGTTTCTGCTTGCTCATTCTATCACCTCTTCACACAACTTTCTCTTTGATACGATTCTATTGGCTCCCCTATGCGGCAATCCAGTACCAATGGATTACAGCCCATTGTAAAGTGTGAAAATCTGCAGTAACAATCTTATCATAAAGGCTGCGGTATAAATCACTGGAAACTGAGCTGATTGACAACCGAATTCAAACTCATCTTTTTCATAATAATCATATTCATCAATAGACAGCTTAAGACTTAATGTAACGCTTTAAAATCCAATTTGTTTTGCTCTCAGTGTCAAAGCCTTCATTGGATAGTTAGAGGCTGCCATTCACTGATTGATGAACACTGCATTTATGTAACCTCAGATTCTCAGATTTCCCATTCTCAGATTTCGCTGTAAATATGTATTATAGTTCTGTCCAAAAATCATACACTTGAGGCATGTGTTTAAAGGCAATTCCATTCTACCTAAGCATTGTCACGATATAACAACATGGATGTCACATTATCACTTTAGAAACTCTGAGAATAATGTGTTTGATGTCATCAAGGAGCTGTTCCCTACAATGTGAGCCAACTAAAACCACCCTGTCAGACTGGTTTCTTTACATATTTACTCTCAGTTTGCTCTCCAGAGTTTTGATCACATGATAAACCAGCCGTACTGTCAGCTTAAATTTTGTCTCATATCTGAGCACTTGCATTACTGAGCATTACATTGTACTTGGCTTTATTTTCAGACTTGTACTTATCTGGTTTCTTGGGGGAATCCCATAAATAATGAACTTTAACCTCATTCTACTGTTAAACCAGCACAATTTATCTGTGTTGTTAATCATTAACTGGAGTTTAGTCAACCAATCCATCCTTACCGTAACTGTGAAACGATTATACAAACACCATAATACTTGTCTTCTGCTCACAGAAACGTGTACAGACGTGCTGCTTATATGATTCAAAACACAGAAAATGCACAGATAAATCCCAAACTGCTAATGTCATTTTATGTCAGTTTTCAGAGAAGACATTAAGGCTGGATTATTGTGGTCTGACCACAAGACAAGGTCAAGAGGACCACACTGATGAATCACAGTCAGGAGTTATAAAAAGTTCCCAGAGCACACAGACACAGACACAGACACACACACACACACACACACACACACACACACACACACACACACACACACACACACACACACACCTCATTAAACTTGTTTGGCCTTGGTTAATCTAATGTCTGGTCAGAAATAACATAACAATGAAAAGGATAGCATGGCTTCATAAATTATTATAGTCGTCTTCATAAATCGAAGAGGATACACTGTGACATCTGCATTTAATTTGACCAACATCCTGACCACCACCTCCATAGATTTCAGTTATAATACTCAAGCAATTTAATGGGATGCTGTAAGGGGATATCAACAGTCCTTATCCCGCTAGCTAAAGTGGTCCATAATAGTTTGTGTACTCTTTCCTCTAGGGTCACAACTCACTTGCAGTACAGTGTAGGCATGTCATTGTGATGTCACACTGATTCTTCCGTCTTTATAATTTTTGCCAGTTCCCACATACTGTTGAGACAACATATTACATATCTACACATTTAGACGGCCCAATATCCTCATTATTTACCCTAGCTAAACTACAAGCCCACTCGTCGGGCGTGTAGGATACTTACGGTTCCGCATCTAGACTTTCCACGGGTGCCACATAATTCGCCGGAATGTACCCCTGTCTGTTTGCTGACAATCCAGTGAGTGCTCTTGCCAACCACCAGTCACCAGCACTTTTGTCCAACGCTTCCAGCTTGTCCCCAGCACAGAAACTCAAATCTTCCCCAGTCCGAGCAGTGTAATCATACAAGGCGATGTATACGTATCGCGGGTAGTCGGGAGGCACGGGGGGCAGCGCCCGCTTGGGTGCCTCCGTATGAGGGTTCGTGATCACCACAATGTCCCGCTTTTCTCGCTCGACCTCCTGGGCGCTGGACTGCGCGTTTTTGAAACACGGGAACACAGTCTGACAGCACAAGACGCACCTCTGCCTGATATCCATTCTGAATCCGCGAATTCTGCTCAATCCCAGGGAAAGTTCAAGAAAGTAACACGTGATAAATGAAATGTACGAAAAGCGCAGGTGTCCATCGTCTCTGAGTTCACTTGCCTGCTCAGGTAGTCAGTGAGATTTCCTTAAGTGCTGTGACTGGAAATCTAAAGTCAACTACAAAGTTCCATCCCGGCCATTCCTGATACACTTGCTAAAACCGGTCCCTTCGGTGGGTGAAATGCGCTATCGTCTGCACTAGAACACACCCTTACATGCAATAAAAGTAAAGGCGATAAATTGCCCCTAGCCAGAAAACCTGCTGTATTTCCTGGTGAGTATTCTGCAGTCACCTGGACCCGTGTACCCTGAACACAACCCGCCCAGCGGTAGGACCGTGTTAACTGCTGCATCGCTTTCCTTGAAATACCTGTTTCTCATTCCAGACATGTACTGTAGATTAAAAAGGAGCTGTGAAGTTCACTGGCGATGGTTCATTTAAAGAATGGCCTTTGAAATGATTCTTTCAAGCATAAAAAGAGTGAGCAAAAAAAAAAAAGTAAAAAGGAAAACAAATTGCGAAATAAGGCCTGTTGACATTTTGCATGAAACGGCATGAAATTCTGCATAAGAATTAGTGTATATTGTGAAACGGCCAGTATTCTATCACAGCACACTAATTTTAAAGTTAGTCCATTTTGAGTATTTCAGAAAGCATATAGAGCCTGCGGATCATTCTGTGTCAAATGGGACAAACTTTGACATGCCCTTTGAAAGCTGAAAAGGACAGCTGAATTCCAACAACATTAAACTGGTGTAAAAATGAATAAATGAAATAATGCTGAAGTTCTCTATATCCTTAAGTTAGTTGTTGCTGGCCAACCACCTTTGACACTTCTGTGTAAATTAATATTAAATTTACATGTAGTAATTTGTCAGACACTTTTATTCAGAGTGACTTACATAAGTGCACTGAATAGGTTAGGCAATTTTCTGCACAGATATTAAAACATTAGTGCCATCCTTGAAATATGGTGCCATTTGGGAAACATTGTGGCTGTGTGAATCTGTGGCTCCACAAATGTTTTATGGGATTTAATGGATTTATTAGTTTTGGTTTATTTATTTTATTGGGTTTATTTGTTTTATTGGTCAGATGAGATTAACGTGGTGCTTTGTGGACATCGGCTTTGTGTTTGGGATAAAATAGGTGAAGCCCATGCAGAGGAAGAACCTCAGTGCTTACAGTGAAATATGGTGGGGGTGTCATTATGTTGTGGACTTGTTTTGCATCTACTGGTCCTGGGGCCCGTGTTAAGATGGAGGGAGTGATGAAATCCAAAATATACCCTGAAGTTTTGCAAAAAAACCTGAATCCCTCTGCCAAGAAGTTCAAACTTGGCTCAGAATTGGCATTCCAGGATGGCAGTGGTTCAAAGTAATTGCTAAATTGTTAATTGCCTTGGTCACAAAGAAATTGATGTTAACGCCCGAGGAAACCCACGCAAACACGGGGAACATGAACCAAAAGTAAGCCAGGATTCGAACCCAGGACCTTCTTGCTGTGAGGCAACAGTGCTAACAACAAAAAAAGTTTTGATCATCTGAATCAAACTTGGCAGATTCCAGGATGGCAGTGGTTCAAAGTAATTGCAATAAAATATTTGCAGTTTAGTCTCAACAAAGTTCACAAATGAAATTCAAAAGATGTAGAGCAATTCTGCTATTATAAAAGGACAAGTATATATATGTAACAGAGAGAGAAAGAGAGAGAGAGGGAGAGGAAGAGGAAATATGGTCTATATTTATATGTATGTTTGTACATATTAGCTTCCCTGATTTTGCAAGGTCTTAGACATTTTACAAGCTCATTTTAAATGACATTTTAAATGCTAGTGCTTAAATGCTAAATCCCCTCTCTCAACATAAGTTTTATTAGACAATGCTCAGCTGTCATTGCCACAGTGAAGGGAAGTAGGAGGAAGTCTAAAGTGTCACGAAAATACCTGCTGTTCCATGAAGGTACAGTAGGAATGCCAGCTGTTATTCTGACAGTTCAAACCAATGATTGTTGTGTACTTCATGTCATTTTCATGATGTGTTGTCTCAAATGAACAGTCACCTAGAAAGGTTTTTATCACGTACATAGATATGCCAGATAATTATTTATTCTGTAAATGCACAACATTCTTGACCTGTTAATTCATTTTACCGGCAATATGATTGCAATGTTCTGCAGCTGGAAAACCTCCAATAACCAATATACCTTTATGCATCACTATCAAAATTATCTGTGTTACCATCTCATTTAATATTGTGCATATCACCCATTCTGTCTTCACCATTGTCCACTGTGTATTGTATGATTCTTTTTTGTACTTCCTGCTTTTTCTAACTGAAAGAGTATCCCTTCAATAATTATTTAGAATTAATTAAATGGATACACTTTTTCAACTGAACAAAAAAATCTGATGAAGGACAAGAGAAAAAAAGTGATTTTTTCAAATACATTGTCTGAAAATAATTAAAACATTATGTAGGGGATAAGGGGAAGATGGGCAACTATATACGTTTACTTTTGCTTAAAAATCAGGGCTGGATACTATTTAGACTATAATAATGGGCTATCATATATGAAAGACTGCAAGATTTTAACTAAGAAGAGTTATTTTCTCTTTATTTGCTGGTAACTGTATACATGGTGAAATTTCAGACATTGGTAGGCTACTCCTCTGTAGTTAAAAATTCACCCACAGAGTCTATGTAACGCCTTTTGCTCTTATGCTGGTCCAGAGTTTGCCATATGACACTTAATCAGGAAACCTAGCAAGTTGCACGGCTGTTATGGATGGCTGAACATTCACAGGAATCTCAAGAATTTATCCCCAGCGAATGCCAAGGGTCACCTGTGTGCACATTTAGTGTCATGCTACGGTACAGGATGCGCATTTATATGTCGTACTACGGTATTTTCACCCGGAAGTTACTCACGCCAGCAACCCCCGATTTATGGTACGAAATTCCGAGCTACCTGAAAACGTTACACTGTAACATTTGACGATCTTGTCTATTAATTACATAGAGCAGCAGCATTACAGCGGCTTGATCTGTTCAGATTTCTTGCGCTAAGTGTAAGAAGGCCCATTGAAACTGCACTTTCCTGTGGCAGTGTAGCCATCCCACGTGTTGTGATACAAACGAATGTATTGGAGGCTGCGGGTACCTTGATTACAGCGGTCTCTGTGACATTGTCACATACAGTCCTGTTAGACGTGCAAGTTGACATACATAACGTTTTCATTTCGTCGCTACACCTGACACAATGAGCGAATACTTCTCTCTAGCAGACTGTGATGTTATTGGCTTTGATTTGGACCACACTCTTTGTCGCTACCATTTAAAGGAAACCTCCAGGGTGAGTTCTGAGCACAATTTGCGAAGCATATTACTGCCTACTTATGGTTAGCATTGGCTAGTGCCAGTCTTGCTGTGCACGTGAATGCACTCCTATGATAAATCTAGCGAGCCAGCTAACCTGAAGTGGTCGTTGTCTTGGTGTAATTGTGGCTAGCTAGCAACGTATGTGCATTTCGTAAACGCCATGGGCTCACTAGCTTGCTAGTTAGCCACCTGATACCTGCAGACAGTATTACGACTAGGCAGCTAGCTAGACTAGCTGATTCTGCCATGAAGCCAAGCAGCATTGTCGTGTGCTGACCTTACAGTGATAGAGCATCAGTGCCTGAGCTAAAAGTAGCCGTTACGGGTACACAGGGCTACCTTTGCCTTTGGAATGCACTTTTATGTTGCAAAACTGCTCCTTTCGTAATGTCTGACTGCATATATCTTCGCTATCTTGACGTGCTGTAGACTGGTGTCACTAGCCAGCTAGTGTATCTAACATCGAGATCGGATAGTCATCTGTGGCATGCAGCTGGTTCGCTGAATATAATGCAGAAGCGAGCCAGCCAGCTAGCCAGCTACATAATGCCATATGTAGGACGCAAGCCACATGAATTTTGGGTCACACAAGAGCTCGTCCTTATTCGGTACCCATGTCCGCAGACTCTTATCCGTACTCCTGAACGCTCGCAAAGGGCATAGCATGAGGTAGCGAGTTCATATTTCTGCCGTCAGTTTAGTTTAGTCAGGCCTGATCACCTGGCGTTGTTGTGTTAGTTAGCCGCAAGTTTCCCTGTCGTTTGATTCATCGCAATTTCACGGTTTGAGCTTACCATCTGTCACGTGACGTGCGATGCGTTCCATTGCAGCTGATCTACGAGAGCGTCGCCAGGTATTTCGTGGAGCACAAGGGCTATGACAAAGACCTGCTGTCACTGACTCCTGCCACATGGGATTTCTGGTGAGTTACTACTTTTCAGTGGGGTGGGGTAACCTACTGTTGTGATTCACTGCATCCATTAAATGCCCATCACATATCAGCTGAGGTGCAGAGTTAAGCGTTCATTTGGTCTGTTAAAATGGGTGAATAGTTCAAGGGCTGGGGTCTCAGTTTGACATGAACTGGTGGGGAAATCTCTGTGCTTTTTCGATGAGTGGCCTGGGATTTTTGTTGGCCACAGAGTGTTGGGACCTCAGTTTAGTGGGTCATTCAAAAGACAGATTGTTCAATAGCACATCACTACTTTGGGGGGGATACGTTTTCCATCCAGGCTAAAAGCAAGAATGTTCTGTGCTGGTCTGCCAGTATCATTTCCTGGATCAGCTTGATTTTCCCCAAGGTTGCTCATGAAAATGTTATACTAAAAAATCTCAGCCATACTAAACTTTATATTAGCCTGGAGAATGCTACCAGATGCTGTCACAGACTCCAGCCCGCAGGGCATGGGTGGGCAGCTCCAGCTCTGGAGGGTACATCAAGGTTTACTTACCTTTTAATAGTAGCCTATGCAGGGTTAACTGACGGTTGGTTAACTGACATATTTGGGAGCTATAGATTATGGTGCTGATGTGTGTCGTGTTTGTTCCACTCAAACCCTCAGTACATCGTTGAATCAACTACTAAACTTCATTATTGCAAGTGACCATGTTACTTTAAATTGACCAAGGTGTTCAGTATTTTACAGCATGCAGAGACTAAGGAAATATATCCCATTGTTTCACTCCAGGATCATTGTTGCTTATACTCATTCATAAGAACATTTAGAAATAAAGTACTCCTGGAGTGTACTTTATGGTGCAGGGTAGACACTGGAGGCTTTCAGACTATTAACCTGCTACAAAGAGAAACAGATGACTTAAAATGATGAGGCTCGGTATTATGTGCATGATAAAATGGATAATGTTTATGCGCACACACACACACACACACACAGTCCATATTGTGTATATATTCCGTATATGTAGTGTTTGGATTTATGTAGTATGTACGTGTGTATAATTTGTCATTTTTCTAGTTTTAAGGGCTTAGTGGTGGATCTAGAAGATGGAAACCTTATTAAACTGGCTGAAGATGGAACAGTTTTAAGGTAATCGTTAATCTGCGATGTCTAATATTTAGCCACCTCTGAATGAGTCACTGTCAATGATTGATACTTGGTTGGTACTGTAATCATCTTGAATCAAAGCCAACAAGGAAAGTACTTTAATATATCAACTGCAGATATCAGCTAAGTAAATGAACGTGACTGGGCGACAGATTAATCCTTCCTTCATTTTGCAGTTGATTTTAATTTCATAACAGTCTCATGTTATTCTTGTTGTAAAGCATTCATAATTATATGTTGTTGAAAGCAGGACCTTAGTGCACAAACCGTAATGGCTAAGGCACCACAGTCACCTTCATTTTGCAAGCAGATGCACTCATAATCAGCACTTTACAGAGATTATATTTTTACATATTACCACCATTATGTATATTAAGTACCTGGATATTTTAATTAAGCTATTTATGGTAAGTAGCATTCTCAGCGGTACAACAGCAGTGTCTCATTTAGTATTGAAGCCCACAGTCATCTGGTCCCCTAATTGCTGCACCCCTTTGCTGTTTTAAACCTTGTTTAGGGCAACCCACGGGACCAATGAGCTAAGCACCGAAGATATTATTAAACATTATGGTCCCAAGAGGGAATGGAAGCATTTCAACAGCCTCAATACCTCATACACAAGATCAGGTATGCTTTTCCTTGAGATTTCAATGAGACATCATTTTTAATCAGTAATATATATTTTTTTATTAATCTACTGTCATTTAAGAAGGTATTACTTAATACAGCAGTATAAATCAGTTGTTACAAAATAAAAATCAAAATTCAAACACTTGGTCGGCAGGTGAAGAAAACTCCAACTCACTTAAACTGGTCACACTTATTGCTTGCCATGACAAAATTCTAGACTAGAAGTGATAGCTTTTTATGTAGTTCTAAGCGCTCGTAAATAATGGTGCAGCATTTACTAACCAGGTGCAGTGGTTCTGACTAGCATATGTAATTTTTCAAATGCATATATACTGTTGCAATTAATGTTTTAAAGTTTTAACTTAATGTACATTGTATATGAGTTTCATGAGTATGTGAGTATTCTGGGTGATCCATTCAGTAAAAATATACATTGAATAAGCAGTGCGTGCTGTGTGAAGCCTCATACTTGTACATCAGAAACCTGAGGTTGCCACTTTTGTCGTAAATCAGAATCTGCATGTTATGAGCCATATTTACAACATCTTAGTGCCTAAAGACACCGAACTAGCACATTTGTGTGTTAATATTTAAGAGTTACATCATCTCATACTTAACACTCATTGATATTTTATTCATATTACTGTCATAGTCATTGTAGGATTGAGTCACCTTTGAGTAAAAAAAAAAAGAATAAAAAACAGCAATGTAAATTTCAGAGGATGTTCTCATTCTGCACTGTTGTCTGAAAAGTGTATATACAACAGCGCATATTTTTGAAATCTGTGTGTTACAGGCCTTAGTTCATGATAAATGAAGCAGGAATTTGTTTTTTTTTTACATTTTGTTGGGCTGAAATATGTGTGTTTTTGAAGGAAAGTGAATTTTAAGTGAAAGTGTGCAATGAGCTCCTTTGTTCTGCTCTCCCTCAGCAAAATACTATTTTTATGACAACTATTTTGACCTACCTGGGGCTCTTCTCTGCGCAAAGGTTGTGGATATGTTACACAAGGTAAGGTTCCTTTTTTGCAGTGTCAACTTGAGTGATCCTGCTGTTATTTTTATTTAACTAGTTACATGCAAGTGGCACCGTTATCTCAGGTGGATTTGCAGATGCAAGATGCATTACAAAACTTTTGTTTTGTAAAATATGTTGTTCAGGACTGTTTGTATCACAACACATATGCATATATGAACACCGCTGCAGTGAAATAAACATGTGCCTTATAGAAATCTTAATAGTCAGCCCTCATTATAAAGCATTATCTTTTCTAATTACACAACACGTAATACAGATATTTAATAAAAACTACTACAAGGACTGCGGCCTCCATTCAGTCTTCGGCTTGATCCTTGATGTGTTTGTGGTTTGGGAGACTTTGGGAAATGCAGGCCTCAAAGTGAGGTATTTGATTAACTAAAGTAAACAAGCCAATGTTACATTGAATTAACTTGAGTTTCAGCTGAAATGATTGTAGCTTCACCGGTCATATAACCCAGTTTAGTTTAGAGCAGGTGTGTTTTCTTGGTTCTTGGATGTGTACTGCTACAACTCTTCCACTGTATAGTGCTAGTTACTGTGAGTCATGACCTGTAATATGAGTCTGAAGTCTGAAATGTTAATGAATTGGAAGTACACATGCTTTTCCTCATTTGTTATTGTCAACAGCGTGGAAATGAGGTGACCTTAGATTTTTGGAAAGACATGGTTGCTGCTATAGACCACAATTACAATACATCTGCATTTAAAGGTGAGTTGATGTTGTGTTTTTCCTCTGCTTTGGAGTCTTCCTAGCTGTGCACTCTGTGTGTAACATTGTAAGAATACTCACGACCATTGAAAGATTCATTAATTTATAGATTGATATCTCCAGAACTAACCGCTAGAAAGGTTATCAAGATTCAAATTACCTCTGGCAAATACAACTCCTGCTCCTTATTGATTGATAGTTTATGATTCATATCTTCTAAAGGAATGAGCAATGTTTTTTGGTGTTCATTGTTCATGAATCCTACCAGCACAATTTGTGTCTTTCTGTATTATTGTATAGTGGTTTCCTTTTCCCTATGAAAACATTTAAGAAAAATCAAGAATCATAATACGAAGACCCAGACAAAACTTTAGAACTAAGACATATTTCTTTATTTGATCAATATGTTGTACAGAGCATAATGCATCTTGGGGAATATAACAATGCTGTTGACACACCGTTTGATTGATTGGCCGATTATGATCCTGTGTTTTGTATTCTTCCAGTAATGTATTTCTTTATCCTGGTATTTTCATTTTAAAGAAAGGCAGAAACAAAAATGTATTTAAAAAACAAGCATGGTTTTCCTTATTGGTTATTCAGTATACAGCATATGTTACAGATGACGCCATTTTTCAAAGACAGATTTACACGCAAAAATGAGAATTAACTGCTGTAAACATTACAAGCAGTGAAAGCACCATATTTTTGATGTGTTTAACACCTTTTTTTATTATTATTTCCTGGACCTTTCTTAACTGAATATTTGAGACATGCAGCAAGGAGAAAGTGATTTTCAGGAAGTTTGTAACATTTAAACTATAAACAGTTGTTGCCATCCTCTCATTTCTTTGGAAACCTACTTTTAACCACTCGTAACAATCTTCTTCTTACTAATGTCCTTTGCTTGTATATTCAGTTAAGGTAATTCCAAGCGCTACTAGAATTGTGAGTTATTATTTTCTTACGTCTGTAAAAAAAAATAATAACCTACTGTCTATTGTGGCGGGGTAGCAGAACAGGGAGTTTGGTTCGTGCGTTTCGAAATTGTGAGGTGGTGTGGAGATGCTCGTATCACGTCGAGGCGATCAAGAAGCCAGCGAAGATGCAGTGGACGTTATCGGCAGCGAAGATGCCATTGGCCTCCTCATCAGGAACCTGAATATAAACTGTGTCATGCTCATGCAGCATAAGGACAGCACTACCTGACATCTGGTCCAGGAAACCCTTGTTGTACTCATCGTAGGTGAACACGACGGGTTCACTGTTTTTGTAGAGTGCCACCAAGGCATTGGCCCCGTTGACATGCATGTGGAAGGCGAAATAGTAGAGTCCCGGGACTTGGCAGGTGAAGACTCCAGTGGAGGGGTCGTAGTGCTGCTCTGCATTGTATACGATTTGGTCAAATTGGATGGGCTCTCCTGCCGCTGGGTAAGCTCTAGTCAGCACGGCGGTGAAGGCGGACATGTGGGTCTTCATATGGGCGGCAGGCATGACCATCTCGTGTGTTTTCAGGTGCTCATACCCTTTCTGGTAAACGATCTCACCGGGTGGACCGGGTGGGCCTGGGGGCCCAACTGGCCCTGGAAGACCATCGTGTCCTCTGGCCCCAGGGATTCCAGGGGGACCATGAGGACCGGCAATTCCTTTAGCCACTGGTCCTGGAAGGCCAGGAGGCCCAGGAAGACCAGGGTGACCTTTTAGACCTGGTGCACCTGCAGGACCAGCAGGCCCAATTGGTCCTCTTGGTCCAGGAGCCCCAACTTCTCCCCTTTCCCCTTGATCTCCTTGACGCCCTGGAATGCCCTTATGCCCTGCTGGCCCTGGTCCACCTGGGATTCCAGGTGCCCCTGGGCTGCCTACCTCACCTTTACTACCTACAGGTCCGGTATGTCCCGTTGGACCAGCTGGGCCCACTGACCCTGGAGTACCTGGTTTTCCCTGAAACCCTTGAGCTCCCTGATCACCCTTAAGTCCCCTAGCTCCAGGTGCTCCTATTGCACCCAGTTCACCTTTAGGTCCGGGTATTCCTGGCACTCCCTGAAACCCTCTCTCACCCTGAGGGCCAGCTGGGCCCACAGGCCCAACAGCACCGGTATGCCCAGTGTGTCCCATTGGCCCTGGTTCTCCTTTCTGACCAGTTGTGCCTGGGGTGCCTGGAGCTCCTCTATCCCCTTGCAGTCCAGGTACGCCTGGTTTTCCAACACCTGGTAGGCCGGGAGCTCCGGGTACTCCAGCTTGTCCCGGGGGGCCTTTTGGCCCACTGGGGCCAGGTATGCCTGGAGCGCCGTCAGCACCTGGTTTCCCGATCGCTCCGACCCCTGGAGCCCCGGGATGACCCTTCGGCCCAGGCATTCCAATGGGTCCAGGAGCCCCGTCGCGACCTGGAGTACCTGACTTCCCAGGCATCCCAGGGAGTCCAGCTGGCCCAGGTTTCCCCATTCCAGGCATGCCAGGCTGCCCAGCAGGGCCCATTGGACCCATGGCGCCCCTTTCACCTGGTGTTCCAGGAATACCGTGTCCCCTCTCCCCCTTGGGCCCTGGAATACCGGGCACGCCGGGATGTCCCTTCAGGCCTGGCTCTCCTCTAGGCCCCATTGATCCGGGCAAGCCGTGTGCCCCTGGTTTTCCGGTAGCCGCAAGGCCAGCAGGTCCTGGGCTGCCAGCTGGGCCGGGCATCCCTCTCGGTCCCTGAGCTCCGGTTGCGCCCATCTCTCCTTTCGGACCTGGCATGCCCATGGGACCAGGTTTTCCTGGGGCACCTGGAGTACCTGGCTTTCCAGCTGCAGAGTAACCAGCTGGCCCAGGTGGTCCTGGTGGGCCTTGTGGACCTGGTGCTCCATAGCCACCCTTCCCTGGGGGTCCGGGGGGGCCAGGGGGTCCAGGATGTCCTGGTTCACCTGGAGGACCTTGCTCACCTTTTGATGGCGCCACTGTAAAAATATTATAGGTGGAGCTCTTTAATATCACAGTGGTCAATTACAGTGAATTTCTCATCTTCTCTTATTTGTACCTTTGAATTAGTCAGTGATATGGAAAGGTGCATCATTTCCCATCTTAGGTGGAGAAGTGAAGAAGTAACGTGATTATTGACAACATGGGTTGTTTGCCCAACAAAGTAAAAAAAAAAAAAAAAAATCCTGCTTCATTTATCATGAACTAAGGCCTGTAACACACAGATTTCAAATATATGCACTGTTGTATATATACTTTTCAGACAACAGTGCAGAATGAAAAATCAACTTGACTTGTGAAAGTCTTACACTCTTGTCTTACTGAAATGCAAATATTGCATCTTGCTCAATTTTTGAAAAACACGTCTATAGTAGAATCTACAAACATGGGATTTCACAGCATCATAAAAATATTTATCCCTAGAACATTTGCTGGATGTTTTCATTTTGGATGTTTTCATTTTAAATTTTGAATTTTTGAAGTTAGATTACTTTTAATCATATATTTTTCATCAATTTGATCCAATCTTTTAATCTTAAAACTTTTTTTTTTAAGTGACATAAGATTGACATTTCCAACAAATGCTCATTGTACAGCTGCAGCCAAGCTGACTGGGAGGAAAAAGAGCAAAAAAAAATATTAACCTTCTCTGCTACAAACTAGCAGGAAAAAGAATCAATTTTGTCTACACCTAATTGCTATCATCAGGATTTAGTCAGGGCGACTGAAGCAGCCCAGATCACTTTGGGAGGTGTGACTTGATTAAAATGGAGTCAGAGTGCATTATATAATTTCATTTGAAGTTCCATCTCCAAAGTGTAACTTGGTAATTAAAGCAGTGTGAGCCTTTGATCTTCTGTCCTTGGTGCGTAGACAAATATTGACTACAAGCATACGCATTCACAGTTGCTGTCTACATTAGTTCCCCATAGATTAAATGTGATTTATTACGTTTGGGAGGTGAGCAAGAGAAAACACAGCAGACAGCACTGATACAGCCACATTTCAAAGTGGTACTCTCCATAAAAGTTTAAGGGGTGTTTTGTGCGTTACCTATTTGAAGCCAATTTATTGCTTGCAAGAGAAGTGTGTGTGTATGTGTGTGTCAGTGAAATGTGGGTGTACCCCCCCTGGCACAAGTTGTGTTCTCTTGAGTGGAATGTACTGGTTGGTCTACATAGATATGGAAAAGTAAGGGTGGGGAGGCTTGTAGTAGAAATGGAATTGAAAGCCCTCTCACATAAGTCTGAATACAGTGTCTTCTATTAAAAATAATTAGTTAATGGCATAGAAATGCTCAGATTAAGTTCTTTGACAGAGTATAACACAAGCTCAGAGGCATTAACTGTCATAGCATGCTGTGCTGGTATTGATGGCTAAACATGTTCATGCACTAGTTGCCTCATCAATTGATCAATTGTATGCAAAGAGTCCTCTAGCCAACATGTGCAAAACAGAACACTTCAAATGCTGTTTGTACGGGAGTGGTTGGTTTTTAGATGGCTTTCAAGCCAAGGATAAGCAGATATTCACAAACCGGGTAGACTGTGGAGAAGGAAGCAAGCATTTGGTTGTAGTATAGAGCTGATGTTCCAGATTATCTCTCTCTGTCCCCCTTTCTGTTATGACGCACTGGCTGAATTGAATCAATAGCCGCTCACGAAAACACAGGCAGGCTAAACAAGAAGCCTAGTGTGCCACATTCTGGTAATGAGCTGCACAGGTGAAACAGTGTGTCCTTCTCTCCCAGTGATTTTAAACAACGACCTGCAAATAGCTGTCTGGAACTTTGATGGAGTCACACCACAGCCCTCCCGTCTCTATCTCTTATCTCTGTTCCTCTGGGGGTTCCCCCACACCCTGATCCAGAGTCAGCCAACCAACCTCCTCTGTCCTGAACCCAGAGTTTTTGCACAAAATGATGCAGCTGATCCAGGGTCGGTGTTTGGGTGCTTTAAGCTGCCAGGCATTCCAGCAGTGGAGTCACACAGGCTGTCACCACGGCAGAAAGGGGATGACGAGTTGTGTTATTATATTTATAGAGAATCAGATGCTCGCTCTCTAAGATGTGGTGACTGTTACCTTTTGAAATGAGCTCAGATGGAATTTCATCACCCTGAAGGATGTTCGAAAGCAGTAGCATACAGCACCCAAAATCATTTTAAGGGATTTAGACCCAGACAGCTTATTTGAAGTGAATGTTTTCTCAAACTTATGAAATATACATTTTTAATGGTTTGCATTATAAAAAACATTTTAAAAAACTGGGCAATTTCTTGTGAATGTTGCATTTGACTTAAACTAAAATGTTACAGATGCATGGCCGTTATAGAACATTCAAAATGCATTTCTTAAGAATGGTCAAAGGTGTGATTAGTGTGGCCAAGGAAATCGTTTGGAGCGATGTCTAACATCTCACAACTGCTTCCCAGTTTTCCAGATAAATGGAGTGATTGTACGGTGCATTGCCTGAAAGGCAGATGTGAAAGATGACATCTGTTCACACGGAGAGCAGGGATTGGCAGGGCAGGGAGATAATTCTAGGGAGCACGAATTGTCCTTGTTCGGGGGAAGAGGAGTTGGATAAAGAGAGCGATCGGCTATGTGGCAGGTTAGCGGAGTGGGAGTTTGAACTTGTGCCACCAGTCAGGGACACGGAGGACAGAGCGCAGGCTCTCCAGATAGCACTGATCATTCCTGTGTCTTTGCGGTGACAACCTCAGCTCTCCCTGGTAGTTACGGAATTACAGGTTTGAATTCTTTGGGAGCCAAAAGTTGTAATGGTCTCAGTTACATCTCTCTCATCTATTGTTCTTTTACCTGTTGTTATTGTTTTGTGAAGTTATTTTTTGATCTCATGGTCAAAAGGGTCAGATTCATTCTTTATGAAGTCTTGAGTATCCTTAACTGAGTATTTTCAAAACCAAGACATTTGTTATTAATTTCAGTGACAGCAGAGCAGTAATGTTGAGTTAATTTATAAGACATAAAATGCTTTGCTAAATAGTTAAGTTATGTCAGATCCACAGTTGTGAAAAAATCACAAGTTATGTTGTTAAACTGCAAGAAAACTTGTGTAATCTTTTCAAATGAATAAGAACATACTCATCAAAATAAACAGTAAGTTATGGTAATTTGACAATGCAGGGGGCAGTAACTAAAATGATCACATTTCTTCAAATAAGTTAAATTTTACATCTAATATTACATCTTGTTTTTTTTTTAACCAAAATTTTACTATTGGAAGTTGTATCCGTCATATAAAGTATGCGAAAGCTGTGGAGTCATATGTTGAGTGCAGCGCTCAGAAGCTAAGCCACAAATGAGCAGGCTCCAGAGAGCTGAAGACACACATTAGTTCCACCCTCCCGCCACAGTAGTGTTACTTCTGACCGCAGTCAGCGAGGGCACAGCCCGGAGATGAACCCAGGCTCCCTGACAGTGCTGTTTATTGCAGCCTTCTGTTGATAAGCTCCTGGTGCGTTCAGGGAAGCTGGATGTCTGACGACTTCCTCCTCCTCCTCCTCACCCTCATATCACCACCCCCGTGAATCAGTGCTCTGTGCTGCACCCCAAGTCTGAATACTGCTTTATCCTGCGCCGGTAATATGTGGCTTAGTGTTTAAAAACTAGGCCTATAACCAGAAGGTTGCTGGGTTTATTCCCTGGTGGGGCACTGCTTTGATACCCTTGGGCAAGACAATTAACCTGAATTGCTTCAGTAAATATCCAGCTGTATAAATACATATTATGTAAAATTTTAAGATATGTGACTCAGCCTGTATGTGGATGTCTGCTGAGCATATAAATTATTATTCAGTACGTCCTAATTTTTAGGGATTAATATATCAGAAATGTAGATTGTCTCCAGTTCTCCTGGTGGCTATTTGCATGATATGTTTTATTCATGAGTAACTGTAATCAGTAACTGTAGTCATACTTTGGAAGCAGTTGGGAAAAGAAAACATTTTTCAATCCAAATCACTTAAAGATTGTTTGCTTTTAAACACTTGTGGTGTAATTTGTCCTGAAATACACAGTTAAGTGGTTTGTTTGGGCGTGCCTTGCACGGCATGGTAACATCTGTTTTGGAGATTTATCAAAACTTAGCTTCCATGCAGTATATGGCCCAGGGACCAACCCAGTGCGTATCAGAGTATGTACGTAAGCCAGGAAAAGCCACATGAAGGCATCCAGTTAAACCAACGCAATTTCATTTCATCTCCCTGTTCCAGAAATGGTAAGGTTTTACGACTCCTGAGCTTGCACTATATTTAAATGGGTGATATTGCACAGTTGTACGTATAATTGTGCCATTTTTATTTATGAACTTTATAAGTATATAAACTTGTAATAAAAAGGACAGGGTTCAGAACTTATAAAACGTAGTGATGGTAACAGCACTTGTGAAGAGATTTTTGTAGAAGTACAAGCCACTTGAAATTAAAAAGGAACTGCTTGATACCTTTAAAGCCCTTTCAAGCAAGAGTATTTGATGGCAGCGTCCTTAACAGGTTTAGACCATCAGCCACAATCGCTGTAATCTCGATGAAGACGTTGTAGAATAAAAGCTAGCCTAACTGAAGGCTAAAACATATCCTTTGTTTTGCTGGAGGTAGCACTTGACACTATGGATTCCTGTTGAAAGTCAAATCCACTTTGATTGCTGTGCGTGTTTTGCTATACTCATTATTCTCTATTTACTTTTTAGTCTGTGCAAAGGCTGCCCTCTTAAAATGCTGGCCGTGTTTTGTTATGTCCTCTCAGAATGACCCCCAGGAACACCTCTTTCTCTTTAACGTGTTGTAATCAGCATTTATGAATCAAGAAATTGCTGTCAGTGGTTGAATGTTATATGGTAATTTGATTTTGTATCCTACAATGTCAGTTTATGTTGCCTACTTCAGCAACATCTTTACCAGGATGGTAACAGACTTGCCTCTAAATCTTTGCCCTGCCAGGAGCTTTGTTCCTTAACGTGTCTCACATTGATTAAAGGAAAGGAGTTGGTGCTAAGTGGTACTCAATGGAACTCAAGAATAGAACTCTAGTGACCATCCAATGCATTTGGAAAATTGCAGTATCTGATGTAAAAAAGCCCATTGGATGAACCTACAGTTTTGCTCAGCCAATAATATCATAGGAAGCACCTGCAACCATTAGAAGTCTTACTCTGAGGGAGCTGCGTTCTCGCTGTCTGCTTGCATCCAGCTTGGCCACAGTGCTGACACTTACAAGTGGTGTGGAAAAAAACCTGCCAGTCTGTGTTCAAACGCACAGCTCAGTTAGGAGGGACTATGCATGAGGGACCGTGTCATATAAATCCTCTAAGCGCTTGCGGTTTGGACACCGTGGAATGTGGTAAAACATGCACACTCACCATGGCCCTTAACAGGATAAGGCTGCTTGGTGACCTTCTTTACGAAATATCTCTCTCCGTGCCCCTCGGCCAAGGCCAAAAGGACAAGGAGGACACTTGTTACACGTAGGTCCATCTTCTGAAGCTAAACCTGAAAAGGAAAGGAGCAGACAGTGCTGGTCAGATTTTTGTCCGTCACCCTCTACACCCCAGCAACATCAGTCCCGTGAGCATGACTGCAAATACGACTAGTCTAGTCTATAGCAGATAAACCTCAGTGACAGGACACACGTGTTCTAAGGTTCTAGGTCCAGGGTTCTAAGGCAACACTGTAAAATTCCATTTCACAGCCCGGAGAGCAGGTGCTGTTAGCATCCTGGCCCCGTGAGCGCCGGTCTGACCTGATCCGGAGTCCTCATATAGCATCCCGTTTGAGAATGAGCTCTCCCACCGCCCTGGCCATACAGCGGGCCTCTGATGCCGCCACAGCCGGGTGGGCCAGCTCAGGGCCCGACACCACAGACACATACAGACAGAACCAGAAAGGGCACACGTACCAGCATACTTTAGCTCCAAAAAACAGAGGGGTCGTGGCGGCTGTCCCTGCCGATGCTGTATATCCCTTTGATCCGGAGTCTGTCTGTCTGAGCTGCTGTTGTGAACTGCGGAACACCAAAGCGGGTATTTATACCGTAGCTGCCCCTCACATCACTAAAAAATGCCCAGTATATAAGCCCCTCCCTTCACTGATGTAAGCTTCAATTAGGGGTGTGATGTGCCTGGTGGAGGCATGTCAGATCAGGATGCTAGTTTGCTCTAAATGTTTAGACTTCTCAAGGCTCCCAACCCAGACACAGCACAGAAAAGAAAAACTTCATTTACTTTTTGAATCATCAGGTGTTTTTTTTTGCTTCTTGTGTAGAAACAAGTTTGTAACTTTGAAAGAAGTGTAATAGTCTGTTTGAAGAGTTATAGAGGGCTTGTTTTCAGATGATGTCTACATGGACAAAAAAGTTTAACAAACATTTCAGTTTCAGTGTGTCTGACTGGCAGTGCTATATGTTGGTAAAATCATGAAAACTTTGGTGAGTTAAACATTGCTGTGCCTCATTCTAGAAAGTCAAGGAAGATTTTTACAATACCCTTCCATTTTAAAAAAAGAAATAAACACTTGGGTCAGTTTTACTACAGCTAAAAACTACATAACACAGTGATGTCCAGCTGGCTGAGTATATCCAAGTTGGACAAAATAGTAGACTTCAGTAGAGGATGAACTTCTATAGAAAGAAATGAACAGTGTTTGGTTTATGCTTCAGTTTTAATTATCCTTCGTGGAAATAATCATCATTCTCAAAATGATTTTTCTGTAATGTTAGGATTTTTCGAACTGCTTACAGATGCATTTATATGCTTGAATGGAACCAGTGCCTCACTGAGATTATATTGAGAAAGGGAGTGCATTTTCCTCTTTTAATTTTTCTGGGGTTGTCTGTGTTTGTTTGTCTCTTTTATAAGTCTATTTCAGGCAATAGTCTAGACTTCAGTCAATCGTTTTGGAAAAGGTAAATAGAGACACCTTATGAAGAGGAGGGTGTCGGACATGAAGTATTTTCACTTTGCTTTGATATTACAAGGCAACAGTTCAGCTGAGGCCTAAAATGCTTTGCTATTAGCACATATATTTTTTCTGTTACCAGGAGTGAGGTGGAAGTACTTGCCTGTATAATCTTTCGTAAAAGTAAACCTCCACTGAAGACTGGATAAGCCAGTTTATAATTCTTTTATGTTGTCTTCTTTTTGTTAAAACCTAAAGCGCAGTATCGGGTCTGATTTTGTCAGAGTTATGTTTTGCTGATAACCTTCTTGCTGAAGTGTTTGAACAACATCCCATTGTGGCTGTCCACTTCATAGCCGCACTGCTTGATAATTACACCAGAGGGCAGTGGTGAGAGGGTTTTTGGTAACGTCCTTCACTGAGAGCTGGTTTCTACAGTACCACTGTGGTCTCCTGTTTGTGTTATTTTTGGAGTCTTAAATGACATAGAGGTTGCAAATGGATTTAAGATATTCATGGGTTGTTTGGTCAGGTTTTACTTTTTCAGTCGGATAGTTCTTGTGTGTTTTATGCTTCTTTGTCTACATTGCTCTGATTGCCCTAAGATGCCCTCAAATCTAAAACACACTCTTTTTCATCAGGGCCCAGCTGAGTGAGAAATGAACACACCCATATAATCATATGGTCAGGCATTATATAGGATTTGAGGCAGTTATATGTAAAGATAACATCCTAAATCATGTTGACAGTAATGGCAATTTATGTGGAGGATTGTTTTTTTTTTAGTTCTTCTTATTCAGTGTTATTTATGAACTGTGGCATGTGTATACTGTGTGGGCACAAGCAAAAAGATCAAGGACCCCTATCAGTTATTTTTACTTGTGTCATATATGCTGTTGGGCGGTCCTTTTCAAAAAAAGACCAATAATAACATAATCCTGGAACATTAATGTCTTCTGAACTCTTCCAGGTTTAGAATAAGATGTTACTGGACATAATTTTCAAAATGACTGCCTTTACAGAGTGTGTAATTATTGTACTTTATCACTGTTGTTATACATTGTTTGACAGTATGCATTTCATGGCCAAACAAATCTGAATACATTTGGCTCACCGACTACACTGCCTCAGTTAAGCACCACAGATACATAGATGCTACTTAATAAGGAAGACCAGAAGGCCTTGGACACACAAATTGTCCGATTTGACACCAATGAAAGTCAAGCTAGGTCACTAGATGGGTATGAGTTTCGAGTGCCACTGTTGTCAGGCTGTACATTTCATCAACTGTAGCTTTCTGGTCATGATGCGGAAGTACTGGCATACATAAATCTCTTGCTCAGTGGAGAAGGGTTTTGAAATCATGGATCCAGATCTCAAAGAGCAGAAAATGCTGGAAAGGTGTATCTGCAGCTGAAAACAACAGCAGGCGTGACTTTGGGCAGACCTTTGGGAAATCCTCCAAACTCCTCCTTCTGAACATGAGGAGCAGCCTGAATCTGACTGTTGCTGGCAGGAAGTGATTCCTGATTTTTGTGTGGTGTGGATTTACTCTCATTCATATTTTAAAATTTGATTGCCTGATGTATTTGCATAAAATTGGCTTTTGTGGCTATATACATGGTGGTTTACACTATGTTGCATTACAGTAAATAATATTAACAGTAATAGATGACAAAAGTTCAGTCAATGTACAGTCACATTTTCCAATTCTTTTTGTCACAGACAGAGGAAATGATCCTTTTTTGTGGCAGTTGGTATGTGTCAGGGTCCCTTATACCATGGCCCTGATGGTAAAAATATAGTTCTTATTTATAATGCATTACAGTCTGCATTGAAGTATCACAGATAGAAAACCTTTAATATCTCCTATATTCAGTCAGCTTCCTTTGTAACAATCACATCTGTCCAACGAGACTGAATTCTTAAACAAATCTTGCCACTCCTTTGATTGTAAGCGGAGCATATTTATCACTGGTTAATCTTGTATTGTAGGTGGAGAGTGGCTCAGCATTTGGTTAGAACTGTCATTCCTTTTCACAGTCAACCATGTATAAGATGAGGAGGCTTTGATTTTTGTCCCTCCTCTGCTGGTTGCCCCGTACATGTTCAGCTGGACTGAGATGTTTTGCGATGGCAGGATTCCGCTGTGTTCTGTTGGAAAGAAATGGGTTGGCCTGGGGGATTCTGGGCACATGTGTTCTTCTGGTTGTGGAAAACCATAGGAATTGGTAAGATTTTTTTTTTCAAACCCTCTCTACTTTTTATTGCCCACAGAAAAAGGGCAGCAAAGCCATGACCGTTCCAGACGAACCCCATTTAGTGAAATGACAGAGTGGACACTTTAGAGACTCTGCAGCCTCCAAGAACTGTTTTATTCTCACTCCACACATTGGCGCCATTTCTGTTTTCTTTCTTTTGGTTTTGTTTGGTGTCTGAGGGATGATGTACCCTTCTCTAAAAATACGACTGCATTTCAATGTAAACAAGTGTCTGGGTGTTAGCTGAGCAACATCCAGTCTGGGGAGAGAGCGATATTCTGTAATGTTAAATGACCCCAATTGTTGTCACAGCCTAGCTGTTCATGTACATTAACTGTTTGGCTAGTGCAAATGATGCTCTGTGCTTGGTTTGTCAGAAGTGCAAAAACTCAGTACAAGGAGACCCGATACAAACCACTCAGTGTCTCCCGTTTTGCCCCCAAACCACTTCTTCGATGTGGTAGCTTTTCTGCAGTTACAGTACCCATTAGCGAATAGCGTCTTAAGACAGAGACAGATACAGTTCTTGATTTGCAAGCCTTCAGAATTTTTGTGGAAAGACTTGTCATTTTAGAGATGTGACTGATTACCATAACAAACAATTAAAGTTGGTTATGTGGATAAATTAGATGAATGTCATGCAACACAAAAAGAAGATCTAAACATATATCAGTAATCTCTGAAACTAGGTCTCAAAAATTGTCTGGGATACGTTTTTTGCATCTCATTAGTGTCTACATCTATTTGTCTCTTTGAAGCGGTCATGTCTGGTGTACCAAACCTTGTCTGAAATGTTTTTTGACACTGTGCATTCTCATTACTAGCTATGAGGACTGGTGGTTAGGACACCAGACTGAGGACAGATGTATATATCGAAGTCACAGATGGGGAACTGGCTGACCAAGAGCCATCTGAGGCATCTTATCCAGCAAAACCCCAGCGGCGTAAATGTTAACAGCCCGTCTTGCCAATGTAACAAATGTGTTAAGAAGTAAATGTGTTAAGAATTTTCACAAAATCACCTCCTTTCTTTCATTCATTCCGTTTCAGTTGAATCCTCGGCTGTTACGTTGCTATGGGCTCACGTGTGACATCAGTGTCGCGCGCACCGACTTGCTCAAAATTTAAATTCTGTAACCGACAGGTAGGCTGGGCGATGTACCGCATCCCCGTTTATATACGTATAAAAAATTACTGAAAGTGGTCAATTATCTTAGAAATGACTTATTTTGTATGTGACGAATATCTATTCATGCACTCTCAGTTGTGTTCTATTGTGAAGCTCTGTAATGTTTATTTTTATTAAATCGTAATCTGAGGTAAAATTATGACGCTTGTCCGCTAGCTTGCAAGCTAATGCTAGCCTGGCACCTCAGCTGTTAAAGCACTGTATATAACATTTACAGTATATATAACTTAAATAATTTATTCTATATAACATACATAATGTGTTCTTGATGTCACTGTTTTAATGTGAATTGTTTTGTGATAGGGGAGCGAATACGATATAAAGCCGTCGCAAAGTGGTGTATGTTTGTGACCATGTGTGCGTGCATATATATATATATAGAGAGAGAGAGAGAGAGAGAGAGTTGTAATGGGTTCCTTATTTCTATTATAATTTATATCATAGGCATTCATTTATATTTTATTGAAAGTACTACTGAATAGTTGTACATCACTTCTGTTCATACTGTAACATAATATTCATGTGTATTTAAAATTTAAAAATTTTATTGCATTTATATTGCATTTTTGTATTTGTTTATTCACCGGATACCATATACAACCATATATTATAATTATTAGTATTAGTATCACTATTATTCTTGTATTACAGAGAAGTTTTAATTCAGTAAATGACAGGAGAGCAAATACATTGTAAAGCCATCATACAGTGGTGTATTCCTCTTGCTCATTTGACCAGAATTAAAGCTCAGACCTTCGGCCCTCGCATGTGTCTTCCTGTGAGCACCAGAACGCAACGCAAAGCCCCACCACACATAGGCGCTGCACCCCGGTCACACCAGGAAAGAGCAAAAACCAAGGTATACACACCGTAAGAGAGTGAGAATCACAGTGAACTACACTTTAGATTATGCATATTTCACTGTATGATGATCATAATTAATGTAGCATGCGCAATAGTTATATTGTAGTGATTAAATCACTGTACATTAAACTGCATTAATGTCATTTAGTAGACTCTCTTATCTGGAGAGCCTTACAGAGGTTACAGTTTCACATGTCATCCATTTATACAGCTGGAAAGTTACTGAGGAAATTCTGGGTAAAGTACCTTGCCCAAGGGTAAGACTGCAGTGGCCCATTGGGGAATCGAGCCAGCAACCTTTAGGTTAAGAACCCTGCTCCTTACTGCTACACCACACTGCTGTACACACAAGTTAATTGTTGCATGTTCACGCTTCTCATTCAGTGAGCAGTAGAAGAAGTGAATGAAATGTAGGCTTTTGCAGAGATTGATGACTGCTGTTTTTAGCACAGACAATAGGGAGCAGCATCTGCCGAATCCCCGGAGGGAGTGCGGCGCTCCCCCCAAAAGGCAGCCAGAGTGACACTCACTTTTTAATCCCGTGACACAGCGATGTCACACACCCTAGGAAGAGGAGAAAATAATTGGAGGTTGATGCAACGGGGACTTGGCTAGTTAGAGGAACATGTAAATAAAAGCTAAAGATAGCTCCTTTCAGCTGGGAAGTGAACGGGATGTAGATTTAACGTTTTAATAAACCAAATATGCCACTAAGAGCTACTTGCAGTTTTATGAATGGAAGGATTGATGGTGGCCCTGCAGGCCCAATGTGGGTACAATTACAGGGACCCAAAGACAAATGTCTAGAAATCACTGTCGGAAGCAAAACCGACCTGAGGCTTGGTGTATGTTAAAATAGGAACTGAAACAGCAAAATGCAGCCCATGTGGAGTTATAGTTATCTCAGAAGTATTTTAATTAACAAATAACTGAAAAGCTCTGTGTAATTGTGGAATGAGTGAATTGAACCAAATGTCTGCTCCTCATGTCTGCGTCTCTTTCTCAGTCTGTCTGGGTTCAGTCCAGTTTAAGCTCTCTTTCGAGGCACACCTAACAGGAAGGGGCTGTATTGCTTCACGGCCACTTTCCCTTAATCGCCTTTGAAAAGCGTGCAACAAGGAGACACGACCCTCAGCCAGTTTCTGCTCATTGACAGAAATAACCCTCTTAAGCGTTCATGATGCAGTTCCCTTTCGTTCAGAATGACCCCTCATTAGCCCTCCCTGCTGACCAAGAAGAAGGATGTGGACATGTTGCGATAGCCTAGCTGGAAGTAATCTATGTGGGGCCAGTGCCCCAGAGAAAAGCCTGTATGACAAAGTGCATACATACACAAAACAGACAGGAATGCAGAGAGATGGTGTTGACTGTATATGGTTGTATTAACAAAGGCTAGTAATAGCTGAGGAGTTATGCAGTCATGCTCAACTTCCTGCGCAGGCTTAAGAAGTTCAAGTTGTTATTTAATTCATTGAATGAATAGTAACAGCAATAGAACTTCATATTCTTTTATATAGTTGCAGAGCTTTCATAAATGTAGGGTCCTCTATTGTTGTTACTATGGTTACTGGATTGTTAAGATATGTCCGCATCCCACTGCTTTGACTGGCTCCTCTGGTGTCCCTTCAATGGCTCCCCATTGTCATTGGTTCTTGTCCTTTTGTTCCTTTGGAATGATATGGGTTGCTCATCTGAGGCAGGAGTGATAGAAGCCCGAATTTGCTCAGAAGTCATTTATGGAAATCCGTTACACAAAGCCACCTTAATAGGTTCATAAGACCATAAGTGTGGTTGGTGGTACCCGCCCAATGCTGTATTTAAAGATAATAACTATTCTAAGATTGCAAGCTTATGGAAATTGTAGGTTTTTGCTGTCTCCAAGAGATTATTTTAGCCACTTCACAATAAAACATGACACATGGTCAAAGCTAGCAGAAGGGAAAAGGTGGTGGAAAACTCAGAGATTGAGTTCTATTTGAAGGATAGGCTGTAAAGAGATTTTAGATTTAAATTTGAATTTAATAAAATGTTTGTGTATTTGTTCATGTCATGAAAGCCATGTCATTGATCATAATGTTAGAAGTCTGCAGAAGCCCACCCTGTCTCTGTTTCATCTGGTTCAGCATGAGTACCTCGGAGAAAAACCTGCCCACACACTATCTGAGAGATTGCCTCTCTCAGGTTTGGGGGAGTTCCCAGCTCCAGAGAACCGCCGCTCGTGGTCTGACACACACCCAGGCCGAACTGCTAGAACTTGGGCAGGACACATGCCTCCAGGCCTCCAAGCCTGGCTAAGTAGCTGCCACTGGAGGTGGTGTTGGATTTAGTGGTGAGGTAGGTGCCGTAGGCCAAACCCAGGGCCCTGAACAGCCATGTTTTTTTGTTTGTTTGTTTGTTTGTTTTTCTGGAAGGGTCACATGTGTTTATCAAATTATAAACTTTCCCAAAATAATTATGGTGGGAGAGAGAAAAAAATAAGAGGGATAAAAGAAAATTTGGAGTCCAAGCCAAATGGTTAAGCATGTTCGTAAACAGTGCTACTGTGCGTGACATTTTAACTTCTAAATGGTTAAAAGCTTCAACAGACTCTATGGTAAAGATGACAAAATGAGAGAATACTTGTTAAAGTAAAGCTTTGTGTAGACTGACTTGGCAGGAGTCTCTAAGTTCAACCTCTTCCCTGCCCTGTATGCACTTGTTGGACGCATCTCTGATGCTTATATCTCTTACATGCTTACATCTCTTATACTAAGAGCTCAATATATTAGAAATGGTGGTTACCCATGATCCTCCACAGACTGTTCAGTCATCTCTCATGGCTGAAAATATGACAGGAGCAAGGAGGGAACAGTGTTTGAAGTAATCTGAAAGTATCTGGGTTTGGGGAAATCAAAGTATTAAATTCTTCCTCTGCCTTTTTTGACCTTTCTTGACCCAAAACTCTCAGCTGCACATCCAAAGGAATTTCCCATTTGCTGTCTAAACAATATCACCAGTGACCTGGTGGTTTTGGACAAGAAGGCCTCAGCAGTAAGACCTTCATGTGGCTTTGGTAACGTGCTGCATAGAGTGACACAACTGTGCATTCAGGCTTGGATGTTTAGAGGGTGGGTTTTTATCCCCTCTGTCATTTGACTCAGCGGCCTGTGGTGTGAATGAACGAGGCGCCACATCTCACAAATAACCTGTGATTTGTATTGTGTGATATGCTGGACTCAAAACAGACCCTTGCTTTTGTGAAACCAGGTACAAAATAAAATGCAATTACACCAGTTCAAATTAAACCAGCTTTGAAAACTGAATTATATATCTGAAAGAATCAGAGGAAAAGAATGTTAAAATACTCCCCCTACCTACCAACCTCTATTATTTCTGATGGTGTTTAATGAACTGTATTCAACATTTTCCCATTTATTTTTAACTCTGCTAGTAAAATCACAACGTGGCCACTCAACACATCATTCTTCATTGTGTGCTAGTGCATTCTGAAAAAAGATCACTTTAAAGTTCTGAATGAGTCAGTAGGCAACACTTACACTTTGCTGTGTCTGGGTGGTCCTATTCCCAGCTTAAATGAAAGTAGGTCAGTTTAGCTGACCTGATGGTTTGGTCAGACTTATGTCTTCATTTTACAGGTGACACACCAGCTGGTAGTGCTCATCCCAGATGCTCAATGTTTGCTGTCTTTTTTTTTTTAACTTATTTATTCTTAATCCCAATAATGTTTTGAACACAGGTGGAACACCAGGTTGAAAACCTGCCAGGAATATTCTTATTTTGTATATAGTATATGTATTTATGAAACCTGATAGCAACAATAAAATATTACCTAGCTAAAAAGCACCACTGTTTTCCTTTAAATGGTTCAAAAAACCTTTATTAAATCAAGCCTATTTGAGGTAGAAGACTTTAGCCTGGTTTCATAAAGCAGTGTACTCTTATTGTCAGACTAGTGAATAAGGCAGCGCCCAATTTTTTTACATTAACATCATTAATGTAATTTAATGCATTAAATGAAGGATATGTCTGTAGGAGAGGTATTCCATTGAATATCTGCTCACTGTAAATATGTGATTCAGGATCCAGGATCGCGTGTGAGTGTGTGAGTGGCATTGCAGTCTGTCTGTGTTACAGTGCAGAGTTCTGAACATTTAAAGATAGAGTAGGGTAGTATATTTTCTTTTTTCTCAAAATAGGTGCTTCATTCATACAATACGATTGTCCCAGGCAAGCCTCTGGAAATGGTGGAGAAAAAGCTGGCTGTTGAGATGGATATTGTGCACTATTGTGCATTAAGTTTACTTAAATATGTAGGCTTTGCTTTATTCCCCCATACCCATCTTTAAATCCACTTATCCAAGATGATTATAAGATATACTTAGTTTTGTTTTTCATTTTAGCTCAACTAGAAAAAACACATAATGATATCTTTTTTAATTTGTTTATTCTAATTTAAAAATGACATATTTTATTTGGACAGTTTTTGCTAAGGTTCAAGTGCATTTTAGTATGGAGGGCTCTTTTGTCCTTAGAGGCCTACAGCTTGTGACCAGAATACTTACATGATTTTGAAAATCAAAAGCCAGTGCCCTGTGTGCTGTTGTGGAATAATTAGAGTCACAGCTGACAAATCACACAGGTTTTAAAATTGGGGACTCATAGTATGTGTTGCCACCTCAGCATGCGGTTGTGATTATTAGTACCCTTTCTACCAAGCTTGCTATTTTCTGGATAGCCTCCTCTGAGGGTTTTAAACTACAGAGCACAACATAGCATAAAGTCTAGACGTATGGAATCAGCCAGAATTTTTACCAAGCCACCAGGCTACTTGTTGTGCTCACCACTTATTGTGCGTTTGTTTGTTGTGGTTGAAAGTCTGTATGAATGGATGAAATACACACTGGTCTCCTCACCACAGTGCCTCACTTGCTGCTTCTGTGTAGTGTGCTTGTGTCTGGTTGTTGCCATGTCACCTCTCTTCTTCCAGGGCTTTTTTTTTTTTTTTGCTGTTTCTAGCTGGGGAAAAAAGAAAATACTGGAACATTGTTCTTACATAGTCATTTTTCACTGTGTTTCATTGCACTCTGTTCCAGACCATAAAACCCAACACTGAATGCAATTCTGGCAAAGAAAATTTCGGACATGCTAGAAATTGACTGGCAACTCGTGAGCATTTTGCAAAAGCAGTTATCAGAAGCACCTGGCATGCTACAAGATCTAAGCTACAGGACTTCAGCATTCACACACCGTATTTCAATAGAAAAAAATCTCCTTTAAGCCTTGTTTAAGCAGCATGTGAGTCATAATGGTGACTGTTTGAATCTTTACTGTTGCCTCTTTGTTGGACTCTGACTGGCAATGGTCTTGCCTTGGGCTGGCATCCTCTGAAAGTGATCAGTGCACAAGTGATCCTCTTCTAGATTTGAATCAACTGTGACTCTTAAACCACTGAGATACAGACTCACCTTCTGGGGTAACCACAAGATATGTAGGCTTGTCAGTGTTCTGTAACCAACACAAATATATCCTCTTGAGTGTCAGATTTTCAGAATGGAAAATGTAGGTTGTCAAGGTCATTGACCCAGTTGGGGGAGTTTAACAACTGAGATGGCTTAGGCTTTTTCCACAAATATACCGGTTGCTTGCCAACACGGAGTGAGGGGTATGACTCAAACCCATACTGTAATTGGTCTATACCCGATACTATACTTACTACTGGTTAGGCCTTGTTAGGTATTGTTGGTCCATCCTCCCAGTTTAATAATTATAGCATGACTTCAGAGGATGGGCTTTCTGTTACAGTATTTAGAGGCAAATGACAAAATAATTTACTGTTAGCTTGATATTTTTTGTGTTTAATTTATAGCATACATTTGTGTTTTGCTACTGTTGCAACCCTGTACACTGGGGAAATTGAAACATCTGTCGCTGTCCATATACTGAAAAAAGTCAGTAGTTGTTGATTTATCGTACATATTTTTTTCAAGACCAAATTCAAAGATACATTCAGTTTCTCTGTGACTGTAATTGTGCATACTGTAGTTTTACTTTAGGAAAGGTAAACAAGAGAAGTACATTTGACAAACCCGAGATGCACTTCCGAGGATGAGATGTTTGCGTTTCGGTGTGTTTACAAAGACTCTCCGGCTTCTTCCAGTCCTTGGGTTTTTCTCTCAGCTAGGTGGTGTTCAATGAAACTGGGTTTTACCACAGCTCTGGAGAACACTGCTGGCTTTTTTGAATTTGCCTCTAATTTTAGATGAGAGATCTACTTGTTCTTGTTCTTTAAATAAAGGAGAGTTGCTGCTGTTTTATCCTGCTGTGGTAGGCAATTACAGTAATTTCCAGACACAAAATTGGGTTTGCCACGCTTTTTAAGTGACCTGCACTGGAAAAGAAAGAAAGGCATATATTCCCTCTCAAAGATTTCATACCATGAGATATTTAGTGAGAATAATAATGCAAATTAAAGGGTTTTGGCTCAAACCACTGTGGTCATTTTAGGTGCATTTGTATTCCACATTCTTAATGATGCGTTACATTACAGTGTATGCAAGTTTAATGGGGCCTGTTTTCTTTTTTAGTGGCACATTTTGCATCTTTTTTTGTAATGTTGCAGTGTTTAATTAGATCATTTTGACCTGTAATTCAGAACTTTCTGCTAAGTGAATTTAAATGGCATCACACTTGTCATTCAGTCATTCACCATATGTAATACAGCCTTAGTTGCAGATTGCTGTACACCTAGTTAATAAGTCTAGCGATTGAAAGTAGAAACTTAACTTTACAGTATTGCATCAATGTATTTCTCCTGGTATTTCCTCTACTTATCCTGTGCTTGTGTATTCAATTGTTTTTGTATGTTCAGTGTTCAATAGGTCATTGCTGTAAAGTAAAGTCCATATGGAATTGGTTCACTTCAGATCAGTTTAGACCTGGTTTTCTGAAGGAGAATTAACCCTAAAGCTCTGCCCCATAACCTGCCTTCCCTGGCCTGGTTAATGCACTCCGTAGTGATTTTATGACTATCAGCGGACACTCTGACTCTCAGATGTAGCTGCTAATTAGCTATTTTGAAACATCAGATGTCCAAACTGCCTAGTAACACTGGGCAGTTTGTACTGCAAATTGTACTGCAAACAGGGATTCATAGGAAGTATAGCTCAGTAGGATTTTTTTTATCTAGCTTGCGTGCACATCATCTGCAAACTAAAAGTCTCTATAAGTGTACATTTATTATTATTATATCCTGCTTGAGTTCTGCATGGTAACATACCCTCTCTTCCCAGTTACAGCTGTGCTACTGCAATAGAATAGAATAGAATAGAATAGATCTTTATTGTCCACCAGGGTGGAAAGAACAACTACATAAGAAACAGACAAGCAGTTAATAAAACAAACATGTAGACAAAGGACACATTACACATTAAAAAACAGTTTATGTCAATGTCTGTGGCTTGAATCTTATCAGTCACTTGTAGAGTCAAGAATATTGATGGCACTTGGGATGAAGGACTTCTTAAATACAAATAGAAAACCCAGGGAGCCTAGTCATTCAGGCCAAGCTCTGTCAGGACTCAGCGCGGCAAAATTCTGTCACTGGAAACTGGACTTCCCAGATTTCCCCAGGTACAAAGCCTATCTAGTTCCGGCTCAGGCGTGTATCCCTACATGCTGATACCGCCACCTGTTATTTTGTTATTCAGGCATACATCTTGTGCAGAAGAATGCTCTGCTTCAATCAGCCATCTTAAACCTGTCTCATTTCTCACCTGATTTCGTGATTACAGCTGCTGTCTGTTTACACTCTTATCAGCAATTGAGTCAGTGTGATTTCACCCAAGCTAATTACCTGAATAAGTGCAATCATTGATGTCTTCTTATGTTATCCCTTCTGAAATCTAAAACATGTCATTTTGTTTGTGTGACATTAGATTTCCTGCCACACTTGCCCTCTTTTAGCTTCAAAGAAGGTATGTCCTTGTAGTGCAAATTCAATTAGCTAGTCTCCATATGTTTTCTCACAGTAATAAACTTCATTCATGGAGATCTAGAATTTTTACAGGCACATTAAATTCAGTGAAACAGTATTGTATTTAAACTCAGGTTTTTGCATCTTAAAATACATTTCATACACAATTTTATAGTTTTACTGGGTGCTCTGCATTTGATATTATATATTAACCTTGTTGAAACTTCACATCTGGATCCTTTAATCTGTGAAAAAATAGGAATAGCTTGCTTATTTTGAAGCATTTTGGACAATAACATGCTTTTGGAGAACTAGTGCATGTTATTTCACTGGCCTGGTTGGCTGAAAGTGTCCTCTAAAAGAAATAATTACCCGGTGATATGGGTTTCCTGTTTGAAAAATCGAGAAAGTGAGAAAGCAAGTTTTCCCAAATAAGAGGTCTGCAAACAAGTGCTCTCAGAATTCTCTCTCTGTCTGCCAGACCATCAATTTCCTTTAAATTGCAGCGCTAACTTTGTGGGCTTAGCTTTAAAGAAGGTGTTCAGCGCTTAAATGTGAAGTAATCTGAACAAATGCCTTTCAAATGAATGTTGTCGGCCTCCCCCACTATTTCTCCTAATCTTGTTTGTAGAAAAAGCTACCGCTCATGACAATTTTGATGAAAACAAAGACAAACAAAACTTCTACAAGTTAGAAGTAGCTCTTTTTGCCCGTGAAGCTTTGGGTTTGTTTTAGGGTTGTTTCTCAACACATGGTTTTCCTTTTCATTGGGATTTTTCCCAGCGTCCAATGACAAAATTGCATTTCACTCCTCAGCCAGCCATTTTAATGTACTCCGTTTAAAGTGTTGTCATAGAGACAGGAAATAGATCAGTTGAATATGACCCACTTTCTGAACTGCCTGAAAAATTGTAAACAACTGTTTTCCCCTCATTTTATGTTGCAGCTTGCTGTCTAACCTATGGCTGTAGCGGAGGCCTTTATCCAGTGGAAACTGATTGTGTTTACCATGTTCGACCTTGGCCAGTCTGTAAACTTTGTTTCCATCAGTGGTACGACAGCATTACCCATGAACCCGTGCCACACCAGATTCCAGCTCCAGTAAAAGTGGTTTACAGTGCAGGCCTTTTGGGACTAGTTCATTTAAGCATGGAATTCTTAAGAGTTATGAATGCAAGGTCAGCGCTTTATGTTGGGAGTAGTATGATTCTGACAGTGGATGATCAAGTTGAAATTCATGTTTGAACGTATATTTGTCGTAATGTCTTCTAGATATGGGGTTGTGAAATTTATAAAAAGACACAGCCTTTTCTTTTCAAAATAGCTGTTGTTGAATGTATTATGTGGGTTTGCTGAAATAGCTGGAAAAATGGTTAGACCCCAAAGGTTAGGAGTGGTCCAATTAAACATGAAAGCCAAATGAAATAGAAATAAGAAGTAGGTGTTGTAATGAAAAGACTGGGATCCAGATGCGGTTACAGGTTTTTAATGACAGAATCCAAAAGGCGTGGTCAGGGACAAAACAGATCGTAAACAGGAATCAGAAGTAATCCAATCCAGAATCCAAAAACACAAAAGCAAGGTCCAAAAAACAGGCGAGAGGTCAAAACACGGGAACAACACGGGAGAAATGGCAAAGACCAGGCTCAGTAAAGAATCGTAGAATCAATACCTCACAATGAGGTAACAGAACTGAGTCCTTATAAAGGCAGGGCTTGATTGAAGTGATGACTCACAGGTGTGCTTGAGTGGGTGTGGTTGAGCTAGGCTGAACTGGGTGTGGCTGGCTGGCGGGCGGCTGAGCTGGCTGACTGGGAGCAGGTGTGACAGGTGTGTTTCAGCCTCTGTGTTCAAAGGTATGGATCGTGAAGAGGGTTAGAGACCTTGGTCAAGTCAAGCCATGATTGTTTATCTGTTCCTCCAGTTTTAATATGTTGTAATAACTATGTGCACAAAGAAATATTCTTTTATTTCATCTTGAAGCATATATGTGGAGTGCTTCACTTTATTGCTGTTTTGCTAAGTATGGGAGGAGCAGATGCAAGAAAATTAATGCTTAATTGTGCCAGTAAACTAAGGGACAGTTCAGCAAAACTAAAATTTGTTTCAGGGTGAATTTTGGTTTTGCTGGTACCCTGTGAAACTAAATGGGGCCTAGTTTTAAAGCCCGCTAATGTTTTGGTAATGCTGTATTTAGATGCAAAAATAACGAAATGCTGTCATCCACCCTGCCACATCCCTGACCATGTCTTCCTGGTCAAGTACATCCTCCAGCAATGACAGGTTTATGGCAACAGTATGTTGTTAGGGCAAAGATTGCTTTTTAAACATTGTTGCTCACATTAATGTGGATAGCTTGTAGGTAGCAGTAGGTGGGAGGAGTTGTTAAGGACACAGGACACGTTAACCCTCAATAGCCTTTATTGGTTAAAAATGTCCTTGACATGTCCCTAACATATTTTACAGATTAGGATGGAAGGTATGCCATCCAGCCAAGTTTGATCAGACATACTCCAATGCTTTTGCAAGACTGAGAGTTTTTGGTGTTTCCTACAGCAATAACCAAAATGACCCTGTGGTCTTAGTCCTTACACACATTAACTTTTATTCTGTGTCAGCTCATTTAAACTCTAAATTCAGATACAACGTAATGCAGCCACACAACAAATGCTCAACCTTTGACCGTTTCTTTGCTCTTTCTTCCTTGTCTGTTCTTCCTCCTCCTCCTCCTTCACCTTCTCTTCTCAATCTTTTTTCCTGACCATTACATCATTGCAAATAATCCAGTACCACTAAAAACAGGTCTCGGTCATCTGTTTATATAGTTTAGGCTTAAGTATATTTAGTGAATTGCAACATCTGTTCATTGTAGCCACATGTAAGAAGAGTAACCAGTAAGTAAGCAACTAATAAGGATATACATGTGATGGTATTTGTGCCAACAGCGTACAAAAACATGATTGCTGTTCTGTCATGCCAAATCTGACTCAGTGATTTGTTTTTCTTAGAATGATATAGTCAATCAGAACTTGTTTTGTTGGGGAAGAAAACATTCATATAATGCCTCTTAAGGCTGCAAGCAGTGCCCATATTCTAAATGGTATGAGTTTACCCAAATGACAGATTAAATCCGTGGTTTTGAAATTTGAATTTAATAATATAATAGCTCAGTTAAGTAGGTGGGAGCCAACCCATTTGGAGCTTTGTTTGTTAAGAGCAACACTTTAAGACCTTTCTGTTTTTTGTAAGAATTATGGTAGCAGCATTTTACATTCATTGAAGGTAATTTAATAAGGCATTTGGACAGCCAGACAGTATGGCATTATAGTAGTCATGTCTTAACATGGCAGTGATGTGGACCACTTTCATTTGGAGATACTCCTGGGATGCAAGTTGAAATGTTATTTCATGCACATGATAAAATATAGATCTAAATCAGAAACAGCAAGTGAGAGTAAAAAAAACTGTGAAATGATTCTCTGACCTCTGCAAAGTGCAATTGAGGTAAACTCCTGAAAATATGTCAGTAAATATATGTTACATATATGTGAGCTGATTTAAACCCTTACAGTATAATCATACTGTAAAGTATGCCATTTTAAAGCCAGCATCACTCCCCTTTTCAGGCGCCTTCACTGTAGTGTGAATAAACCTCACTTGCTCAATACCACTTTGAATATATGCTTTGGTCATATAAGTGACTGTGCTGTTTTTTATGGTGAAAAAATGTTGAACTCTTTCTTTTTTCTTTGTCACACCAAAGTATCAGATGCCAGAAATTTGGACAGGAAAGCAAAAAGCACTATAAACTAATGGTAAAACTAAATAGTGTATTGAAGGGATTAATATATCCGCAGTACTATTGAACCGTGTTTCAAATAAAAGTCAAAATGGCAACACTTTTGTTCCCACTTCTTCATTTGACTTCTTATTGTTTGTCCCCCTTGGTCATTTTATACATATTGCTGATTGTGACCTTAAAGGCCACTTTTTTGATAAAAGTCAAGGTTCATGTAGAACTATTTAAACATTAAATTTGCTAATCTGACATTTTTATCCTTTATTTACTTTGAGAATCCCTTCTTGTAGCTGTGTAAGACCTCTCCTGGTTATGCTTTCTCTTATGCCTGGTCCATGAGCTCGGCCGGGCTGGTTTTTCTTAACAGAAATTAAGCTCAGTTATTCTCACCATTTTTTCCTCTCCTGTTCTTCTGTCACAGTAGCACTTTTACCCGCTATTATCTCTGAACAGAGGAGTGACTTTTCTCAATTAAAGGTCGGAATCGTGCAGAGACACACCTGACTTCATGGGCTGTGAATGTCTCCAGCAGCCTACCTCTTCAGTCTGCGATAGCCTAAGATCTGTGGCAATTGGCCCTGCTCCCAGTAATCAGTGTCTCCCAGTAATGTGGCTCACATACCTGTCACCGCAAAGATCGGTATTTTGAAACCATTTACAGGCCTCATCTTTTATAAAATCTTAAAAAGGATCTTTGACATTGGCTGCAAGGTTTTCGAGTGCGTTATGAAACGAACTGTCAGATGCATTGTTATACAGCAGTGTGTCTGGATGTCACTCAGTTGTGCCATTTATTTATTTTTTTATTTAACCAATCAAGTAACTCATTCTCAATTAATTTGTTAAATTGCTCAGATGCTTAAATTTTAACTAACTGAACAAATTCTCTTTCACAAGAATGGCTTGGTCAAGAGGCCCAAATCAGCAAAACTCAAATAATAAATACAATAACAGATGTGTACAAAAAGAGATTAGAACACAGTCAAACCCACATTAAGCATCTAGCACATTGGGAGTAACAGGTACATGAGTCTCGGATTATGCCCATGACTGAGATAAAATTGTCCTTTGGCTTCTGCAGCTCATTCCAGCTTCTGGCTTCAGTATTCAGACTGAAATGATGAGCACCCAAGGGACGAGTTTACTTTGGCGATTTTTCTCTGAATGTAACTTGCAAATCTGCTGTTGGAAGTTGGGGGGAAGGTCTGCAATAGATTTGTCAGGTTTGTAATGTTGTATTTTCTGACCTCACACATATGATCCCACCAGAGAGATAATTATTAAACCACGGAAGAGCTTGCTCGTTAATACCAATGCGTCTTAGTGTACTGATGAGAATGGCATGGTCTGTGGTATCAAAGGCCTTGGCTAGGTCTATGAATATGGTAGGATATAATAAGTTTATTGTCAAAGATGTGACTATAATGACATCATTAAGGACTTTAAGGGTTCCTGTAATATAGCCATGACCAGATTGAAAGCTCTACTGCATCCCTGAAATGATATGGTAGCTTTCCAAGGTGTCAGTCAGTTTCTTATTGACAATTTTTAACAAGCTTAGGTATACAAAGTAAGATGGATACAGGTGTATAACAGCTAAGGTCGCCTTGGTCATCTCATTTAAATAAAGGAGCAAGAGTGGCTGTCTCCCATGCCCTGGGAATTTCTGCAGAGCGAATCAAAAGATTAGAAAGGTGTGAGATGGGACCTGTAATAACAGGGGGCTTGACTCTCAGGAAAAATGGTTCCAGACCATCAGATCCAGCAGGGCTTTAGGGGTCTAGTGAAGAGGAGTTTGTTCCACTTCTTACATTCATCACAAGCTCATTGGTACCCTTTCATTTTAGAGAGCCATGTGGTTGTCACTTTTTCCTCAATGCCTTCAACCCTTTTTTAATTATCATTGTACTTTTATTACTCAGAATACTTCTTATGTTTTTTGACAATATATAGGCCAGCAGTCATGCGTGTCTTGTGTGTGCACTTGTGTGCACGTCATAGCAACAGTATCCATGTGTTTTCGACAAAGCTACATGTTAAATTCATATGATGAAGTCATTTTGGAGGGTTCTGTGGCCTGAGTAATTAGATAATGGAAAACTGCATGGTGGTAATTTTGTTGTCTGTGTTTATAGCCAAGTACATGCCACCATAAAAAGATCCTTTTAGAGAGATGATGGAGGTGGCTGGGTCAGTGAGTTGTTCCACGGATGTTGACCAGGATGCAGTGTATCTCAGCTGTTTCAGAAATGTCTGTGGTCACGCTCACTGTTCGTCCAGCATTGTCTCCACCCCTGTTTGGGCTATTGCTGCAACATGATTATTCGTACTTTTCCTGCTCATTGATCTTCAAGTTGTGTTTAGGTTACAGAGGTGAGGCAGCAGTCTCTAGGCTCGTGTGAGGGTGTACTGCATCTTCCAGATACAGGAAGGGGCTTGCAGAATTCCTCAGCCCTCTTTTTATCAAGTGGAATCTGTATCCCGACCCAGTGTCAACAAAGTCCTCAACTTTGATGTTTGAAATGTTTGATTATAACAAGAATATCTGATTTGTGCAATGCTGTCATGTCTTTGTTTGGTATCAAATCATCTCAAATGATTGAGTAATGATAACAAGTCCATTTCCAGTATAAAGCAATAGGGGATGAGTGCATCTGTGGGGTCTATATGCTTTCCGGTAACATATTTTTTATTTGTTTGTTTTTTGTTTGATTTTAATTGGGTGGGAATGTACACTGTTATGTCTGTGACCTAAATGACGCCCTGATTTTCCCATTATCCTTTGTAGTTTGGTTCATGTTCTTACAGTTTTGAGATAAGTCCAGCCTTCTGTTTTGCATGCAAAAATAACAGTTTTGGTGCATGCAAAATCTAACAGGCCCTCAAGACTTTTGATTAGTTAGGTACTTCTAAGACTTCTGCAGGTTTGTTTATGCAGATTACTTTTTTTCAGGCTGTTGAAGTTTATTTGATGAAATTAAGGGAAATCAAGTCTGTTTATATTCATTGAGAGACAATGTCTCTCTGTCATGCGACCGTTAGAATGCTGTTCTCGCTATTGGCTTCTGAGAGGAGTGGTGTCGGATTTCAAAGCTGGAATCAGAAGTGTTGTTTCAGCTGGCTGAAGAGAGGAGGATAAAGATTATTCTTTCATGACTTTGAGTGAAGACAGTTTTACTGCTATAGAGCCAGATGTCCAGAGTCTTTCGGTGAGGCTGTAAGACTGATTGTTCACACAGGAGTCTTCATTCAGTAAAAGTAAAACAGGAAATTAATCTTTTAGGAGGATTGGCTCAGTCATGAGGCTGTACACAATCCACCTACACACCACAATTTCCATGTTCTTTTCCCTGTTGTTATTATTTTATATTATTATTTATTTGCTTGGTATTCATGATTGAAAATTTCATTTGACAGAAAGATTTTTTTAAGCAACAGACTAGTGACTCATCCTGGATCTGAAGATAAATTTTAATGTTTCAGAATGAGGAAGAGAGGCACTCTGTTGTCCCCTCAGTAAATCTTCTGTTATTTATAGACTTGTGCATATAAATTCCCCATTAGAAGCTTAGAATGATTTATGACTGCTGAGCTATTGATGTGCCATGAATAAAGAATGTATGATTTGCCAAGTGTCTATAGCAAGATACAACCAAGTGGATTAGAGGAACAGGGGTGTTTGACAGCTATAAGACAGTAGATGGAAACAGGTGCAATGAGAATAAAACAGACAAAATATTTTTGATGTGTTTAAGAGTTAGTTTAGTATATGTTTGGTCACTAATTTGAAAAACCTAAGTACAGTTACCTAACATTTAGTAGAAACCCTGTCCTAGAGAGACATTGAAAAGTGTATTCAGTGTTTTCTTCTTTCTACATTTGTTTCTTTCTTATTTTTCTCTGTGGACAGTGGATAAAAAATTAAATGAGGTTATACCATAAATATCAGAGAGATAGTAGAACATGATATGTGTGGCATTTGGAATGAGACCAAAGCTCTTTTCAGCGTCACCATGAGTCACAGCTTCCTTTAATACCCTCAGAATCTCTACAGTGGAGCTCCATGCCACTGTGGTGGTTTAAGTATTTTTCTAACAGAGCGGCCTATTATTGTGGCTTTGGGTGTGTGCACATGTAGAACGCTCTGGTGCAATATTTTTTATTATGTGTGAGGGTTCATTTTTTTAGAGTGAAAATACAGTCCACCAAGAACATTTATTCAGGGAAATTTGTACATGTGGGCCCTGCTTGTCTGCTCCTCTCACGTGATGATACTGTGCTTGTGCTGCAGAATCAAAGGATGTCATCACTGCATGAATGTAGATTCAGATAAGCTCAGCTTTTGCAGTTTTAAACACAGCTGTTGAATATATGTTGAGGAGTGTGCTGGAAAGACTCAGTGATCCGTGTTTTCTTTTTTGTTTTTATTAGCCTCATTATTGTAACATAGGACACATAACAGTCATCATGAGATGACTATTCATCCCATTACCACTTGTAACAGTCTTTTAATTGTGATGGTGGTCATTACTCACAGGGTTCGGTTAGTCTTTCACAATGAAGGCATTGATTTTATAAGGTGTAAAATGGTATTAATGAGGAGTCTACAAATCAAAGTGGTATATTTGTTAGGTATCTAAAGACATGCAGGTAATATTATGTTGAGTATGTTATATGTTTTACAGATATGACTGTATATATTGGCATATACTGGCAGATATACCTCACAGAAATTTGTCTGTTTTACAGTCTATAAAAACCTTATCATATAAAGAGCAAACCATTTGCACATTGACTAAATAGTCTCTGTGTATGACTCTGTGTTCTTAAATTTATTTTTTGTCTTGATAAAATTTTTGTTTCAGCTTCTATACTGTACAAGCACTTAAATAGTGTGTATGGATGTGGATGTGTTCCAGTGTGCCTTACCTTGTGAAAACATAGTGGGGTAATTTGGGTAATGCCTTCATAATCAAACCTCCATAATCAAGACCTCTGTTGTAATGACCCTGTCAGTATAGAGAATTGTGTTGCTTGGAAGAATGGCATCATAGTAGCTGACAGTTTTCCAGCCGTACACACACTTACTGTGTCTAGCATTAACTTAAATTACTGGCTTGCTGTTCTGGCCAGAAATTTCCCCATGTTCGGTTTGAAAGCATTGTTTACAGAGGTTGTACCTTGAAACCAGGGGATCATTCATCACTGTAAGTGCCATAATTGGGGTTGATTAAAGAGGAACTCATTTGGATTGCCTCGATTTTACTTTCAGTTGCAGAGTTTGCCCATGCTGAGTCAGCTCAGCGTCTCTGCCCCAGTGGTTGTGCTTTGGGGGAGTGATTCGAGCTTGTGGGCACGGGTATTTGGAGGTGTGCGAGTCATATCTTCAAACTCCAAAGAGATCCAGCAGCTCTTCCCCGGAGAAAGGTGCTTTATGTCAAACATTGTGTATGAAAAAGTTGCCGGACTGGAGGTTGGGGAGAAATAAAGATTAGGTCCTTAAACAGAAAAGAAAATGTTTATAATTTGAGACGTATCAGTTAGGACCACGAGTGCTTCAAAGTAAGACATGAAAACAGAAGCTTCAGACCTCTGTGCAGAGATATGAGATAAAGCCACTGGATATAACTCTGGGTTACTGTAGGTTGGAATAAAATGGAGGTATTTCTATTTAGTGGAAAGTCATAGGTCTTGGGGGGAAGAATTTGTACATTTGTTTGTAGAATTTGTTGTTTTTTTCCTTGTGAGGTGTGAATATAAATGTTGGAGATGTCTTGTCTGTAGTTCCACTTCTAATAGTTTCTTGTGTTTCCAAAGTTTAGTAGTTCGGTAGTTCTGTTCTTGTTTTCTCACTGCCAGTGTTATTCCTGAGCATGAAATGTAAACCATTTTGGAATTTTTGGAGCTTGCTCTTTAACTGTCATGTAACGTGCAGCATTATTTCCTGTGTACTGTACGAGAATATTTAAACATGTTTGCTGCCCAACACAAGCGTGACCTTTGACCAGAAAAAGCCAGCATCCACAGCAATGAATTCCTTTTTCCATTTCTGCACTTTTGAGTGGAGACTTTGAGACCCAGGCTGTTTTATCTGTTTACTGGTCTGTTTTGGAAAAGGGAGCCTGAAAAGGGGGGTGGACACACGGTTTACATAGTGTGGACGATTGAAAATTAAGCCTTAGGGATCCTGAAATACTGCTGTGCCCAGTGGCTTATTTTCCGAGATGCCGGTGCTCAGAATGGGTTTGTATAATGACAGATTGCGAGGCCCATAGTCTCTCCTCAGGGGCAGGGTGACTGTGCTTTTGGCGTCAACACTTCCCAGAGCTAACTGCACATTGATGTCCCCAAAACCACCATCTTTTTTGACTAAATTGTCCTCCATTGTTTCTTTTCTTTTCCGACTTGTGAGAAATCTGGACATGTACAAATCCTTTCTGCCGTTTGTTTACTGAAATGTTATTAACCTCAACTTTATTCCCCATAAATTAAAAAAAAGAAGAGAAAAACAATTTGTCCAAAGGCATGCGATTTAAATGGATAGAAAAATTCAGTTTGTTTGTTAGTAATGGGATGGAAAGTACCAAGAGCCCAGTGATAAAAGAGAAGAATGCCCAGTGGTTTGGCCCATCTTCAGAACATCAAACAAATGGAGGAACTCTCTGTGTGTGTCCTTCATTCCATAGAGGGCACCTTTGTTCATAATATTCTGTAGCACGCTCAGTTTTTTACAATGACAGAGTACAATGTTGACACTGCATCTAGAGTGCAGTTCATTTTATGATATCAGTATCATTTTACATACTGTTTCCTAGATTCATTCCGTTGGGATTAGAAAGTAAGACCATGGGAAAGTATCTGGTTGGACATACTCAATATATATCCAGCCAAATGTTTTCCCTTAGTGTAACTTGTTCTGAGAATAACTGTTAGGTGCTTTTTCCAAAAAAAAGAAGAAAAGGAACAAAAAACAGCACTCTGCCACGTTCAAACCAAAGACAGCCTAAGCCATGTCTACTAGCTCTGTAATGATGTGTCATTGGGCTGTTTGCCAGTTATGGGATTAGTCAACTCAGTCACCCCAAGTCTATGCCTTGGAGCCAGAGTTAGACAGGAATTTGTTGACGCTCCCTTTTCTCCCTCTAGTCCTCATTGGTCCTGATAACATGCAAATTTTTATCCAGTGGCCTCCTGTCAACATGAGATGTTTGGGGGGGATACGTAAATGGGGGAAAAAAAAATAATTTTTGACTAACATGTAAACTGTTTCTTTATGTTCTGTTGTATCTTAACAGCAGCATTAGTTAGATGCTTTAGGAAAACCAGAAATTAAAAAAGATTCTACCCTTAAGGTTTTCTGGTACCTTACCATTATTGTTACCATGGGTTGCAAATTAAGATTCTCCTTGTCTTTCCCTAACCTCAAAAAGATTGAAAAATGCGTCATAAGGGACACGATGCAGCAATTTGTGGTCACACTGCTAAAAATGGCAAGTGCTCAGATTTACTGCTTCTCACAGCTCTTTTCCTAGGGTTCAAGCAGGTGCAGAAAGCCATCTCAGAGGGAAAGAGGTAATGCCTCTGTTTTATTTGTTCCTATTCTCCTGCTCATGGCACACAAAATTATGGAAGCACAATCTGTATCCAGCTCTGGGCCATAATTTGCTCTGTAATGTTTGCTTTTTCACATCCTGTCTCTGCACTTTTATGTGAGACAGTGTTCTCCCTCTAAGTGTTACATAGAGCCACACTGATCTCAGAACAGTGTGGTGGAGAGGAGGGAAACACTTAACGCTTCAAACTGTGGGAGGGCAATGACAGCAGCTGACAATAAATTGAAGTTCCCGGAGCGCTCCCAAGCCCTGCCAAGATGCACAGACACGTGTCATTTTTAGATTGAAAGGATACAGATCTCAGAGTTCATAACTCTCTAGAAGGTGGGAGAGAGAAGAGTAGCATTTGCTGACAGGAGAGCAGAGATCACACCCCTTGTTTGCGGTGGTTTCTAACACTAGAGGAGCAGTATAGTGGACAAGAAGTGGAGCAGCATGGAACTGGTACCTGATACTTTTGACAGTTTAGTATGGCTACTAATGTCAAAAGTAAGATGGAAACCCTTTCAAACACAGTACAGCTTTAGGCATATCAGTTCTTCTGTTTTGGGCTCTGTTGTTTTTTTTAAATTTTATTTTTCTGGATTTTACCATTTTAAGGAGCCCTTTATGGCATAAGATACCTGAGTGAGTGAAATGGGTAGCTTCGTGCTGTGTGCATCGAGGGATGCTTTCTGCAAATGGTCTGAAGTAACAGATTCAGGCAGTTCTTCTCATAGGGAGCCATAACTATGGTGTGATCTTGTGACCGGTGCTGTTTGCCACGACTTAGAATGTGGTTTCCTGCTCCACACACCACATTTCTGCATTCCACGTTTTGGCTGGGGGATCCTCAGGCCAGCAAAGTGGGGATCGTCAAACTAACAGCTGCAGCTGCAATTTTAGCCATGCACTGAGCCCAAATCTCACCATGCATAATTAATGTCTTGTATAAAGGGAGTTCTGATTTTATGGCCGTTTGGATGAGGCTGCATGTGTGTTTGCTGCTGCCCAAATGAGTAGAGCTGGCAGGAGAGAGAACTGAAGGGCGCTCTTTTTCCCTCGGTGTCGTTGCCCGGAGAGCGTTAGGGCGTGTTGGGAGTGTTGGGCGTCCCGGGTGTGAGGTCATTAGGGTGGTGGAAGATAAGGCTGAGAGCAGAGTCCGCCCAGTCAGCGTGAGGTTATGTCCATTTCAGAGGAGTGTGGCGCTCTAATGAGCAACGGAAAAGAAATGTTTTGGACTGATTGTGAAGAGGCGTCACTAAAGCTTTTTTTTTCTGGAGTGCTTTTTTCTAAAGGTAGCGCCAGGTTATCCAAATAACTGTAAAATGATGTTTCTCTCAGGTGTCACATCTATACTCCCCGCACGTTTGTCCAATGTGTTTGTGGTTGGTCCATTTCTCATAAGGAAAGCTTTTATATACAGTCATATTTGTCTGCACCGGATGATGAAGATGTTTTCCTAATCTATGAGTCCAATAGATGTTGCTCTGTGAAATGAAAGCAGGTAGAAATCCACTCAAAATCATTTTACATAATTTACAGTGTAGTTCAGATGAGATTTAGAGGCACAGAACTGTGAAGAGCAAAGCCCTTTGGTTGTGTTTAGTCAGTCATAAATATACTAAGTGGCATGAATGATTTAAATGATTGATCTGATTTATTGGTATGCGTAAGTGTGTGTGTGTGTGCGCGCTGAAGTGTGTATATTTGCGGTATCTTATCATGTCATGCAACAGTGCCCTCTGCTGTTTAAAAAAACAACAGCAAAAGCCAATGGTCTTTTTTTCTAACATTAGTGTAGGTGTTTATTTTAGCTGATCTGAAAGGCATCTTTCTGCATTTACAGGCCCCAGGAAAACCATTTTACCACATTCAGTGTTGCACCCTACATACTCAATGCCCTAGCCTTTAATGACATTGACGTTATATTCATATTGAGATATTTATGTGACTGTTTTGTCTGTGAAACTAATGAAGGCAGAGAGGCAACAGTAGTGATAACACCAATAAGTGTAACCACTGCTTGTGGGTAGCAGACAACCAGCTGAGATTTGATGAGAAGCAAGGATTATTTAGCCAGGAAAACTGAGGGCCGGTTAGATGAGGGGCAGTCAAATTGAGAAAGGAATTTGGCTGGATGCTGGAGGAAACTCCAGCTGTTCCCTTTGGCTCTCAAGGCCAAGTCCCAAGACTTCAGCTGGTTCTTCTGCTTGGTCCAGAACGCTGAGTGACACCTTATCCTTCACCAACAGTAACCAGGTTTCCACAGGGTGTCACTCTTCCAGTAATTCACCAAAGCAAACCTGACCTCAGTAAGCAAAATGAGAGTGGTATTGTTGCTAGCCACTACAAGCCACTACAAGTTGTATTCTCATAATTTCCTGAAAATATAAATTTCCTCACATTTCTATTGAAATATTTTCCCATTTAAGAACGCATAATTTAGAAAAAATACATATAATTAAGTTAAAATGTCATATAATTGTGCCTTGTACATGCCTGAGATTTTGGTATGACGCAACCTTGCACATGTACCACAAGGGGGCAGCAGTGCCTTAAAATCCTCTGTGACCTTGAAACAGTCTTGTTTTTTGTGTCATGATTGTTTCTCATCACCACTGTAGTTTGTCCAGTATACTGTATCAGATCTACAAACTGTATATATGTAGTTGGGGAAAAAACAAAAAGCTTTTTTGTAAGGAAGGAAAGGTGCTTCACCATTTGCAACTCAACTTTACTTTTGGTCCTGAGTCATTCTCTCTTATGATATGAAAAGCCTGTATTATGTAACCACAATCACATTTTTATGAAAATACCTTGGTGTTACTTAGATTGTGTGAGGAGAAATAATCTATTCCCTTTCTTATTTTTGCAGCTCTATTAAGTAACTCTCACATAGTTACACACATTGGCTTGCATACACACACACACACACACACACACACACACACACACACACACACACACACACACACACACACAATAGCTACAAATGCGAATGGGCGTGCACAGACCCATACACACAGCTGTATCTTGTGAGATGCCAGAGGGGGTGTGTCTGCAGTGACAGTGCCTGTAGTAGGAGTGTGTGGCGCGTGTCCTCCCAGCTGTCTTGGCTGTAACAGTGTGTGTGTGTGTGTGTGTGTGTGTGTGTGTGTCTGTGTCTGTGTCTGTCTGTGTCTGTGTGTGTGTGTGTGTGTGTCTGTGTGTGCGTGTGTGCGTGCGTGCGTGCGTGCACGTGCGCGTGCGTGTGTGCCCGTGTGTGTGTGTGTGTGTGTGTGTGTGTGCGTGCGTGTGCGTGCGTGTGTGTGTGTGTGTGCGTGTGTGTGTGTGTGTGTGTGTGTATGTGTGTGTGCGTGTGTGTGTGTGTGTGTGCTTGCTCTGGGCACGGTGCCCCCTGACTGCTGGCTCTGCCAGGACAAACACCTGGGCTGATGAATGTGCTGCCCTCATCTGCGTGCGGGATGTTTTTCCAAGCCTGCTTTTCTCCTGCTCGTGAAGAAAGAAAGGCCACTTCTCACATACGGCTCACATTCTTCCTCTCCCCCGCACACAGCTGAGCTCCCGATTTTCATACATCACAACATGCAGCCATACCCAGCAGAGAGGGAAACGCTCAGCTTTTGCCTGGATTTCCATCATCATGCAATTACTGTATTTAACAAACAAATCTTCAAAGAAAAGGTTTGAGCAAAGTCAAGGTTATGTGTTTTTATGTTTCTGATAGTTCCAGCATAATTGAAATACCCAGTAAGTTGACATTTCATTGCATGACACAGAACCGGATGAGATTATTGGCTGATAGTCTATCTACCATTTATCCCCAAGGCTGAGATAGCGGACTCCACCTACTTTGTGTCTTCTTTTGGTACCAATAAAGAGTTTCATTTGCTATTCAAATATTTTAACCGTGAGGCTTTGGTGACAGAACTTTATAATAGCTTCAATATTGGAGCTGAACTTTCAGTGTTATGTTTAGAGAGAGCTGTCTTTAACTGCAATGTGTCACTTTTGTATTTCATAGCATTGTGGACAGTGGGTTACTTTTCTATCAGTAAATAGAGACCTGGTCATTTTGTTGCTGTTGTAGCACCATGTATAGTGAGGTTCATTCTGGTTAACCCTTCCTATGTTATATAGCAAGGTAGAATTTTTTCAAGAAGATCAGGTATTCCTTCAGGGTTGATAAAGTGTATGTGGGGGGGTGTAGTCATACCCCTGAGATGGCAGCAGGAACAGGGCAGAACCATGTGTAATTGAGTCATAACTCTGAGGGGCAGTGGCAGGGGGAGCCTCCAGCCAGAGTGGAGCTGCATTTTGCCCCGCAGCAGAGTGGAGCTGCATTCGGCCCCGCAGCAGAGTGGAGCTGCATTCGGCCCGCAGCAGTGTGGAGCCCTGTGAGCCCCGCATTGGAGCCCCGCAGCCCCGCAGAGCTGCATTCGGCCCGCAGCCCTGTGGGCCCCGCAGCAGAGTGGAGCTGCATTCGGCCCCGCAGCAGTGTGGAGCCCTGTGAGCCCCGCAGCAGAGTGGAGCCGCATTCGGCCCCGCAGCAGAGTGGAGCTGCATTCGGCCCCGCAGCAGAGTGGAGCCCTGTGGGGCCCGCAGCAGAGTGGAGCTGCATTCGGCCCCGCAGCAGTGTGGAGCCCTGTGAGCCCCGCAGCAGAGTGGAGCCGCATTCGGCCCCAGCAGAGTGGAGCTCAGCAAAGTGGAGCCCTGTGGGCCCGCCCCAGTGGAGCCCTGAGTGGAGCTGCCCGCATGGAGCCCTGTGGGCCCGCAGCAGAGTGGAGCCCTGTGGGCCCCGCAGCAGAGTGGAGCCCTGTGGGCCCGCAGCAGAGTGGAGCCGCATTCGGCCCGCAGCAGAGTGGAGCCCGCAGCAGAGTGGAGCCCTGTGGGCCCCGCAGCAGAGTGGAGCTGCATTCGGCCCCGCAGCAGAGTGGAGCCGCATTCGGCCCCGCAGCAGAGTGGAGCCGCATTCGGCCCCGCAGCAGTGTGGAGCCGCATTCGGCCCCGCAGCAGTGTGGAGCCGGTCCCGTGTTGCTTTGAGCTGCATTCGTCAAGACGAGCCCTGTGGGCCCGCGGTGGAGCTGCCGGCCTCCTGGAGCCCTGTGGGCCCGCAGCAGATGGACGCTCCAAAAAGTCCCTGCCTTGGCCCCGGCAAGCCCTGTGGGCCCGCAGCAGAGTGGAGCCCTGTGGGCCCCGCCTGTGGAGCCGCATTCGGCCCCGCAGCTCCCCCGTGTTGCTCCGAGCAGCAGACATTCCTCCTGCCGTTTCCAGGGAATTTTGCCTGCCTGCCTGCCCATGTCACCCGTGTTTTGGCTGTCTCGAAAAGGCACCCCCGCCGCAAACAGGGTGACATGTAAACAGTGTCTGTGTTGCATTATGCTGTAATTAAGCCCACCTGCTGGCCGAGCAGCAGAAAGCTGCAGAGACACGAGAGCTGCTTGCCTGCCACTTACAGGAACGTCCCATGCAAATAAATACTGTAATGATAATGTGTTGTATTGAATATATTTTTTAGTTCAGTCAATAGATTGAAAATATGTAAACTGTTGCCGTTTTTGGTAATGGATGGATTGAAATATATTTCTGTTTTGCATTAATATATTTTAATTGTTTTGCAGTATTTTCGTGGGCTGAACAACATTTCTCAGTGTATTACAGTACATTTCATCTTTGTATGGGGTGTCACAGCCCCTCACAGGCCAAATGGGTCGATGTGGTGTTGGAATAAACTGCAAATGGCGTGTGCAGTGGGGCATTGTTCTTGTTAAAAACCAGCTTTCTGCTTGGTTTGTCATTTTTGAATGAATGTGAATAAATGTTTAACTCATCACCTCTCAGCCCAGCTCTTCCTCAGCAGTACAAGTTGGGAGAAAGGATTCCAGACAGTGAAAGTACTTTATTTCATATACGTACATTCATATACTGTCTGAAACCCAGTATCCCAATGGCAAAACTGGGAGACACAGTTTAAATGGTCAAACTGGGCATTAAGAAGCATGCCCATGTTCAATGTGGCCTCACATGTTGAATCAATGATCGGTCTGAGATTAATTAGGACATTCCAGTCAGCCCACTGAAGTAACTCTCTCTAAAAATAACTCTCATAATTCCCTTCAAAAATAAGGGTTTACTGTCAAAGTGAGTTGAAAAGGAGAATTGTTCTTTGGTTTTTTTATTCTTTTGTGATTATTTTGGGTTTGTTTTTGGGACAGTGAGCAGATGTGACTGTGGTTGTTTGACAGGGAAACAGCTGTGCAGTTCATACAGTACACATGCATTTCCCTCTGACAGGAAGCAGTAATGTCCCTGTGTTTCCCCTCCCAGAGGATGCTGGGACATACTTCCCGAGCGTGAAGAGGAACCCGGGCCGGTACCTGCAGCCCTGCTCGGACTCGGTCAAAGCCTGGCTGCGCAGCCTGAAGAACGCGGGCAAGGTGCTGCTCCTCATCACCAGCTCCCACAGTGACTACTGCAGGCTGGTGTGCGAGCACATCCTGGGGTGAGTGACACGCACCTGAACACAGACACTCTCAACACAGGCACACTCACCTGAACACAGACACACTCACCTGAACACGCTCCTGAGCACAGACACACACACCTGCACACAGGCACACACACCTGCACACGCTCCTGAGCACAGACACACTCACCTGAGCACAGACACACTCACCTGAACACAGACACACTCACCTGAACACCCACATGCACACTCACCTGAACACAGACACACTCACCTGAACACAGACACACACACCTGAACACAGGCACACACACCTGCACACAGACACACACACATAAACACGCTCCTGAGCACAGACACACACCTGCACACAGGCACCTGACCACAGACACACCCTGAACACAGACACACACACCTGAACACAGACACACACAGACTCCACAGACACACTCACCTGAGCACAGACACACACACCTGCACACAGGCACACACACCTGCACACGCTCCTGAGCACAGACACACTCACCTGAGCACAGACACACTCACCTGAACACAGGCACACACACCTGAACACGCTCCTGAGCACACTCACACTGAACACAGACACACACACCTGAACACAGACACGCACCTGAACACAGACACACTCACCTGAACACAGGCACACACACCTGCACACAGACACACACACCTGAACACAGACACACTCACCTGAACACCCCTGAGCACAGACACACTCACCTGAACACAGACACACTCACCTGAACACCCACATGCACACTCACCTGAACACAGACACACTCACCTGAACACAGACACACACCTGAACACAGACACACTCACCTGAACACAGACACACACACCTGCACACGCACCTGAACACAGACACTCTCACCTGAACACAGACACACTCACCTGCACACACACAGACACACTACCACAGAACACACACTCCCTGAGCACAGACACACACACCTGCACACAGGCACACACACCTGCACACGCTCCTGAGCACAGACACAGTCACCTGAACACAGACACACACACCTGAACACAGACACACACACCTGAACACAGACACACTCACCTGAACACCCACATGCACACGCTCCTGAGCACAGACACGCACACACACCTGAACACCCACATGCACACGTTCCTGGGCACTGCCTGAATACAAACATGTATGTGCTCCTGAACAATGAGGTGTGCACTCTCCTGAAAACTGACAAGCACACGCTCTTGAACACTTACATGCACATGTGAACACTGATATGCACATGCTTCTGAACAGTGACATGCACACACCCCTGAAAACCGACATACAGTCTTCTGAAAGTAAGCATGCACATGCTCCTGAACACTGGCATGGACATGAACACTACTTCACACAACTGCACACCTCACACCATAACAGTGACATGTCCACACTCCTGAACACTTTCACGCAATACAAACCACTCACGCACACACTTAAGAACAATGACATGCTTCAGATCACACATACTTCAGGACTCACACTGACACACTCTCTCATACAATCCACAACAGACACTGACACACTCCACTCTCTCATACAATCCACAACAGACCCTGACACACTCCAGAACTGTCCCACACTCTGCAGGACAGACACTGAGACACTGTGGAGCACTGACACATTTCAGAGCACTCTCTAATGCACTCAGGAATGTTCTTAGACAGAGTGTGTTGATTCCATTAGACTCTTAAGAGGCACTTATGTGCTATGAGAAGGTAAATCTGTGGGAAATATTTGTGAGTGCCACGCATTTATGAATACTGAAAAAGAATGCTCACTGGTACACAAAATTCGTTATTTTGGGACATGTTTACTTTCTACTGAAAAATAATACATTTTTAGCCAGCAGTGCTGCACCAGAGTCCCAGTGACTCATGCAGCCAGAGCAGCGAGCAGCCCAAATCCTCTGCCACATTACGCAAGATGCGATAACTCCCCCTCCTAACGGAGAGCAGGAAGAGAGGGGCTGTAACTGGAGCCGCTGCAGGCCGTATCTCACGGGAGCCCTGTGGCAGTGGCCTTCCCCCACAGCCATTTCCTGTTAAACAGCGCAGCCCGGACGCTGCGTGCCGCCCCCACCCGCAACCTTTAACACTCTGACACGCACGCGGCCTCTCCCGGCCCCCTCGTCAGCCGCAGTCCGGCCCCGCCTGCGTGTCAGACGCTGCTTGGAACACGCGTTTGTGGGAGGGGAAGATCAGCCTGGGTCATCCTTATCACCGCTCTCAGTGAAGGGGGCTGATGCTGAACAGTACAGGCTGGCCCAGGGGTGAACTCCCCCAGTGCTGAGGCCTTCCTCTGGCTGTACTCTGGCTGTCCTCTGGCTGTCTTCTGGTTGCCCTGCAGCTGTCCAATGGTTGTCCTCTCGTTGTCCTGTAGCTGTCCTCTGGTTGTCCTCTGGCTGTCCTCTGGCTGTCCTCTGGTTGTCCTCTGGTTGTCCTCTGGCTGTCCTTTGGTTGTCCTCTGGCTGTCCTTTGGTTGTCCTCTGGTTCTGCAGCTGTCCTGTGGTTGTCCTCTGGCCGTCCTCTGACTGGGCCCTTCCTCTGGGTTTATCTGTGTGTCGTTTGCGAGCTGAGCCGCCCTTCCTGCACGATGGGTACAACTCCCCAGCAGGAAGAGTGGCTGATGGGAGGATGCACTGTCGCACCGCGGGCTCAGTGGATCCTGTGCCTTTTTCTCTGTCCTGTCAGAGCCCACACTGGGTCCAGGAGACACAGCGCTTTCGGCAGCATTGTGGGCTCTGAGCTCCGGGATCTGGGCCAGTAACAGGAAGCTGTGATATGTCACAGGGCAAGCCGGGGGGCTGTTGCAGGGGCTGGACTCGTGGGGGCCGGGCGAGAGCGAGTCACGACTGTCCCCTCTGCATTGCGGGTGCTGATCTGTACATGGGTCTCAGTCAGAAAGCGAGTTTGGCCACTCATGCTACTCACACTCTGTTAGCTCTGTATTTACTGCTCCCTCCAGTTCTCACAGGGAAAACCATGTCTCACTCTGTGGTAGGTATGCTCTCATAGGTATTATTTCACAGTGGTATGTATTAGCCAGTGTTCTGACATGGAGTGTGGAGACTCCAGTGAGTTGTGGATTGTGGCACATTTTAATGAGTTATTGTGACGCTGGAAACGAATGCAGTCATTCTGATCAATGCTTCTCTGCTAATGCAGAGCTTATGTCAATGCTTTAGTGCATCTGTGACTTCATGAAGGGTTTGTGCTCTGAAATAATGGTGGAAACACATTCATTAAAGTGATCTTAGAGTTTAGAGTGTGTGAATTTCTGTCTTTTTTTAAGTTACCGTTAGTCTTGGCTGTGCCAGTTTGGTTGTATACCTGTTTCAGTTGGATTCAGTTCACATTGCTGATGTGAGCGGCAGTGTAGCATAGTGGTTAAGGAGCAGGACTTGACTCCCTGCTGCAGCACTACTGCTGTAGCCTTTGGCAAAGTACTTAACCCACAATTGTGTCAGTAAATATGCAGCTGTATAAATGGATAAGAATGGATAAGAGCGTCTGCTGAATGCCAAGAATGTAATGTAATGAGCAGAATGTTTACATCTACATTGGAGACAGATGACATCTCCTAGAAGAATGCTGAGAGGTGGAGGCTGTCATGTGCTTGTTTTCCCTTGTCATGGCTTTGCCTGACCTTCAGAGTGACACACGCCTGCGGTGAACGACAGGGGACAGTAAAGGCGGCAGAGAGTGCTGATGTACTTGTGAAATGTCCCGGCTGAAGGCCTGGTGACAGCACTCATTACAAACTGCCCGTTGCATTTCAGCAGAAAGCATCAACCTAGCATGACCCATGCAAAAGATGACCGTGAAGGCTTATATACCCTTGCATTTTTCCAGAAATGTTTGCTGGAGAATTTCCTCACATTTTCTTCCTAGAACCTGGAAGGCGTGCCCCCTGTTAAGTGTTCTTCACAGCGGTGTAATTCATGAGCTATGAAATGTTTTGCTGAAATGTAGTGTTGCGCCACGTACCATAAATCCAGAGCAGTGTTTCCACACACCACCTGACCTGTGACTCCCTGTTCTCACCTTCTCCTTCTCTTCCTCTCTGATTGGCTGCTGTTTCAGAAAGGACTTTGAGGAGCTGTTTGATGTCATCATCACTAACGCCCTGAAGCCTGGCTTCTTCTCCCTGGTGCCTCAGCAGAGGCCCTTCAGGACCCTTGGTAAGAGCCTGCATCTCAGACCTAACCCAAACCGTAACCCAAACCCTAACCCTAACCATAACACTAACCCAAACAGCCATCAGTCACCAGTGTGGGGCCTCCAAGGTCTCGAGTCCCCAAAGCTGCAGAACTGAGACAATCAGTCTCCTAGAGACTAGGCAGGTATTCTCTCACTTCTTTGAAGTACTGCTGGTGGAAATAGAAGCAATCAGGCCACTTAGTTCCTTTTTTGCATGCTGTGTGTGTGCTGGAGAGTTTTCCGTAAAGCCTGTAAGCATGTTCAGCTGGGCAGAACAGCAGCAGAAAGCTAAACAGGAGTAAAGGCTAAACAGACACCTTTAACATGTGCTGAGGCCAATTCACTGTATGGCCTTCTGTAAGTGTTGTCTTTAAGTATGCTAAATTTGTAGTGGTATTTTAAAATCAAAATCACATTAACGGTTAAAAAATTCAGTAGTAATGGATGTGTGGTAACGGTTTTGTTTGTTTTGCCTTTCCGTGTTTGCCATGAGAAGCGGGAGAATCGCCTCAGCTGCACGGCTTACCGAAGGTGTGCACACATAGCGATGCCGTTCTAGAATGCGCTTCCATCTGGACTCATTTCTTGCCAGAAATAATACCAGAGGGGAGCGTTGTGTGTGAAACAGGAATGATGGAATCTGGGAAACATTCAGTCCCTTCCAGATCTCGCCACGTTGACAGGAACAGCTACAGAGGCTGCTGCAGTAATGCTCCCCCTCGATAATGACGTGTGGGTTATTAGAGGAGGCGCACGGTCATCTCTGTCATACAAGCTGTAACCTGTTCTCACCTGAGTCGGTTCTCGCCTGAGTCGGTTCTCACCTGAGCGGGTCACCACTCAGGGTAGCAGAGCAGCTGAACGTTGTAAAGAGTGGCAGTGTGTGGATCAGGATCCACCCCAGTATTGTTGGTGCCTTAGACAAGATTTTTTGCCTTTTTCTCAGCAGGCAGCAAGTGATTACAATGTGCCTCTCCCTCATCAATGTGTTTATCTCACGTAGAGAAAGGAGTAACAATAGAGTGATCACCTGTACATTGTGTAAGAAGCTTTACATGCTAATGAAGAAGAAATGTGACTGTTTTTTTCTTGCACGTTGGTGAGAATCTCTCTTTTCACTCGGAGAGTAATACACTATTTCAATAAAATATGGATAAGTGCAGCTGTGATTACAAGTAAACACCCCCCCCCATGTTAGATTATTTTCCATGAGAACTGATAAGAGCTTCTTAGGAGCCAAAGTGCTGTTCTGGGAATGTTGCTGGTTTCACATACACCCACACACACACAGATCATTGATGTTTGTGCTGACAGCTGAAATAGGACGTTTTTAGCACTGTTCAAAAATACCTGCCTGTCATATGTGTGAGTTTGAGATCTCAGTGAACCGTTCAAGCTTGCATCAGATTTACTAGATACTGTTCAGCTAGTATACTCAAGAGACATTCGTTATGCATCATTTTCTCCAAAATGGCTGGTCTGTGTAAATATTTGTGTGGTGTGTACACACACACACTTAGGTTACTGAGAAAACTCCCTGAGTGCACTTCCTAAAAGCTGCATGGTGTTTTAAATGGAACAGTGTGTGATTCTGTACTCTGTTTCAGCTGGCTTTGAACATCCACATACTTTTCATTCCATCTTCCTTGAAGCTCCTGCATCCTCACAGCTGTTACCGTGTGTGTGTGTGTGAGTGTGGGTATAGGTGCGGGTGGGTGGGGTTTGCTTTTTCATGCCACAATATTTATTGCATATTTGACCTTTGTGTGAACCTTGCTCTGTCTGGACTGTTAGAGGATATGGCACTGCCACATTAAAGTGGAGGTAGTCTGTACACCTCTGCAGCTTCAGGGGGTCCATCTGACATCCTGAATTCTGTCTTTAGCCTGGCCAGCAATCTTCTGGGTCTGCGGATGGCTTTTTGTGTAGCAGTCTAGACATGGCCAGAGGAAAAGGAGAACTTCTACCTGCAGGATCCTCCATTTATCCCAGATATCTCTATAATGAACTGAACATGAGAGGTAGATGGGGGGGGGTCATAATATATGCTGATGCTTAGTAACAGGCGCAGCACAGAGAATGTGTTGTGTACTTGCTGTTATATTTTTGGGGTACCATGGAAAGACAACAAAAACCCCACAAAAATTACAGATAGAAAAGGAAAGGGATCAAAGATTAAAAGAGGAGTAATATGCCAAAAAGAATCCCAAAAAAGTGTTCCTCAATAGGAGGAAATATAAAATGGCTTTATTTTAATGGGCAGAGCACACATTTCAGCAATAGCCTTCATCAGGATGACTTAACACAGTGGTTATTAGTAGAAAATTATGGTTTCCAGTTGTTTTTACCCCAATGTGTATTGCCATGGAACGTAAAGAAGATGCATGCTTTGTGGAATTACAGTGCGTTTTAAGTTTTAAAACAAGTTTTAAAAGTTAGCCATGTCCTTTATTTGCTTACCTCCAACACAAGCCTGTTTAATTGCATGCAACAGTAGCGGAACAGCCCAGGTGACTTTTTTCACAAGTGCAGCACAGGCAGCTGTTGTGGCCTACCCCCAGCTGGTCCAAACAGTGATAATGCCATTTTGTGCCATGTGGCTACATAGTGCTATCAGTGATTGGATCCTCTGTTGTGTAGGAGGTGCACTAACATGGGAGAATGGTAGGGGAAACAGTGTGGCTAAAAACTACCTCAAGATCATTGTCACACTTCCTAAGATGGCGAAGTGTGTGTGGTCAGAAAATAAAAATGAAAACGTGGACACCCTCAGCCCCCCGCCCCCACCAAGCGGCAGACATGCAGCTGTGCTCTGTTGAAAGGGACTGAACATTGAAGTAACATTGATGTAAACGGGAATAAGTTGTGTCTGACGTGGATTTTCGTGCTGGAAATGGGACTTTCGGGGGCCTCCCTGAAGTCTTTCTGCATGAGTAATGTGTTTGGAGTCATGCGGTTCAGATTCCAGGCTGTGCGTATCTTACCTTGGCCGCAGTCCACCGGGAGTGCTGCTCACGGCGAAGCTGCTGGTTGTTATTCAGCTGTGTTCTTTCCTCCGGACCCAAACCCCTCTCCAGTTAGTGAGGAACCGCAGCAGTTCTGCTGCTTCAGGCTTCTATTCTGTGGTTGTTTTTGACCCTGAACCAATAAAGCACACCCCTGAAAATGACAAATGCAGAGTGTTGCTTACAGCACGCAGGCAGTCCTGGGAGGTATTTGTCACTATTCCTGGGTGGTTTGTGTTTGCATTCAGTGCGTCATGTTTAAAGTGCCCCTTTGCACTCCGTCCTGTGCCTCTTGATTTGTGAATGACAGTTTGAGGGTGTAAGAGTGGTTACTTAACATGACGCCGGCCAGTATTTAGCCCCTTTCTGCAGACGCCGTAAATCAGGAGCCCGTGGGGAGGCTGAGGCCAGCGACCATGGGGAGGGTTAACTGCTGTGGGGGGTTACAGCTGCAGCAGGAAGGGAATGGCCCTGGGGACTCATGTCTTCAGTGCTGGGGATTTTTTTTTATTGCTGCTTTGCCTTACTGATCGGCATCTGTAGGGTGTGCCAGTGGTTAGTTGTGAAGAAACCCAGTAAATAATGGAATTAAGCACTGTATGTTATTGAAATCACTTTGTGGTGGATATATGCAGTCATGAATGAGGAGAGTTCACCATCATGGTAACGGTTCTTCTACTGCTGTTTCAAAGAACTCCATATTACAACACAACCTCAACCTTTGTCAGCGTCAGTCTGCGTTTCACAGTGTCCCCCTGTGTCCCTCAGTGCCACTGCTGCGTTCCTCAGCTTTGCTCTGTGTTTCTTAGTCTCATTGTGTGTTCTTCATATCCCTGTGGTCCCTAGTGTCTCCCCGTTCTTCAGTGTCACTGTTTGTTCCTCATTATCACTCTTTGTTCCTCACTGTTGATCTTTGTTCCTCATTGTTGCTCTATGGTTCCTCATTGTTGCTCTATGGTTCCTCAGTGTAGCTCTTTGCTTCAGAGTGTTTCTCAGTATTTTTGTTTTCCTCACTGTTGCTTCTTGTTTCTTAGTGTTGCTCTGTGTTCCTCAGTGTAGCTTTGTTTCTCAGTGTTGCTCTATGATCCTTATTATTGCCCTTTGTTTCTCAGTATTGATCTCTGTTTCTCGCTGTTATTCTTTGTTTCTCAGTGTTGCTTTGTATTTCTTAGTGTCACTCTTTATGTCTTAGAATTGCTCTTACTCTCACAGTGTTGCTCTTTGTTTCTCAGTGTCACTCTCTGTCTTGCAGTGAATGATGTGGAGGACAGCGAGGGACTGCCATCATTGGACAAGCCCGGCTGGTACTCTCAGGGCAACTGGCCCCACCTCCATGAGCTGCTCAAGTCCATGACCGGGAAGGCTGAGCCCAAGGTGGGGAGTGTGTGTACGTGTGTGTCTGCAGGTGTGTGCATATGGACTCGGCACTAATTGGGAGGAGTAGTTTTCCTTTTCAGTAGATTTTCTCTGCCTTCATTTTGTCATGTCTTTGACTGATTATCCCCAAGTGTCGTTACGTCATCTTTGCCATACAAGGCCCCCAGTGTGTTTATGGGAAATCCAGCTCATCGTCTGAAACCTGTTTCATTATAATGACCTCACTTTGCCATTTGGTCCTGGTGGCGAGCTTTGAAGGCCTGCGTTTCCTGGCACATTTACAGAGACGCTGAGCCGTAAATCTGGAGGACTTCACACTGAAGTGAGGACAAGGGGGAATAGCACTCTGAACACCTGCTGTCCCTGGCACTGATGATGACAGGAAATGAGCCTCAGAAGGGGGCAAGAAGGTCAGGGGAAGAAAGTCAGGGTCCAGAGCGGGGCAAGAAGGTCAGGGTAAAGAGCGGGGTAAGAACATCAGAGTAAAATGGGTAGGAAGATGTGGGTAAAGAGTGGGATAAGAAGGTTAGGGTAAAGAGTAGGGTAAGAAGATGAGGGTCAAGTGTGGGGTAAGAAGGCCAGGGTAAAGAGAGGGGTAAGCAGGTGAGGGGTAGAGAGTGGGGTGACATTATTAGCTAGGTCGGTAGTCAGGCACAGCCAGGCACCTCAGACAGCACCAGGGGAAGGTCGGATCAGTAGGCCACGCGCCGTCTGCGTGACGGAGGGGTGCAGGCGGGGACGACACGCTGCTGAATGCACCCTTGTGCTCCTCGCCACGTGGGGAAGGAACTCGGGGAATGCGGTGTTAACCTGCACTTAAGCACGCTTTGGGCGGGGCTCTGAGGAGATCCGGGGCTGCAGCGCCTTCTCCGCTCTCCTCTTTCACCTAACGGGGCTAAATGCACGGAGCCTGAAAGAGGGGCATTCACACCGCCCCCCCGAGCCCCTTTGGGTGGAGCCGCCGAGCTCGGGTGGGGCGCGAATGCCTCTCTGCCGGAGGAATGAAAGATACAGTCACAAGGTGTGTCTCTGTGCTCCCCCCACACAGGCGAGGGGTGTGGTGTGGTAAATATACACACTTAGCACATTAGAGAAAGAAAACACAGAGAATAAGCCCAGAATTCTACTGAGGAAATCTGAAACTCAGAGGTTCATCTCAGTTCACTGGACCAGTGTCAATATTCACCAATACTAATTGGTGTGTCCACTCTTGTTTTTCCTGAATTCAGGAATGCATTTAACTATTGACCGAATCATTTCATATATTAGATCTATTCAAGTACTCACACATCTGATTCAAACTGTCAACTAATAAGGAAGGTTTTTAATAGTTTAAATAGGTTTGCTGGTGGTGGGAGAATACATCACACGCACAGCTGGGAGTCCCTGATCCTTAGGATCGAATCTGACAATAGTGATATCCGTGTGTGTTCAATGAAAGGCTAAGGTTTGTAATGATGTAATGAAGGAAACAAATAAAAAATGACTAAATTGTGATTGAAACTAGACTTAAGTGTTCAGAGTTTTCTTCATCTAAAACTAAACTAAAACTAAGAAGGGGGAAATGACTAAAATGTGACTGATATGTATTTTAGACAAAAGACCGTGGCTAAAATTAAATCTAAAAAAAGCTGCCAAAATGAACACTGCCCTGGACAGTGCAGAATAATGCTGATTTAAACACATAAAAGCTGAATTTCATGAATCAGGCAGTTTTGCTTCCTCCTGAGGCACAGCTGACAGTTCTGGACTTCACTGTCGAGCCCAGCTCATCTTTTACTTATTAAATACATATAACCTATAAAATTCTAATATTCCATTTCATTAATGCAGGTGTAGCATTTCCATTTCTACAGAATTCACCATTTCTGAAAACTCACAGTGATATCTTTGCCTGTGATCCTTGTTGCATGACCAACTAAGATTGGCTTCACACAAACACTTAACTCAGTAACAAACACTTAACGAACTTAACCGCATAAAAAAGTGGAATGGGTTACTGACAGCCCAATGTACTGTGAGAAGGAGTCCTAAGGAGTGTTACTCAGCAGAAAGAAAAGTCTGGCGGGGGAAGCGGGGGGCTTCAGGAAGCTTTGATGATAACGGTGTCTCCTTTCAGAAATGTGATCATCCTGTACTCACAGGCCCCACACAGTGGAGGACAATGGGCTCATTACAGCTGAGCTGTCTGCCATTGCCTGCTGCATTAGCGCTAATCGCTGTGCTGAGTGAGAGATTAATAGGAGTGAAAGGCTCCTCGGGGACAGAGGGTAGCTCAGGAGAGCAGGGCCTGCGTTTGACAGGGCACTGCCGGGGCATAGAACACACAGTGGCTTATCTAACGTCTGACCAGAATCAAACAAACATATAGATCCATATGGATCCTTCATGGAAGCACTTGGGGCCCGTGTTATGGGGGATTGAGGAGCAGTTTTAAGTCTGTTGGTTTGTGTTATTTAAACATCTCTTGGAAAAATTAGTGTTTTTGCTATTCAGTATCGTTTGGTTAGCGATATTTGGGCACCACAATTAGCAGCGTGTCCAGACTCACAGCAGACCCTGAAAGGGGTGAACCATGATTACATTTCATTGGTGTGTTGTGTAATTTTCCATTTAAACCAAACTGATATTCTACTTGCATTATGAACTTCACCCCTTCACCCCTTATATTCCTTAAACCTTTATGGATAAACAAGAGCCATTATATGCAAAAGAGTTATCATTAGTTTAATGTAACTGCTATTTGAAGGTAACTTTATTCAGACGTGTCAGACAAATCCTCAGCCGTCACGTGAAATCTGGCTTGCTGGAATCTGTGCTCTCTAACACAAATGGCCGATGTCTCAAGACCTCTCATTCCTCCAAGATGAGAGCCGCAAGTAATGGAACTCCCAACGTCGTAAATATTTTCCCTACCCCGGCGATCCCTGCGGCAGCAGGGAGCCAGAAGGCGTTCCTCTCCACGGAGTCTCGCTGCATGGTGCTCGGGAGAGAGCCAAGGAAACCCCGGGACTGGCTGCGCATTAAGACCCGGGACGCGTTGCCGGGTCTGCCCAGTGACGCCCTCCCCCCCCACACACGTGGAGGGGGTAGTCGGGGGGTGGAATTCCCTAATGTCCCCACCGCCCTCCGTGAGCACGTGGTAGACCCCCCCCCCCCCCAAATGACTGCCTCCCCACCCCCACTCTGCATTCCAGACAGGAAAGCTGTGTGCAGGGATCTCTTTAAAAAACACCTCTGCAGCTCTCCCTGCCCAGTGCAGCGCTGCTGATTGCGTTTCCCTTAAGCCCACCCCTTCAGAGGAGCTACTCAGTGGGATCGCTTAAAACGGCAGGGCGCTGTTTCATGGCATCCAGGCCCAGCATGGAAAAAAAGGAAGTGTTTTTCTCCGATCGTGAGCATCTAGCCTGCGCTGTGTTCAGTGTCTTTATTCAGCCTTTCAGGAGAGTGTTTTCTGTGTATGGTTGTATCCCCCCCTTATGTTATTTTATTGAAGCAAATATTCCACTCCTCAGTCACTGCCAGGAATAAAGGCATTGGATTTTCCATGTTGAGTAGCTTGAAAGAATAAGGAAGTGGGAGTGTCAGGCTGTCTCTCTCCTACTTTCTCCTCTAGGCCTGTCTAAACTTGTTCTTTCTCTCTAGCTCTGGAGTCAGAAGAGCCTTTTTTAGTGGTCAGTGTAGAGAAAGTCATTTTCTGCTACAGGATGCCCAGGTGTGGAATGAATAGAAAAGGCATTCAGATGTATATTTGGCATATGAATGTAATTCACACAGACTGCAGGTACAGCCTACTGGTCATATTGAAAACGTTCAGAAACTTCATAATCATAAGTACAACTCAGAATTAAAATGACATGATACTAGATCTACAGCTCTTTTCTCTGTGAAACTGAGTATACCATTAAGGCCACTGCAATGCCCCTGTTGTCCTGTAGGTGGTGTACTTCGGAGACAGCATGCGGTCTGACATGTTTCCAGCCAGCAGCTATGGAAAGTGGGAGACGGTGATGATTGTGGAGGAGCTGGAGGGAGAGGGGGTGCTGGCCAGTGACGCAGCAAAGTCTCAGGACACGCAGGCAGAGCCTCTGGAAAAGAAGGGAAAGTTTGAGGTGAGTTCAGCTGAGCAGCTGCTTCCTGCCCCCACTACTCTTACCTGCTCCTTCCTCCACATCCCTTTGATTCAGTGCCTGAGGGCCACGGTGCTCCTCTCCACGGTACAGAGCCCCAGTTCACAGCCCCGTATGCACTTTTGCGTGCGTGCACATGTATACACGTAAGTGTATGATCATTCTCAGGTGGTATCCTACCCTAACAGCTGGTAAAAGCAACAGCATACTTTAATCTTCCTCTGTGTGGCTTCAGATCATAACAGTAACAGCAGCTAATGCAGAACTAATACCTGCAACAGCAATCTTGTTCTAACAAGTTTAGGGAAGGAGTTTGTAAGTCTGTTTCAGACAGGCAGCATTCCAGGGGAGAGAGAGAGAATTACAGATATGAAAAAAGGTAAAGGAAACACAGAGAGGAGCAGGAAATGGTAAAAGAGACTGAAATGAAGGATGTGATAGAGCTCTTCCGTCTCTGAGCAGGACTTGAGCCTCACACAAAAGCCTGTGTGTTCAGCCGGTCGCTTCCTGCGGAGGTATCAGAATGCAGGTCGGTCTTCCCCAGGAAGAAAAGGATGGGTCAGCACACGCAGTGGAAGCTAGATGAGCAGGCTGGCCAGAGAATCAGTCAGTGACACAGCTCATATCAGTGGAAGCCTGTCCACAGTCATTGTCCTGTGCTGTTGACATGGACAAAGCCAGGCTGGAAACTCAGTCACCCTCACTCAGCCACCCATTCACTCACTCACTGTCCAATTCACTCACCCACCCATTCACTCACTGTCCAACTCCCTCACCCACCCATTCACTCACTCACTCACTAACTCACTCTCCTAACCACTCACTCACTTTCCTACCTGCTCACTGTCCAACTCACTCGCTCAGTCACTCTCCCACCCACTCACTCACTAATTTACTCACTCACTCAATCATGCATTCACTCCCACCCACTCACTCACTGTCTCCCTTTCTGTCTCAACAATGGTGGATTCATTATTAGTGACTGAGAAAGAACATAAAGTACAGTGCCGTCATCAGTAGATATATGTGCTTTCCTTCCTGTGTTTGATGGAAGGATGCTTATCGTGTGTATCCTGTAGATACATCTGTCTTATTCTGTCCACATTCTGCAGTTATCATGTACTCATATGCTCTGAAAACCTTAAAAGAGCTTGAGTATGTCTCTTACTTGCCTTATTTAATCTGTTGCGTCTTACTTTGACCCAAGCTGACCACCTAATGGAAATTTCCCTACGATTATGTAATGATGTTGAACGTTTTGCCACAATTTATAAATGTTTGGCTTTGATGTCCTGAGGTTGTGCCAAACAGGAGGCACTGCAGAAGAGTTAGTCACAGGCGAAGTGAGTGCAACAACCAGACTACTGATTTAATCTGCTTTTTTTCTGGGTCTTACAAAAAGGATCAGATAAATGGCTTCCTTTCATGAGCTTTAGAACAGTTTGGTTTCACTGAATTGTAGCCCTTTGATGTTTTATTAATGACATTATGGGATAAACATGTTTCCTTTGGAGTAGTCCTTTTTAAATAGGGTCCGGGGGGAAAATGCTGCTGCATATTTAAGAGCTTGAATCAAAGCTGTTTCCATCACAGTTTGTTTTTTGTGTGGTGGGAAGCATATTGTATGCAGTGTGTTCAAAGTGAAAGAGGAAAGAGGATTTTAGCTTCTTATGTAATAAGTGGTCACACTCTCTTTCTGGACATTTTAAATAAAACATCAAAACACAAAGAATTATCCTCTTGAAATGCATTTTTTTTGGTTATATGAAATCTTTGCTAACCTCACAATGTTTGGAGCTAATTACAAATTGAATAGATGACCAAGGTAACCATAGGAGTGTTCACATCAGCATTGATTAGTAAGCAGAAAAGAAGCAGTAACCAGAAGCCTCCATGTGCAAATTCCAGATTTGTTCATTTTACAGCTGGATTATATTGTATGTCCACTATATTTAAGTCACCCTGGATAAGGGTGTCTACCAAGCAAACAGGTACTTGGATATAATACAGTATAATATATTCTATTGATATGGTGAATTATATATGTATTATAGTGCATATCAAAGAAGTATTGTGCTCAGAGTAAGGTGATAAATTGAGGGGCCTCACATATTTCAGAGGGAAATTATGATCATAAGACAGTCTGAGATAATTCCTTTCTGGAGCGTAAAAACCTGGATCATCCTTAAAGAGAAGTACTGTTATAAGACCTGCCAGCTTTTTACTGTTTACTGTTCCAGTAAGGTGCACATGTACTACACGTGATCAACAGGTGACAGAGACTTAGCTCCACTGAATGGATTCATGAAATTTCACAACTGCTTTCTCAGTCTTAAATGCAAATACGGAATACATACAGCAAACCAAATCAGTCATTTATACATATGTATCTTGACTTTGTCATTGTTGAAAGGGTATAAGAATAAGGAAGGTAAGGTATTAAAAAGGGATAAGGTTGTAATATGAATTGTCTCAGCAATCTGCTATTTGTGGCTGTTAACATTTTAGGATAGAACAAAGACATTGTGCTTTGAATGTGTTAGAACTCTATCAATTTATATATGTGGTGTGTCCTATACTGTATGTGATCATGAGTAATGCCTAAAAGTTGTGCAAAAAATCTGAATAAGATTAATATAGTGTATGAATTCAGCACTTCTCCTTGCTTTTCCAGTGCTTGCATAGCTTATACTGCTAGTTGTAAGGTGGTTCGAAAACTTGTGTGAGAGGATAATGTGTTCAGTCTGGAAAGAAGCACGTTTTCTGATGGATAGTCTGGTTCCAGGACCAGGGGATGAAGACGCCCTCCGCCGTGTCAAAGCAGTGGGGCTCCTACTTCACAGACGTGTACCGGAGCGGGGGAGGGGAGGAGGAGACCCCCAAAATCACATGGTGCTGCCACAGCATCCACACCTACAGCACCGTGGCGATCCCCAGCATGGAGAGCATCGCAGGTAAGGCCCTGCTGGGGGAGGGGACACCTGTGCGCCGTGCCCCTCATCACAGGCCCCGTCAGGCCGCCAGCGCGTCCGCAGAGGTGCTGACTGAGCTCAGGGGGCGTGCTCAGAGTCCAGAGGAGCGCTAAGCACCGGGGCTCAAACACAGGCCGTTTCTACGGTAACCCGAGACACCTGTGACAGTCATTGTGGGGGGAATTTTCCACTCTGCGCCTACAGTAACTTCAGAAGTGTTTTTTTTAAGGGGGAGAGGGGGGGTTTGGGGAGTATAATGTTCCTTTAAATCTATAGAGCTTTTAAGCCTCTAAATCGCTGCTGTGAAGTTGTGAAACTTCATGCGTATTCATAATTTAGCCATCCCCTTATCCAGTTTTCTTAGAAAAAGACTTGTCTGACTTGAATCTCCTGAGCATGTGGGTGCAGCATACTCATATATGGCAGTGTTCACTGTGAATCACTTAAGAGCCCTTATTAAAGGGAAGTTGTGTTGGCAACGTATACAGGAACTGTACTGGGTGTTGCCTTTCATGGTATTTCACTGGAAGCAGTTGAAGTAAAATTTCCTTATGTCACTTTACCATTTATCATTCCTTTTGTAGTTGCTTCGGAGTGTTCTGTTATGAAATATATCCTCGTAAAACTGGCATGCAAATTAAATGTGATAAATATGCATGAAAGGCAGAAGTCTTAATGCCTAATAATAATACCTATAGCAATAATTAGAAATTAAATTTTTATTGCCCTATATCAATATTATATATCTTCCTCCTTCTCGGCTGCAGCAATTAATTTCTTCAAAACTCAAAAGCAGTCTAAAAAAATAAAGAATTTGGGTTTGAGCGAAAGTGAGTGTATTTGCTTAGCTGACACCCTTATCCAGGGCAACTTACACTGCTTACATTTTCCGTATCATACAGCTGGACGCTGTAATCAGACCCTGCAGCCGTTCTAGTCCACACTGCCCTTCCATTCTGCTCCGTTCCCCTCTGCTTTGGCTTTGTTTAATCATTGGTATCTTTTCTATCCTAGATCTCCCTCTGGATTACAAATTCCCCAGATTCTCTCCGGATAAACCGTGCACCACCGGCTACTACCCCAGACCCCCCGAATCCCTGCTGAGGATGTGTGAGAGCCTTCAGTGAGAGTGCCGTCCCATCTGCAGGCCTCTGCGGGGGGCACCACCAAGGCCCCGTCCCCACATCAATCCCTCCATCTCCAGAGCACAAGGAAATCATGCACACCTGAATATAAACCATCTGAATGTATTGCAGTGTAACAGTACGGTGATAATCTCTGGCGTTTGATCCTTTTTCATTACGTGCGTTATTATACATGTGAAAGGGTGACATGTATAATGTGTGTCCAGATGTTATTACTGCTTTCCAAGGGCATAGAGTGTAAGCTGTAGATGAGTATGTGTTGGTGGAATGAAGACAGATCAAGCCGAAGTGTAGATCAATGTTTTTGCTCGATGCGATTTGTCAAAATTTAATTTTGAATAAGTATTCACTAAAATTGGTTCTAGTTAAATTCTCTCTACCGATACTTTCTTATATTTCTGGTTAATGTTTTTTCCCCTTTCACATGGAAGTAATTTGAAAGAATAAATTGACTTGAAAAAGAGTGTATTTTGTTTAGTTGGAATGTATTGTGTGGTAACAGCAGAATGAATTATTCCTATATTACTTACCATGGTTTTACATGAAATTAAACAGTGTGCATCATACCAAATGAATTATCTTGGTTCATTTGTATGTTTTTGCATTTGAGTAATAAGTTTTAGAAGATGCAATATTAAGGCCTCTGTTAACTATACAGTGACTGCACTGTCCTTTGTCCGATCACTTTTAGACAAGAATTTAAGCATGTGTGATACAATGTTATTTCATGTCCTACACAACTGCACAACTGTTCAAAGTGAAAAATGGCATAAATTACAAAACCGTTGCCATAACCTTCTTCTCAAAGTTAAAGGCACAATGCAGTGTGATTAGTCTGACAAGAGGCCCACATATAAGGCAGCTTGAAACTTGAAGCATTATTGAGGGCATGTTTTTAAGGAAGCAGCACATTTTTTCTGTCAGCTCCCTGGAAAAATGAAGGATGATTTTCTCATTGTGTGCGAAAACATTAATAGTGGATAGCTTCACCCCTGCTTAATGTCTATCATGTTCTGGTGCAGCAGTAAGTGATAGTGCAGTTGAGTGATTGTGTACAAATGTGGAATACATGTACTCCATATGCAGTATTCAATGTGAGAACATGCTTTAACCGACTACTGAATGGATACGTCATTGTTGGTTGAAATGTAGGCTAGCTGCTATATATTGCCAATTACCCTGCATTAAATCTGTATTCGTAATAAACATTGTACGTTAGTATTGGCTGGTAGTATGCAACATTGTGTGTCATCCATTTTTCATTCTTTCTGTTGTGTCTGTATATGAGAGTGTTTCATGCAGAGTAAAGTTAGGTTGTTCCTGTTTTTTTATTTTTTAAAACACCTGATTTGCCTTATGTTTAATTATTTGTTTGTTGTACATGTCCTAGAAAATGCAGGGAAATTATAAAAGTTCACCATCTGTGAAATAAAGATATTCTACAAATTTCTTACACACAGTCCTCCTGGTGCTCTCTGAGCTGCGTATGATTTTATCCATTCCTCATCATTTCAGTGCTTCCAAATAATATTGCCGGATCTCAGTTTAACCCCTAAGGATTACAGTCACAAAAGCAATCCATATGACTGGTGTGTTGATATAGAAGCCTTCATGATAAGTAGTGTACTAAAAAATGATAACTTGAAGCGTTGGTACTTAAGTCTGTAGAGGTAATGCACACATCTTTTCCATATTCTGCACAGACTACCACAGTTTACTTGGGTTATCCTTTCCACATGCAAAATGCACTAAGACCGTATAGATGATGTAGATCACAATCGCAAGAGCGTTTTGACAAATATATTCGATGATGCTAATGTCTTTGTTGATGTCGTATACTGTTTAAGATTTAGCTGTAGAACACTTTAAGATTTCATCGTTTGAAAATTACACCGCAATGATCACGGCTACAAGATGCAGCAAGAGTTTACATATGTAATTGTGTTTAATTGATCCTAAATTCTGCGGCAGGGTGACAACGGAAAATGCATGTAATTACAAGAGAGGATCGCTTTTGGTGTTAAGTCTAGTATAATGCTGATGAACGGAATGGGACACTTTTCAGAAAGTACATAATTTTAAAAATGTGTGAGGGTCCATCGGTTCGAATCCTCTCAGATTCCTTCAGCTAGCTCTCAGGAACTGCTCCTCCTTAAATCGTCGGAGCCGATGACGTTGCTTCCAAACCGCTGATCGCTGCTCTCCGAGCGCAGCTCTATGTGCGTCTCTTGTACGAAAGTTACCGTGTATCAAACCACGGAGCGATAATGGCAAAGAGACGGACATATAACGCGTACAAGAAATGACGTTTGGACTCAACGTTGCTGGATTGCAAGCTTAGCAAAAGTCCTTTGGAACGGTAATAAATTTAATTTTCCGTTATCATCTAACCAACCTACAAACTAATACTTCTCTCATACTACTGGATCTGAAGTTTGAACAGAGACAACTGATATTAAAGTTAGCATGCTGTCTAGCTAAACGTGATTTCGTTTCGGGAGGGAGTTCTTAAATATGTAGGCTACACGTATGATGTTTTTTCTAGGCATTTGCTAATCCTGTTTAAGGATAGTTGGGAATTCGGAACAATACTCCATTATTTATTAGAATTTAAAGGGTGAATACCTGTATCAGCGTTGTAGCTGCTGTGTTAACGGTCCTTTTATGGATACTTTTACACGTTTTGTGGCTGTTTTATCTGTCTCTTTTTGGAACGAGGAAACGGTGTTTGGTTGCACTAATTACTATCCTATTTTAAGACTTTCCCACAGGGGATGCCCAAAACTCACTCTTCTTGCAGGTATGATTTGGGAAATGAAATAGGCTGATAATAATAATAAAACATAGTACTCCATCAGACTGTCTCGTTAAACCTACCCGTCACGAGTGTTTGGCTATGTATCGGGGTCTGACTTATGAACGGTCCCCCATGACCCAGGCTACACTGTTAAGAGTTAATAGGTGGGTGTCGGGTGCAACCACCCGACAATTTGGCAGGCGAGTTTTGAGTGCGTGATTGATGAGCTTGTCGGAGGAGTGGAGGTAAGTCTACCATCTCCGAGGTTAGAGGATGGTTTCCCAAATATTTTGGCTTTAAGGGTATTACTGGTGTATGGGCGACCAGTGTCTGAGGCAGTCGGGAAAATGTCTCTTGTGGAAATAAAACACGCGTAGAAGGTTTTGGTGGTTGTCACTGTGTAAATCTCAAACCCAGTAAGCTGGGGTTTTGTTTTATGTGTTCGGCTTTCAAGTGGATACATGCTGCCGAAGTCAGAAGGAGCAGTCTATCAGCGGAGACGCGAGTGCCTTTTAAACTGTTGTGGACCATACTGTCGGAAAAAATGTGGATCTCATTTTAATGCAGACTACTACAAAAGTGGTTTATTTGTGCAGAAGATTTGGTGGGAAAGAAGGGGAACTGGTGCTTTAAAGCTAATAATGTGCAAAGCAGAAAATATTTCCCCTCTTTTTCCCCATGTTTTTCCATGCGTTACTCTTAACGTTATGTAAATATAAAAAGAGCAGAAGGTTGAACAAAAAAGCTGGCTGCATTCTGTCATCTGTTTCCTTTTAAACCAAAATTAATCACTTCTTCACAACTTAGAAACACATGCACTCTCGGGTTCCACCTTTCAGGGTCTGTTTAAGCTTATGTTTCCTGGAGCAGAGATTTTGGATTATGTGTCCCCCTGTGGAGGAATGCGATAGTTCAAGGGGTCAGGTGTCAGATCTCAATCTGTCGCCCAGAGAGCAATGAACTAACCCCGCTTTACTGAAGTGGCCCAGGTTTCAAAAGAGAAGGAGTCAAAAAAAGTGTGTCGGACACAGTGACACCTCAAACCCCTGTTGGAACCTTTCAGAACCTTTCCCACTATCTTCCTCATTGTAATTACGGGAATACTTTTCTAAAAAAGCTAAATAAGTCAGAAGGCTACTCATTCTTAAAGAACTGGAAACAGATTTTTCTGAGGGGAGGGGGTCTCACAGATGAGTATATTTATCCTTTGAGGTCTATAAACATAAGTGAAGAGTGTATAAAAATTACAAAGAAGCAGGAACAAAAAAAACCCCTGCATGTAGGTATTTAAGTTATCACCTCAAGGAGCCCCAAATGTCTTTTACAACACACAGCGGGCTCTTCCTGCTTCATACTCTAAGGGTTATATGAGCAGAGAGAAGCTCTCCAGACTGAGAGAGAGCAGGGGGTTAGACTCTCCTGAGACAGTGCAGATCCAGGGATGGGGGAGTTGAGGGGGGAGGCTGCAAACTAGACTTATCTCTGTTTAACGCACTGGAAGACGGGACTCTGCAGTGTCAGATGTGATCCAAAATATATAATTGGTTAGAATGCATACTTGTGTTCAGTCACGTATTTGTTTGTTGGTCAGAAAAAACAATACCCAAATGGTATGTTTCCTCTTTAAACAGTGTACTCGGAGTCTACGTTTTTATGGTTCACACAACAGAGTAAACAGCGCTGTACCCTGGTCAGATCCGCTAACAAGAATCACTACTTTTTTGCTCTCTGTTCCCTCTGACTCCACAGCAAGTCTAGAGCTTTTCCTTTTCAAGTTTTATAAGCTCTGGGAACATCAGGGAAAGCCAAGATGATCAGGAATACAGCTGAATCCAATTATTTCAGGCATGCGTAGCCTTTGTATGAACGAGAAGGAGGGGAAAAAAGATCACGGCTGACTTCCTCAAAACTCTCTCCTCTCCCCTCGCCTTTCTCTCCCTCTCCTCCGCAGCTCGCGTACTCCGGAAATGCCGCGCTGCCGCCTCTGATGTCAGCATGAGAGCGCACACCCGCGGGGCCCCCACGGTCTTCTTCATAAGTCTGCTGTGGCCCCTGGTGGCCCCCGCAGCGGCGGAGGCGGACCCCAGTGGAGGGATCCCCTTCCTGGGGGGGAACTACGATGGGCACCCCATGCTGTACTTCGGGAAGGGGGAGGTGGAGGAGCTGCAGCGGGCGGCTGCGACCACTCACCGGGTGATGGCAGCGCGGATCCGCGAGGCGGGCGAGGCCATGCTGGCGCAGCCCGAGGACTACCTGCCCCCCTGGAGCCCCGCCGAATTCAGCGCCCGCTGGAACGAGGTGTACGGCAACAACCTGGGAGTCCTCTCCATCTTCTGCCTGCTGTACCCGCACCGGGCCGGCGCCCTGGACCTGGCCAGGGACTACATGGAGAGGATGGCGGCTCAGCCTAGTTGGTATATTTTCTGTCTTTTTCTTCCTCTTTTTTTGTCTTTTTGTTTTTTTTATTGTTGTTGTCAGTCGGCGTTTACGAGTTCCCCTTCATCTTCCAATGTCAGGTGCCAGCAGCAGCTGAACATGGCTCCCACATCATCAAGCGGTTTTGACAGGATTATAATATATGTTTATATATAATTACATTTCATTGTAATCAAGGGTGTCCTTTGCTCTGTGGTCGTCGCCGTGCAGCTCTCTGTCTTCGGTAGTTTCAGCCAATATGGTGAAATTTCTGTGTTGAGGCTCGGAGATTTCTACCTGTACAGGGCAGGAATTTTTTCAATAACCTTGCAGTCCAACCCACAGATCTATTCTAAAACCTAAGGTATTTTGTTTGCCCATCCCAAGGATAAGTAAAATCAAGGCAACAGGTCTATTATCCCGTGGTTGTCCTTTGGAGTACTCTTTATTGCAGTGGAGTATGAATACCTTCTGCTGTTTTATTGATTTCTTGTTTTTTTGGTAATCAGGTGCAGTTTGTATGTTTATCCAATGCTGACTGGTCAAAAAATTTGCTTTTAATGAGGGTTTTGCATTCTGGTGTGTCTGTATTTTTCTTCACTGCATTGACCCCATTATTTTGTCCACTTTTTTAGGGACAATACCTTGCCCTTCCGCTATATTTTTATTGCGCTTTAAGATTTTAAGCCTTTGCCTCCAGAGTACCCCTGGAGTCTTCAGAATTGAGCGGTGGATGAGCTGCATTGTGGTCCTTTCAGGAAATGTGTTTAGCAGCTGTTTGAATTCACCGCTGAACATGCCTGTGTTCAAAGGAAATGAAACACTCAGATGTGGACTGAATGTTCTGGTACAGCATGATAGATAAATAGACGGAGCCTCTGACCGTAGTGGGCTGTCAGCGAGGGGCTTCCACAGGTTTGACTGCTGAAATAAGGGGGGAAAAGAAGTAGCCTTCTGCCATATTTTCACCGTGCCCTGCTGACCCTCCCTTTGGGTAGAGGCTAATTCGCCTCGCACCATTAATCCTGAAGCGATTTGTGGGCAACAGCAGTAACAGTAGTGGCAGAGGGATTTATTTGCAAAGCTTGTGGAGGTTGCTGTACAGTACTAGAAAGTGGCAGATGCGGAGGATCACGCAACGGCAAATCCAGCATTGGCAGGGGAAAGTGCTGGAAGCGGACCCGTAATCAGCAGGTTGTAGTTTTTGATTTCAGGCTTGGATGCATCTGTTCTACTACTATCGAGCAAAAGCGCTCGACTTGAGCCGTTTCAGCAAATGCCCGGTTTTATGAATGGATGATGCGTAAGCCGCAGAAATGAGCTCCTGCAAAGAGCACGAGCAGTGAAATACCGTGTGGCCTGTTGAAGCGGCCTGGAGCGTTATCTCCGCTGCAGGTGCTGCCGGCACAGTGCTCTCAGGACCAAGACTCCCAAGAGACGATGAGATATGCTGTATATGCTGCTAAAATATATGGCACTCACTTGTACTTGCTAGACAAAGATTTGATAATGCTATATCTCTGCATGGATCTCTGTGCCAATAATTCTGCATTGCATTCACAAGCCCTATTTACAACTGCCATCTCCAAAATCTCAGCCACATTGTGTGCAATAGTGAGTACATTGCCTGTGCATTATAAAGAATTGTGCTACAGCTTTTAAAAGCACTTAGCTGAATCTCGAGCATGAACACTCAGTGAATATGTTGAATTTATCTGTCGTTAACTGCGATCACGTTGTAGAACTCCTCACTGAACCTAAGCTATTCTCGTATATCCTATATCTCTCCCTGCTCCATACTCTGGAGGTGCATTGGAGTGAGGATGTCCTGTTGACCGTGACCCAGGAAATGAAAATTAAAGAGGGACATCTGGAGTGACGCATGCCCCAGTTACAGTGAAATCTGGAGCCACGGTGCCTCTTCCTTCATCTTCCCTCTGCTTCAAACTCAGTATAAACACACTTCCCTTTTCTCATTCCAGCTGATGCAGTTTTCCCATAAAAAAGCATTTACCAGAATGTGCCTCAGAAGTTTCGTCCATCCTCAGGACTTCCTTTTCAGGCTCAGTCTCTTTCAATGTAGAGGCACAAAATGCTTGCATCTTTCACTAAACAAAATTTCAGTCGGCATAGCTAAAAACGTAGCTAACAAAAAAAAAGTTTGTTCCTCTTTCCTTGTAAATTTCCCGGGTGCCAGTGTTGAAAAGTGAGGTGCCACCAACCCGGTATTTTCGCATGTTGACAACATGCGTTTGGGAGCTCTCTCCTCACCAACGCTTTTATTATGGTTTTCGGAGTCTCCCAGCGAAGCTCAAGGAGCAGCTCCAGAAAGCAGTCGGCTGTGATCTCCGCGAGCTTCAATTACGCGGCCGACCGACTTGCGGAGGGGAACCGCGCAGCCACTGAGAAACACAGGCCTGCGGCCGCTGGGCCCCCCATTCATTCACAAGCACTCGCCCATATACAGGCACAAATAAGTAGCTTTTGTGTACTTTGGCATGGGAGCGCAGAAGGAGCACTGACATTACATGACTTTTTTTTAATGTAGGTTCCTTACTGCTGAACTGTGCTCTGTGCCAGCCATCAAGCAGGCTTGTGTCCTCATTTTTTTGAACTGAAAAAGTGGATACAGATTTTTTTTCTGTCTCCTTTAACAGTTAATTGCATTTTAAAATATTGTATATGCAAAAAATATATATAAATCAAAGTCTGATTATTTATTATCTCAAATATAGTATAGTATATTTTGACAGGTATAAAAAAGGTATTCCATAAATTTTACATTTCATATTTTCGCACATATTTCGCATGTGTCTCTGAAATACAAAAATAAAGTTTCTGCTTATCAAAATTGGCAGTGAATTGAGTCAATGAGAGTTTACAGGAGTGTGTGATGAGTTTGGCAAATCAAACCTTTCATCTTGCTATCTGAGAGACCATCGTTTCAGGAAGTGCCCCCCCCCAATGAAACTACGGGAAATGGCAGAGGGAGGGGGGGGCACAGATCAAAATAGAGCTTGCGTCTGTTATCTGCTCTATCACAGCATGTGCAATAGTCATATTGAGTGCTTGCATTTCCTGTTGTTTGTGGGCATGAGAAACCTGCTGTAACTGACAGAATAAATTTGCCCTTCCTACCTGCAATGCCAGCTACTAAAAAATTAGGGCTCGCGATTCAAAAATGTGACCCAGTTAACAAGTCCGGGATTCCAGGGACATAACAAAGTGAAAAGAACATTGCACACTTTGTACTTTCGATAAACAGGCTGCTGGAAATACTGCCTTGTAGATTGTGGTGGGGGGTTGCCAAAGGGATTTAAGAGTTGATGAAACCACCAAATCCTCGGCAATTGTAGGAAAACGCTTTTTTTAAAAAAAGAGTACGTTCTGCATCATAAACTACAAACAACACGAATTGAAATTTAGGTGATAGCACTTTGCCATTTGTATTTCGGGTTGGCTTAAGTAATTGTTCTAAAGTATTTTCAAAGAAAACAGTACATTTTTAAATCTTTCTTCAAATATAACTATCAAAATGCTGTCATGTCACCAATTCATATATTTTACCAGTTACCAGTTAATAATTTTAGGAGAAAAATATGCCAAAAGTGTTGTGGCATGACAAATTCATGTGTCTGGTGATACAGTATAAAACTGCCCTTCTTGCATTGAACAGTCACTAGAATGTTTGGCATTGCAGTAGGGTTATGGGTATGTGAAATCTCTATTGCCCTTTTAGGATACAAAGTAGATATATATATAAAGTATTACAAAAAATTCCACCTCCATACAGCATATGACATTATGTTATTTATTTATTATTATTATTTTATCTACATTATATTTTAAAAATTACGTTAATGCAGTGTCAATGAGTGATATGTTTTTGTAAGTCTTAAAATGTGTTCCATTTAGGTACCCTGGTCTAACCATAGCTGGCCGTCTGTAACGCCCGGAGCTGCATCTGGGTCCTCCTCACTGTTTCGGGCTCCTTGTGTTCGCAGGCTGGTGAAAGACGCCCCGTGGGACGAGGTCCCCCTGGCGCACTCCCTGGTGGGTTTCGCCACGGCCTACGACTTCCTGTACGAGTACCTGAGCAAGCAGCAGCAGGAGCGCTTCCTGCAGGTGATCGGCAACGCCTCGCGGTACATGTACGAGAAGTCCTACAGCCGCGGCTGGGGGTTCCAGTACCTGCACAACCACCAGCCCACCAACTGTGTGGCCCTCCTGACCGGCAGCCTCGTCCTCATGAACCAGGGTGAGTGTCTGAGGGATGGGCAGGGACCCTCTGCCTCGTCCGTCCTTAGTCTGACCACGCTTGTCCAGAAGGCTAACAGTACTGATATGCTCTGAGCATCATAAGAATGAAGCTCAGTTCGATCAGTGTAGCATAGTGGTTAAGGAGCAGGACTCGTAAACCAAAAGTTTGCCAGTTCGATTCCCTACAGGGGCACTGCTGCTGTACCCTTAGGCAAGAGAGTTGTCTCAGATCCCCTCACAAGACTTATTACATTACATTATTGGCATTTAGCAGACAATCTTATCCAGAGAAACTTACACAGGTTACACTATTACCCATTTATACAGCTGGATATTAACTGAGGCCTTTCTGGATTAAGTACCTTGCCCAGGGGTACAACGGCAGGGAATCAAACCGGCAACCCTTCAGTTACGTATCCTGCGCCTTACCACTACGCTACACTGCTGAGTCTCTGAGAGATGAGGAGGGACCCTCTGCCTTGTCTGTCCTTAATCTGACGATGCTATCCAGAGGGCGAACAGTACTGATATGCCCGATCGTTTCATAAACTGAGCATCAGAAGAATGAAGCTGTTTGATCAGTGTCAGCCCGTGACCAGACAGCAAAGATCACTCTGATCATTCTATTAACCAGTTATTGATGTGTTTTTTTTAAATAGACTGTATATCTTTTGGATGTTGTTTAAGGAATTCTGCCATTAATTTGATGAATTGCTCATCAAATAACTGACTGTGGTCCACTCAGTTGGTTGTTAAATAAACACTCTACCCACCCCGTTAGTCAGAACAGGGATTTGGAAGAACTGAGAAGGCAATTTAACCAGTTAATTGCCAAGACTGATGAAAATCAAGAAAGAAGAAAACTTATTTTTAGGGTGTCATGTTTCTCATCACATTTAATCATTGGGTGCCTCCACCTCCTCTTCTTTTGCTGCCTAGTTCTACGCTGACACATTTGCAGAGTTTCTGATGTGAAGGCCTACATGCGTTTGGGTGACTGAATGCTTTCCAGCTTTCCAAGGGCCCGCCGTAAACTGTGTTCCTTGGTAGAATCTTGGCCAGGACCTGCCCTTGAGGAATGAAGCATTCCTGGCTGGAATTTCAGTCTGCGCGGGGTCATTCTGCATTGCTGCACTTAATCCCGCATAATGGCTTCTCCGGAGTGGAGTAAGCCTCCGCCCGATTTCACAGCATTCCTGGTGGGCTTCGCCACACAGATAATGAGCCGCTGCTCTTATTTACCCTGCAGCCGCATACTGCAGGGTTATGAAAAATGTGTCTTGAATTTACCTCATGTTGCTCCCTATCTTTTCTGCAATCTGTATGGGAAACAGGGGTTCCTGTCAGCTGCATTTGCAGAGATGCATATTGCTACATCTATATGGGCTTTTTATAACGGGTTTTGGTACTTATACTCTGTCTTCATTTATAGTTTTCTTTTCTTCCCGTTACGTTATTGGTGTTTAGCAGATGCCCTTATCCAGAGAAACTTACACAGGTTACAATTTTTTTACGTTACCCATTTATATAGCTGGATATTTACTGGGGCAATTCAGGATTAAGTACTTTGTCCAAGGGTACAGCAGCAGCGCCCCAGTGGGGGAATGGGACCAGCAACCTTTTGGTTACGAGTCCTGCTCCTTATCACTATACTACCCCGCTGAATTCTTAATAATGTCACCCGATATTGCTTGATGTCAGCACACAAGTTGGTTTAGTAGTCTGTAGATATGCATAAAGTGGTCTCTGTTGCTCCATGTGCAGGTCCAGGCTGGTTGTTTTTCGGACATCAGTAACTGTTCACTGCATTCACTCCTTCATCTGACATGAGGCACACATCCTCAGGCACAATGTAAAAACGTCAATGTGATAATGAAATGCCAATCAAATAATGAAATGCCAATGTAAGAGTGTAATAACTCCTGGTTACTGGCCGCACCTAGACACAGTGAGGATGGTTTAGAAGAGTCATTTCTGAATAGCTTCTCGCAGCGTTGGCCTCAGTTTGGCACAGGTATCATTTGTCATCCTAATGCTGTAAACCATGCCCATTTTAACTGCCAGACACCTTTTTCACATGTCAGTAACAGTTGACAGCACTCACTCATTCTTAATGGCTGAACAGGTTTTTCGTGTGTCAGTAAAGTTTGACAGCATTTACTCAATCGTCTCTCCGTCTGCCGCCCTCATTAGACACGCCCTCTCTATCTGTGCACTCTTGTGGGTGCAGCACCTCGTTGACATAGCTGCCATGCCCAGCTATGGGGAATATTTATGCCCCAACATTTCTAAATGCTGCATGATTGGACTCACTTTGGGACATTTGTATTGTACCTGCATTGTTTTCACTGTCCAGAGGGGTAGGAATAACTATGGTATCTGACGTTTTTCATTTCAGTATCTTTAGATTGCATTCACTCATGCTTTAGATTGCATTCACTCAGTTAGTCATGTCAGGCATCGACTGTATACATCTGCAAATTGCTAGCGGTGGTTCTAGTGGTTCTCAGCAAACTCAGTTTTATGATTAAAAGGGAAAATATGTTCAGGAAATAGTATTTCTTTTATATATCTCAGTTTATTGAAAATCAGCTTGCAGTGAGCCCCTTCAGAAATCTATTCAGAGAGGTCAATCTCTCTTAAACTCCACCGTTATGTGTTCCCAGCTGTGAAGCATCTTGGTTTATTTACTGGTAAGCATTGCTGATACTAAAGAAAATGGATGATATAAAATAAATTGCGACAGGCTTATGGAGATTACCGTGGTTACTGTGGTTTTCTTTCAGACGTTTTTTTTTTTTTTTCTTGACAGAACTGAGTGGTATTAAGAGTGCATGAACGCTGAGTCAGGAGAAATTCAGCCTTCTTCTATTGTTACTGCCCTTTAGCTGCAAGCCAAGGAAAAACTAAGGCCTGCTTTATAGCTGAAAAATTGCCTCTTACCCAGAAGAAAAAGTTCAAACACAGACATCTTTTGTACATGGTTTTATACACTTTATTTGCTTGTGGCAAACATTTCTTTCAAAGCTGACACTGTAGTTGTATAGTGTTGTTCTACAGAGCCCAGCACAGTGTATTTGGTGTAAAAGAGCGTTTACATTAAATTTGATCAAATTCATTTGACTAGTGCAAGACAAAGCTGTAGAGAAACACACAGGTACATACATTTATTTATTTGTTTGTTTTTTTATTTGTTTATTTATTTATTTATTGTTGTGTGGGAGTGTGTGTGCATGTGGTGTGCGTGTGTATGTGTATGTCTGGGTCCCACTGTCTCTTGAGGAATGATAGGGGTTTTCCAAATTTATGGACTGTGACTTTAAAAGAAGCTGTTATTTTTAGAAAATTCAATGAATAAATGGAGCTTTTCCAGCATATACAGTAGCTGCCAGTAATGAAGTGCAAATATTTGCGCCCTGCTAGATGTCCTTTTCACAGAACCGAATGTCCTGACAGAATTATTTTTGCCTTTGTTTAGATTTACAGCTGTGGCTCAAGCATCCAGAATCTCACTTTAATGTTGAAAGTGGATTTTAGTACCATTTTATTTACATGAATAAAAATGTTCATCTGTTGCCAGTAAGTCTGTGCACAGCATTGTGTTGAAGTTCTTCACGTTGCTCTGAAGGACAGATGTGTCGTAATAGATGATAGGTTCAATCTGGAAATGTACTGAAATTCTTGCAAATTTTATCGCTGTGTATTTCAGTCTCAACACAATGTAGAATTTTTCTTCTGGGCACCGTCAGGGGTAACGTCATACCATTTTAACAGTGTACAGGATCTCTTTGAAAGTGAAGCTCAGTATTTCATTTTGGAACAAAAGGAACCTCATTTAAACAAAATCCCTCAAACTCTCTCCTTCTTCTGGTTAAGCCCAGTGTGGATTTAAACATGGTTTTTAGTGGGATTTGATCCCATGCTTGAATTTTTTTAACCACACTGTTTTGTGAGAACCGCTGTCCAGGGATAAAGCCGCCAGCAGTGAGTAGGTCAGATGCGTGGATCGCCGGCCCCGCATGTTCAGGGATAAGCGCATTCCTGTTCCAGGTGTGTGCGTGTCGGAGCAGGAAGGCTTTGCAGAGGGCTGTCCTCACACCTGTGCTGTTAGCCATGGGCTGGCAACTCATTAACCTGTGCTCTCCACAGTCAACTTTCCATTACTGGAGGTGGCCACCCAGGGGACATTGGCTTATTTTACAAATGTCCAGATCCAAAAAAAGGACACATACTTCATATTTTCTTTTTTTTTTAATCCTGAGTCTGTTCGTAACAATAGCATTGCTGTCCCAATTATATTCAAGCAACTGCTCCTCAAATGCAAGACCATTGTCAGGCTTAATCAGGGTTCAGTACTTCCTGAATACAGATTATATATAGGAAATGAGTAAGTCTGTTGTGTGTTATTGAGTACTTAAATACACAGCTTTTTTCACTGTATGTAGAGGGGATACAAACCTCTCTCTAGTGTTCTTGTGGTATAAATTTCTAGACTACATAGGAATTCTAATAAAATGTTGTCCAATGACCACGTGTTACTCTAGACCACACAGTTCACTGTTAGCTGTTACTGGCGTAATTTCTAATAGATAACACATTTTAAATGTAACTTTTAACGATCTGGGGCCCACACTCCTGGTGCCTTCCAGCTTCCCAGAGGTAGAGGCCTTCTAATAATTATCCAGCTTAATGGTAATTAGATGTTTTGTTATGTTATGAGGTGAAAATAGTCATCAGGCATAGCTGTGCCTCTCGTTTCTCAACGTGAAGTTCCATTTGAAATCAGAATGAAGTGTAAGGTAAGGAAAAACATGAAAATAGACTTGTTTTTATCAGTTAAGGTACTCTCCTAGGTGTTATAAGATCATAGAATTTCAGTTTTTAATTGCACCTGATCTAAAATTGAACAGTAACCTTTCAGCTGAACTATTCAGAGCAGTCATTCTGTAAAATACATCCAGTATATTGTTTAATAAGATTAATTTTCACTACTATGTGGAGGCAAAACATTTAACAGGTTCCTGTACCAACACAAATGTTTAGTTTTATCTTTAAATTAAGCAGAATCAGCCCATGACGAGATAGGAAAGATCACTATTTTTATTTTTTAATTTCTAAATATCACTATAAAGGATTGCTGCTTATTAGATACTTCTTAATCTGCAACACCAAACTACGGAGAAATTGTTATATTGTACACTCGATGTCTTTCTTTGCAAAATGGCTACCATAAGTAAAGGAAAAACATTTGGAATGTTCTACTGGATCATATATAGAATTTGTTTATTTACCTGATTTTCCGTAAGTATGCATTTAGAATATATGCGGTGACCTAACAGAGGGTTCATTTCAAACCCGAACAGCCAGGAGCTTGTGTGTCTGTGAACTGTGGGATCTGAGTGGAGTGCGGCTATACGGTGTTTATGTAAATGTGGTCCTTGTCGTTTGTAGGTCTTGTTTAATGTTAAATGTGTGTAGTGTGTCGTCTGAGCGCTCAGATGGAGCACTGAGCGGGGGGAAGCGTGGATGGGTGGAGCGGGGAGTCTGTTCTGGAGGGGCACCAGTGAATCCGTCATGTGTCGGGAATCTGCTCTGATCTGGCCTCGGACGGGGAATGCTGTCACTTCTGAGAATCAGAAACTCTGAAACATTGATTCACTGAGTGAAATGGGTCGTTTGTTTGACACATATCCCTGTCCAGGGAGGAGTACTCACATACAAAATAATGCACGGATAAAGATACTGGCAAAAGTTACAGACAGAAAATAATCACTGCTGGCTAACTTTCCTAAGGCAACACAGAGGAGGAGTAGTATGTGTGGATTAACAAACGGCCAAGTGCAGCAAATATAATATGAGTCACATTTTTTACTCACTGATTTTTTTTACTTAATGCATTTCTTATATTAAAACCATCTCCCATTGGAATGCTACACAGTCATAACATCCAAATGATGTGCATATGCACTGGTTTATCTGGTCAAATCTGACTTGAATTAGTGTTAGAACAGCTCTTCTAGGAGTGAAAGAGAACCATCATTGTAGCATGGATTGGTGGTGGCTCAGATTCCAGTTAGGGCTCTAAGGATGAATGGTTCTCAACCCTGATTTGATCCATTGGTTACCTGGCTAAATAGGTGATATTTTAGCTGTATGAAATGTATACGGTGAAGGTATCAACAATTTCCTTAGTACTCAATAAAAATGGTATTTTTCCTAAAAAAGGAAAATGACTAAATATCGCACTGTTTTGAACTATGCAACACAAATACCTCTACTGTTAACCCTTGTGCACTGTTATAACCAATACTTGGTAGCTGTGGCAGTGTCCCATGACAAAATGGAAAAATATGCTCTCTCCTGTGCCCTAGGTTACCTGCAGGAGGCCTACCTGTGGACCAAGCAGGTCCTGGCCATCATGGAGAAGTCCCTGGTTCTCCTGCAGGATGTGACTGATGGATCCCTGTATGAAGGTGTGGCCTACGGAACCTACACCACCCGTTCGCTCTTCCAGTACATGTTCCTGGTACAGCGACACTTCGCCATCAGCCACTTTGACCACCCCTGGCTCCACAAGCACTTTGCCTTCTTATACAGGACGGTCCTGCCAGGTAGGGGGTCCTCTTGGTTTATTCACTCTGGGGGTATCTGGGGAAACCTCTCTATTTTCCCCCTCAGGTTTTAATGACTCATTTGTTTCCATATGTGTGTAGTGGTAAGGAGCAGGGCTTGTTACCAAAGGTTTGCTGGTTCAGTTCCCCGCTGCTGTACCCTTGGGCGAGGTACTTAAACCACAATTGCCTCAGTAAATATCCAGCTGCATAAATAGATAAAATTGTAAGTCACTCTGGATAAGAGGATCTGCTAAATGGCAATAATGAAATGTAATGCATCATGTACAAGACAGAATGGTGTAGGTGGACCAAAGCTCAGACAAAATGTCTGTGAACACCGTGATTCATTTTGAGCTGTAACTGAGTAATGTAAACACTTTTTTTTTAATCACTTCCCGGATATCAGAACACTGTCTTGTGTTGTGGTCACTGTCTGAATCATTAAGGCAGCTAATGATTTGCATGTTCAGACATGTGTAACAGAGCATGAAATATGCTGGCTTGTGTATTATCCATCCCCATTTGATTTGCAGTGTGAATTCACACAGTTTGATTTCACCGTCTAACATTCTGAAGTGATTAATTTGACTGCCTGGTTTGTCTCAGATCTAGTTTCTGTGTCCATCGCTGCACTTTCACAAGCTGAACACATTTAGGGGGGACACATTTTACAATGATGGAAAGTATTACAAAGTAATTGATTTCAAATTATAGCATCTGAAATCCACGTTTTTATTCAAAAGAACAGCACAGTAGCGCCGGCTACTACTGCTGGAGCAGAATATAATAAAATAGTGTGGTAGTATGTCAGTGTGTGTTTGGGTTATACACACACGTACTGTATACACACAGTCAGTAACAGCATATCCCTGCTTGGGCTAAAACACCTGTTTCACTCCAGGCTGCCTCTGGCTCTCTCGTATTACACTGCATTTCGACATTATAAGTAGAATAGGCATGAAAAACCTTTGGTGGCATAACCCCTATGGTGGGAAGTGGCTACACTTTCATCCGAACATGGGGTATGCATGCGTGTAGTTATTACTTTTTTGGAAGCCTTTCAAAGCCGTGGTGGAGCTGCGCCTTTCTCCACTCCCCTCGGAGGTTTGTCTGGGGGTCAGTGGGAGGGTAGCGGCGGGAGGGGGGGGCGGCAGGTCAGGCCTGGACATTTCGCAGCCCCTTGCCAACAGTTGCTATATTGTGGCCGTGCGGCGGAGCGGCGCAGGGGTGTGTGGGGTCGGGTTACCTCGGCAGGAAAAACACAGCAGTCTCTGAGCCACAATGGCAGCTTTCTCCTCCTCCTCCCCTGAATGTTATGGGCACATTATCCTGAAAAGGCCTCCAGAGCAGAACCAGCTGCGCGGAACTGTGGTCTGTGCATGACTGTGTGTGTGGTTTGTTTGTGTGTGTGTGTGAGTCTGTGTCTGTGTCTGTGTGTGTGGTGTGTGTATCTGTGTGTATGTGGTGTGTGTGTGGTTTGTGTGTGTGTGTGTGGTGTGTGTGTGTTTTGTGTGTGTGTGTGAGTCTGTGTCTGTGTCTGTGTGTGGTGTGTGTATCTCTGTGTGGTGTGTGTGTGTTTGTGTGTGATGTGTGTGTGTGTTTGTGTGTGATGTGTGCATCTGTGCATATGTGATGTATGTGTGGTTTGTGTGTGTGTGTGTGTGTGTGTGTGTGTGTGTGTGTGTGATCTGTGTCTGTGTCTGTGTGTGGTGTGTGTGTCTGTGTGTGTGTGTGTGTCTGTGTCTGTGTGTGTGTGTGTGTGTGTGTGGTGTGTGTGTGTGTGTTGTGTGTGATGTGTGTGTGTGTTTGTGTGTGATGTGTGTATCTGTGCATATGTGATGTATGTGTGGTTTGTGTGTGTGTGTGTGTGTGTGTGTGTGTGTGTGTGTGTGTGTGTGTGTGTGTGTGTGTGTGGTGTGTGTGGGGAGGGGGGGTTCAGGCTACCAACACTAGCTCCCTTCTTAGATGTACTGCTTCAGACTGACTAAAAATAATATTGCCACTGTATTCTTACACATTCCCAGTAAAGAGCAGTTGTTTTCCAAAGACGTAAGATCGATCCCATTTCAGAACATGACAGGAACGCAATAACTTTCTGTCCAATACCACTTCTTTAAGGACCGAAACACACACACACAAAACACACACCACGCCTGTGCTGTCTGGTATTGGTTATTGCTGTTGTTGTTCAGTGCTCACAAGTGATTTATTGTGGTTAAATATTTACTACCGGTTGCTAGGTTTTAAGATCCACTTCACGCCAAACTGCCATTCTTTCCCTCAGACCATCAGAGTGTGAGTAAAATTAATGAGCACGTCATATATTTTAGAAGATTTCTGGACCAGCTTGAATCAGCACAAAACACAGCCAGTAGTTTCTCCATTGTTCGGCTGTTCATTTTAAAAGAGGGCTGTACATTTGATTATAGCATTTTTAACAAGGTAAATTAATTAAGGGGAAGGTATTTCACAGCTGTTGCTTAAACCTTATACAGTATTATTTCATTTCTTTGGAATGCTTGTAAGGGAAAATCAAATACAATATTTTTCTTGTTTTTAGTATTTGCTTTTTGCAAAACGACTAGTTTCTCTAAGTTACTTTTTCTCTAAGTATCTTTTTTGAGATAAATAAGAGTAGTATTCTGTATATTGGAAATGAGATGGTGTTAGGCCTTCCTATTTAGACAAACTTTACTGTTTTCCTTCCGTTGTAGGGACATGTTAAAGGCCAGCAAAACTCAAACTCAGTGTTGTTGCCTCTGCATTTTAAATACAATAACAAAAAAGTTATGAGCCATCAGTCCTTCCTGCTCCTGCCAGGGTTGTAAATTAGTTCGATCTTTTCTGCCAGGCCTGCAGAGAAGTCTGATCCCCTCTGTTCTCCTCCGCCAGGGTTCCAGAGAAGTGTGGCCATCGCTGACTCCAACTACAACTGGTTCTACGGCCCTGAGAGCCAGCTGGTGTTCCTGGACCGCTACGTCATGCGCAACGGCAGCGGGAACTGGCTGGCTGACATGATCCGACAGAACCGGGTGGTGGACGGTCCCGGACAGGCCGGGAAGGGCCAGAGGTGGTGCACTCTCCACACAGAGTTCCTCTGGTAAGAGTTTCCGCCGCAGCCGGGCAGGGTCAGACAGGCCCAACTCTGCTGCTTCTTATTGGCCAAAACCATCTCTCAATGAAAGTCAGTTGTCTCAGTATTAGTATGGAAAGCCTAAAACATTCATTACGCTACATTATATTATTGTCATTTAGCAGACGCTCGTATCCAGAGCGACTTACACAGGGTACAATTTCTTACGTTATCCATTTATACAACTGAATGTTTACTGAGGCAGTTCTGTTTTAATTGCATTGAACAAGGGTACAGGAGGCGAATGAGCAATGTTTTAGTTACAGGGCTACTCCTTACCACTATGCTATACTGCTGCCCCTTCAGAATATTCAATATATAAAAAAGGAATCATTAAGATGTTATATACTTTATGCACACAGTACCCTGCACTGATCACTTGTCTACATTATTTGTAAAGTGTAAAGACTTTACAAATAATAAATGGTGATTTACTGGTGAGAAACTATCCTCACTCCACGAAATAAAAATGTTTTTGTGTGTATACTTAGCAGTGATAAACTAAACGTCAACATTATATAAACATTATTTAGTCCACCAACAATCACAGGGATGATTTATACTGATGCTTAGCATGCTGCTAATTTTATGGTGCTTTTCTGAGAGTACCTCTGAGTGTACCTTTTAGAACTGCAAATACAGAAAATATAATTGTTCTGCCTAAAGAGGGCAGCCTATCTCTAATGTCTGTATTGTTGTTGTTTTTTTTGCTTGAATTATACAGGTACAATCCAAACCTGACCTCCGTCCCTCCTCCTGACTTCGGTACATCCCGACTGCATTATTTCGAGGACTGGGGAGTGGTTACCTATGGAAGCGCCTTACCGGCAGAGGTCAACCAGACTTTCCTCTCCTTCAAGTCAGGGAAGCTGGGAGGACGTGCAATATACGACATTGTACACCAGAACAAATACAGAGACTGGATCAAAGGGTGGCGGAACTTCAATGCTGGCCATGAGCACCCGGATCAGAACTCTTTTACCTTCGCACCCAACGGAGTGCCTTTCATAACAGAGGCCCTCTACGGACCAAAGTACACGTTCCTCAACAACGTGGCCATGTTTGCCCCGGCTGTCTCGGACAGCTGTTTTGCACCCTGGGAAGGTCAGGTGACCGAGGCCTGCAACTCCAAGTGGCTGAAGTACAAGCATGGGCTGGCCGCCGACGCCCAGGGCAGGGTGCTGGCTGCTCTGGAGAGGCAGGGCATGGTGTTCATCCGGGGAGAGGGGAAGGGGGCCTACAACCCCGACCTGAAGATCCAGAGCTTCCAGAGGAACCTGCTCCTTCTAAATCCTCAGCTGCTGCTGCTCGTGGACCAAGTCCACCTGGAGAAGGACAGCCCGGTGAAGGTCATGAGCACCTTCTTCCACAACACCGACCTGCCCTTCGAGGAGACGCAGATAGATTTAACGGCGTGCACGGCGCCTTCGTCAGGCACGGGGACGATCTGTACAAAATGTTCTGGATGGACGAAACGGGCTACAGCGAGAGAGGGGTACTCGGGTACAAAAACTACCCTCGCGGTTACCCCTACAACGGATCAAATTATGTGAATGTGACTTTCCCTTTGAGGAAATCGCTAACCAGAAGGGCGTTCATCTTTTTCGGCCCGGGGGTAGACGTTCAGAGCTTCAGCCTGCGTGGGGACGCGCAGAGAGTGGACATCTACCTGGCCACCAGGGAGCACACCTACACCATCTACCTGCTCACGGGGGAGGTCACCAGCAAGCCCCTCTTCGCCATGGTGCTCGCCGACCGCAAGAAGGTGGTCTTCGAGAAGTCGGCGGGGGTGAGGGAGAGCCCGGTGGAGGAGGTGGAGGAGTACGTCAACCTGGTGGAGGACAACCTGGGCCACGCCAAGCCTGTCTTTCAGCAGCTGGAGAGGCAGATCCTGGCCCGGGTCCTGAACACCGACAGCTTCCGCAAGACGGCCGAGCGCCTGCTGCGCTTCTCCGACAAGAAGAAGACGGAGGAGGCCGTCGAGAAGATGTTCGCCCTCTCCAAGAAGCAGGCCAAGAGCCGGGGCCTCAGGAAGGGGGCCTTGGGCGACAAGCTCTCGGACGGCCTGCCCGACATCTTCGCTCAGATCGAGGTGAGCGAGAAGAAGGAGAGGCAGAGGACCATGAAGCGCGTGTACGAGGAGACTCCGGAGGAAGGGGGCGGGGACTCCAGGGCTTTCGTGGATTACGGAGACCCTCGGAAAGGCAGGAAGGCCGGCTACGTGAAGGGGCGGAAGTACAAGGAGGTTCACATGGTGGCCACAGCCAGGAGCGACGACCTGTCCAGCTCCACCTCCTACATACGGCTCTTCCTCATACTCAACATCGCCACTTTCTTCGTGCTCCTGGCCTTGCTGTTGACACGTTTTCAGAAAGCCCAGAGCCTGCACACCCAGCGGTGTTTCTACTGCGTCCTGCTCATCGACAGCTTCATCCTGCTCTGCCTGTACTCGTCCTGTTCGCGGGCGCAGTGCTGATGTCATCGATCGCTGCCCCGCTGGCGGAACGTCGGTTAACGAACCTGCCGAAGCGTTGCCGTTCGTGCTGGGTGAAAATCTATTGTACGCCTCAGTTTGAGCCAATCCAACTTAATGGGTGACCAGGAAAAGTTAATTCCAAATAGGAATTGATAGAATACCGAGATTAGCCAGACCACCGATGAAATCATAAGCTTCTGTGGAGCTTTAGAATTGAGTCTATATGAACCGTGTCATGTGGTCGGACTTCCTGCCTCTTTTTGAAGATCTCACAGGCTAGCCACTAAAATGCAGAGATGTCCTGAGCAATGCACATTGGTAATTGCAAACAGTTTTTTAAATGTTGTTCAGAAAATGCAAAATGTACATATGTTAAAACAAGATATATTTTTCAGGTGTTATTTTAATACCCTTTGTAATTAAAGAAATACAAGCAGAAATTTATGATGTGCTTATCATTGTGTGATTGCCTGGAGCAAGGTGGATAATTAACACATCAGCTTCTAACCAAAGCAGAGGAGAGAGATTACTGTACCAGCAAACAGCAGCTTGCTTGGAGGTCTTTCGTGTTGAGGCCAAACGCTGACACAGCCACTGACAGCACATTATAAAACCTGGACCATATGTTCTACACACAAATTTTCATTAGACCATTTTATCAGGTAATTAAGACTGTCTGTTTCATAGCTGTCAGGTCATGTGCCCAATGCCGTAAAAACTTGTTCTTGTAAACTGGTGTAGCTTACAAAATCCTGTGTATGTGCAGAAACTAGAGGGGTAATATAAACCCACAGTTGACTGTGAATGTTTGTGCGTATTGTGATACCAGACCACTGTGCTGTCCAACAGTATACTGTTGAGATCAAAGACCGATCATTGTGATGTGCTGTGTGCCAAATGCATGAATGTCCAAAGCACCAGGCTTGAGACTGCCTTGTACCTGCAGGCTGGACACTGACAGTTGATGGCGAAGTGAATGACACAAACTGTAACTAAAGACACAGGACAATCAATTTTACATATCATCATGAAAGCCCTGTAAATTATTCACTGTATGAACTGTACGGAATATACCACATCAAGGGGAAACTTTTTCTTTGATGGTGTTGATAAGTCACGAGGATGAGGTGGAACTGTGGGGTTAGAATGTTGAGGCCATTTCAGGAATGGACAAGGCACACATCCTTTATTTATAGCGAGTCATTATCGCACACGTGGCAAAGAGCATGTTCATCATCGGACAGGGAAGAGCTCCCAGGGAGCTTTGGCTGAAATTAGTCTCAAAAGGTTTCTCTAACCCTACATTCCTTAGCATGTGTGCCGAAGACGTGCTTAGTCAACACTGTCTAGACACAAAGCACCCCGGCTTATAACCGAAAGGAGATCCACAATGACATGTTAGATACATGTTAACTTCTTGTGCCAGTTGACGACGGTATGTGTTTTGAATTTACTGAGCTGTCCCAGTTATACAGTAGCTACAGGTTTTCAAACTTCCATGACAAACAGAACTGCCCATAGTAAATCTTGTGAATATTTTGCTCTGTAATCTGACAGTGCAAAGCAAAATGGTTTGTCGTCCATTATAAGAAATGTTCTGCTTCTCCACAAAAATAAAGTAGTTTTGCAGATGTTGAGTATGAAGTTAGTTTCAATGAAACTACAATAACCATCAACAATGCAACAAATGCCTTATTGTAAAAATTATACATATTCACTGATGCATAATCAAAAACGAGCTGCTCAGCATAATAGAATAACGCACTCTTGTGTTATAACTTTTCGCCTGTTAGCATTTTTGTGTTTTTTTAATGACTTGGACGGCCATCCTGACTTTCATGACTTCTGAGAATATAGCACACAACTTACATTTCTTCCCCATACTTGTCATCCACAGCCAATCAGTGAAAGCCACAAAAGAGATAAAAACCCCAAATCACTTAAAGACAGTATTTCTGATGGTTTTGCTTATCATTGAGAAAAGCTGATTTTATGTCAGGTTTCCTGGTGTTTGGTAGAAAGCTGCATAGTATGCTGTACACAGCAGTTGGTATACTCCCTTTGCAAAACCATAGAATTGTTTTGTTTTCTTCCATTTGTAACTTTGATTTATATGTAGTAAAATGTTTTTCTTTGTGTAGTGTAATGTGTGTAGTTTTTGTTGACTACACACAACCATTAATATCCTCAACAGAGGGAGCGACTGGCCAAGTGATGCCCAATGAGACAGTGTGTCACCACAAAGTGTCCAGGTGTTCTGGCAGCTCAGCTGAGTAGCAGTGGAATCCAGCATGACTGAGCAGAACTCCAGCCCTGGTTTCCCGTTTCATTCATAAATCCCAACCAGCCAGCTCCCAGGGGGAAAGAAGACGACGCTGTTAAGCGGATGACATCAGAGGAGAAGAATGTCTGACTTTCCTATTCCTGTCTATTAAAAAAGAAAAAGTTCAGCGTGGTGTTTGTCTTAAACAGATGATCATTAGCAGATGTAGCTCAAAGACTGCTTACATAAAGGTGGCATGGCCCGGAAAGTGTTTGCTAATTTACCCCAGACAGGGTGTCTCTCTTAGGCCATCAAGATCCAGACACATTTCAGTGCTCCAAAGAAGTGATTTCTTTCTGCAAATTCTCAATACACAGTACTACATTTCAATTAACGTTTGTTCTTTTTATAAAAGTTTTTGTGTCTTGAATGAATTAAGTAAAATGTTAGTTGTACACCCCTGAAATGATTTTCAGTAATGCACCAAACTAGGCTTTAAAGATGAATTACCTTCTTATCATCAAAGATCCAACAAGGTCTCTTCGTGGATAATTTTCTTAAATTTCCGGCACATTTTCTATTACTTGCGTTTTGCTGCCATCTGCTGGTGGGTAGGAACTTGACCTGGCTGCCAAGAAATAGAGATTAAGTTTACATTTATTGATGTTTAGATAACTATCTTTATTTAAAGATAGGGAGAACTGGTGCGGCGTTGGGTTCCTTTGTTGCAATGCGGAGTCTTTAATCTCTCCGTTTGGTTCTGGCCGTTTCTGTGAAAAGGTTCTCCCAGAATCCTGCTGCTGTTCATTGAATAAGGACATTCTGAGACCCAGGTTGCACACAATTACTGTCTTTAGATATTTGGTTAATTATGTTTGTCTGTCATCATCAGCATCACCTGATTCTGTAAATACGTATTTTCACATGGCTTACGGAAGGGCGAATTTCATTTCATTTTTCATTTCACCCCCCTTGATACAAAATTTTATTTCAAGCACGCCGGAAATTTGGAAACCCTCCCATGCACTAGAGGTTGCTGTGATAAATGTTTTCGCCTGCCAGCGTAGCCGCACGAGTTTTGAACCTTGTGACTTTCCGTCAGAAAACCTGCAGGCCGAGTGAAACTGTTCCCGGAGTGAAGTTCGAATATTTCGAAGCCGGGGAAACATGGGGGCACGAGTTACACGCGTGTTTAGAAATTTTAACTTGGAAAACCGGGCTCATCGGGAGATCGGAAAAGCCAAACCTAGAGCTGCTCCCCGGCATCCTATGCACAAGGACATTGTGAAAGAAATCGGCGAAAGTAAGTCAACCCCGTTTGCTGGTCAGCGCAAGAAAAGAAAATGTGGCTAACGTTAGCTTGTGTGTCATTGAGGGTGACATAACATCAGCAGCTGGCTAACGTCAGCTAGCCAAATTGAACAACGCACATTATCTGGCTTGTACTGAAAACGTCACATTTTACATGGCTGATCATATCACATTCTGAAATATTTTCTCGGTAGTTATTATGGTTTTCATGCATTTTTATATTATTGTGTTTTCGTGTGCTATGTCTGAGGTTGTTGGGTAACTAGCTAACTAACCAGAAGGCAACGCAACATTTTATCGTTTTATTTTGGTAGCGACAGAGCTTAGCTGAAATATAACTAGTTAGCTTCTTATACTTGAAGCCTTTGCCAAACTGTCTAGTTATACAGCTGGCTAGGTAGCTGTCTATCCTTGATCTTTGATTGAATAAACAATGCAGTGATCCCTCGTGGAACTATTATGTCTGTTTGGTAAGTAAGATGACTAATATATGCGTATGGTTTGGCAGCTATGAAGTCTTGTAAAATTCAGTACGCAACATTGTGGCCCCCATGTCTCTTATGTCGCAGGTCGTGAGATAACTGAAGCCATCCACCAGAAAAACGACCCGCTGCTGTCCTTATTAAAGTCTGTTTACGTGGAATCAAAAGACCCTCCGGCGCAGGTGAGAGATTGTGAAACGTGGTTAAATGGTTCCATGATTGTGGCGAACAGTTTGATACGGTGGCCAGTAGTTACAGCTACCAGGGATAAAGCAAGATGATCACTCCCTTGAGACTGCGCGGACAAGGTCAAGTATTGTGAAACAGTCCACACACGCGTAAGGCCAGCCCGCATGATTTTGTCTCGGCTTAGCGATGCTGTTGTCTGCTCAGAAACCAAATGTATTACAATCACAAACATTTTAGTTTAATGTTGAGAATGCCAACAAGTTAAGACCTAATATTAAGTACCTTTAGTCAAACCAGTCTTTGGAGAGGCTTTGTGCGTCACGTGTCTCGCCCTGTTAATGCCTTGATTAAAGCTATAGGTAGAAAAGATTGCACTGGTATTTAATGCCACATGAATGTGGCCTTGTTTGTCAGAGAAATAAAATAATGTGTCAGTCATCGATGTGTGTGTTTATTTCTACAATTCCAATATTTTTGGTGTGGTCAGTTCTCATTTAAGCTGATTTGACATGTTGGAACGTTGGCAACTTTTTCAGGTGATGCTTGTACTTTTTTTTTAAATTCAAGCAGAGTGCGAAGCAGCCAGAAGCACTGACTGTAAAGGATATTGAACGGAGGCCGTTGAAGTTCAGTCATCCTGGGGACCCATACGGCATTTTGGAAATCACAGACGTCCCAAAGGGCAAACTTTCAATCGTGGAAGCTCTCACAGCCCTCAGTAACCACAAACGCTCCCCAAAAACATGGACAGCGGAGAAGATCGCAGAGGAATACTCTTTAGATTTAAAGGACACGAAGGCGCTCCTTGAGTTCTTCATCCCCTTTGAAGTCAAAATTATTCCACCCAAGACTGTGGACACCAAAAGGATTAAAGACACCTAACATCAACACTCTCCTGTATGCCCCCCATCCATGAGAAACTTCCTGTGTAGATTCATTGATTACTGTACATTTCCTTTTTTTTAGATTGCCATAATAACATCAAATCTTTAAGCAGTTGTCTTGAAGAGATATATGAATGAATTATTTATTGATTTATATACATTTTTGAGTATTAAATATAAAATGATATTTTGTCTGAATTTACATACATGCACAATTCTTTTGTGTCTCCACCTTTTTTAAAATGGTTGAGGTTCATATCATGTATTAACCATTGTTTGGAAAATGTAAGAAGATGAAGTAATAGAGATCTGAGCAGGATGCTGTGGGAAGTGGAGACCCCCCAGGGATTGTTTTGGGGACTCCATTTCTTACTTGCATAAGTGACCTTTTTGACACAGCTCTGGGGTGAAGCAGACAGTTTGAAGATAACCAAAGCAGATTTAAATATGAAGAAATGAAGGAGATTTAAATAAAACCAAGAACTGTGCAGACACTTGGAATAGTAACTGTTAACATCACCAAAATGCAATCTACATTTAATTTAAGGCAGAATTAAATAATGGAACATATTAAACTAGTGCGTGCAATATGCAAGAGTTGGGTGTAATACTTGAACACATTTTATCTCTATCCAGTTATTGTGCAAATGGGATGCAGCGATATATAGCTAAAAGTACTGAGTATAATTCAAAGGAGGTTATAGTAATGGTATACCGTGCCTTCATCAGACCATATTTAGAGTAGGCTTACTTTGTCCAGTTCTTGTACCACGCTATAATCACGCACAAGCTCTCAGAAGAGTAAAACAAAGGGCAACAAGAGTGGTTCTATGTATGAAACATAAGTTTTAGAGACACCTGATCTTTTCAGTCTCCACAAAAGGAGAGTCGGGGATTTAAGTGAAGACTTAACAACTTTAAAAGGAATCAAAGTCCATAACGGGCAATTTCAAGCTGTGTTGATGTAAAATTTTACACTGACATAGAATTATTTTCATGTAGTTATTAATGTATAGAATAGATTATTAGGACTCATGGTGAAGACCCTCAGAGTGTTCAGGACCAGACTTGATCCAATCCCAAATGCATTCATGACTAGCGACAAAGTGACAAATTCAGACTGGTTCAGTGTTGTGTTTGTATAATGACAGGGAATAGGCACTGAGCCTAAATGTGAAATAACAAAAAAAAGTGTTTTATTCTCCCTGGTAAAGCTCAGGGAAACAGTGTTGTAGAGGCTGGTCTGGAGTGTGGCTTAGTAAGTGGGATAATGTTATTGAGAGCCCTGTGTAACAGTACCAGGGTTCTGTGGAAAAGATGAGCTTCCATTGCAAATCTGTGTGGGGATATCAGTAAAGGAACAGACAGGGACAGAGACGACCAGTCTGCACAGTTCTGGATAATTTTTCATGGTCACATAGGAAGAGATTCCTGTACGTTGTGTCCACATTCCTGAGACCTGTGTATCTGTCATGTGTGCAACAGTTGATATGTAATCCCAGGACTGGATATGAGTGTCTGTGCTATTGTTAAAGTGGTGGAGGTGTGTACAACCCCAGTGATCACTTGCATCCCAAGAACAAATGTAAAAACACAGACACTCCTCACTACCTGTTTCCTTATATCACTTTCCATTGATATAATATAATCTGTATGATGGTATTTCACCAGCTGTCAATAAATCCTTGCATTACACATGCGCACAGTAAGTATTCATAACTCTCTGTAGTGTGTGGGATTACGTGTTCTTAAAGAGGTCACTCCACTGTCACAGTTCACTGATGTACCATGGCAAACTAACATATGAAAATAAATAAACAAATAGACCAGGGCTCATTATGATCTGGTAATCTGAATAATACAGCAGCAGACTACAGCTGACGCTGGTGTAATTATGCTTTTATCAGTCTTCAACTCGCTTACAAAATGTAGATTGTAAGTCTGTGGTTCCGTCATGTCTGTAAATCTGTCTTCCATCTGCATTAAATGCAAAATAAATATTAAATGCTGTATTCCTGTCAGGCATGGATGATCATTGCTGTATATTTGTTCAATAAGGTCATGTCCTAAACTGCTTGCAGCATTGGCCAGTGTAAGCAGTTTACAGTGTATCTAATCTCCATGTGCATATATATATATATATATATATATATATATATATATATATATATATATTTTATATATATTTATATATATTTTTTAAGACAAACAGCTTTCTTTTAAAAGAGAATGTCTGCGCCTGGTCTGACTCACTTAGTAATTGATGACACATGTGTCTTGACAACAGCAATGTTTATATGCTGGGTAATTGCCTCAGCAGTCTTTAGTTTGAATAAATAAACTGAATTCTTGTTTTCAGTGGGTGATTCCTCAGATGTGTTTGTGTACTTAAACGGGTGTGTTTAAATTCTTGCCTACAAAATCATCTCAAGCAAGCTTTTCTCCATATTTATAATACCACATGTGGTGTTGAATAATCTCTGCCAAGGACACCCCTCGCTCTTCCCCTGAGCGCCCGCTCTCTCCTCACACACTCCACAGTGAGACAAAACTACTTAAAAAAATAATTGGATTCAACGATTCAATTGGCACCATATTTTAGATTACCATAAAAATCCAAAGGCTGATGAAACTCCTAAATGGATCTAAGCATGTGTGCAAGTCTCCCTAAATCTGCAATGCAGGAAACAATATTACTAATAATCTTTCTGTGGTGAAGATCACTAATATTTGTCTGAATGCAAAGATACACTGTGTGCCAAAACACCATCTGAACACCGTTTCCCCTGGAGCCCCAGCTACCCCTTCCCCACCAGCATGGCACTGCCAGGCTGTAGCCATGATGCTTTACCTTGATGATAGATATGCATCTGGATTCCTCTAATTCTATGTGTCTGCAGAGTTCTGCATACTCAGTGCAGGTCGTAACATTAAGTAACAAATCTGTAGAGCCCTGGGTCACTCAGCCCAGTCCACTACTTGAGGGGAATCTAGCAGGCACGAATAAATCCCACACACACGATGAAGTGAGGGAGGAGGAGCCCCTGCAGACAGCACTCGCACCTCTCCAATGTGATCTTTCAACAAATAGAAGACACAGGAAGTCAGCTGGCACAGAGATCGCACTAGTCTGATTTCTTCAAGGCCTGCCAGACCCCCCACTCATGAAATGGCTGCAGGCGAGCGAGGAGACTCTCAGGGAACAGAACGCAAATAGTAGCTTGTCACACAGTGCCTTCCTGCCAGGACCTCCTCATGGAGCAGTGTGGCCAAACCCAGCTGGAGAGCAGGGGATCTGTTCCTCTGTGTCCCATTCTTTTCCTCCTTCCCTCCTCTTCTCCCTCTGGGCTCTGAATTCAGGTTCTGCAGAGCTCACAAAGCAACCAGGGGGAGCGCAGGTGCTCAGCTTTGCAGCATTGTCTCGTCAGTAGCTTCCACACGTCTGGCACAGTCTGTGGGCTTACGAACAGAAAATGCGCCCTTCTGAATAAACAGCAGGGGAGACGCAACCACTCACTTGAGAGGGGAAACAGAACAAGGTGTAAATTGGTTAATTAGTCTCTCCCGCCCAGCTTCCCCCTGTGCCGCATGTTTTGATGCACTATAGCTGCTGAGCTGATATCAGCTCAGTCTCAAGCTATCCTGGTTATGTGTGCTGTGTGCTGTGTTAATGTGTTGCTGACATCACACTGAGGGCCAAACCCAGAGGAGGGTTTCTGGGGTGATGCATTTAATAAACCACTCAGCTTTGGGACACACTAACATTTACAAGCTCTTGCTTCTGACATTTTGAAGCTCTTTTTGGTTAGGTTTGTCTCTGCCTACAAGCCACCAATACATCTGAGTCACATGTTTATTTGTTGAAAGATCTCACTGGAGAGGTGTGAGTGCTGGCTGTTTGCAGGGGCTCCTTCTCCCTCACTTCATTGTGTGTGTGGGATTTATTCGTGGGATTTATTCCTAGGCACTCAACACCGCCAACCTGGTCAAGAAGGCGCAACAGCGCCTCTACTTCCTGAGGAGACTGCAGAAGGCTCACCTCTCCCCCCAGATCCAGGTAAACTTCTACTGCAGTACCATCGAGAGCATTCTGATGAACCTATGTTAAATACGACCCAGAGGGTCTGTAACGCTGTCCTGTGTCATGTATTTGTATTTGTCCGTACAAAATAGAGCTCTAAGGGACAAAGGAGCTGTGTGGAACACAAAGCCAATGTGACGCCAGACATCACGCAAAAGCCAAGAGGATGACATTATTTGAGGACCCTTGAGTCATAGTTTAAACACACTTCTAAGCCTGAGGAACTCATTCATCTATTTGAACAGCTTCATCACGTAAACATTTTTTTCTATTATTTATATGCCTGGCATACATCTTTATCCAGTGTGACGAACAAAGCTTTGCATATTCCATAAACTCCTTGCTCAGTTGTATTTTTACTGGATCAGCTGAGTTAAAGGCACCTAGCTATAACAGCTATTTCTGCCCTAGGATGTAAGTCTGCAGTAACTTGACCTGGATACACTTTTGAAACGGCAAATGAGAATTGTTTATAAACTTCACCTTATTTACTGTTAACAGATACAGTAAGTTCACAGCCTCGTCGGGCCGTCGTTTGCTCGCTACTCTCAGTCGTATTCACTGAAGGGGCGTCATAAAGTAGTAGGACTTGTAAGCTTCTGAGAGAGAGAGACATCTAGTGGCTATTCCACGCAATAGCATACATATTTCTCCTATACATTCTCAACAAAATCCGAGTCCCTTTGGTTTGGAGCCCAGTGCCGTGATCGCTACACATGGTACATGGTACATTAATTAGAATAACTTTAAGGTAGTTAAAAACTGACCATCTACAGAGTATGACTATGCTCCATGTACGTAGCGCTTAAAATTTCTATATGGTTTTGTGAGGAAAAATAAACAGTAAACAGTAAAATCTCTCTTGACTTGACTTTCGACTTGATTAAAGAGGACGACAGTGGAAGAAATTTTTGTTTTGGTATTCTGATTATTCTGATCACCTTACAGGTCGTTTTCAGTCTATGACTTTGTTTTTTGAAAGAGAATCCTCAGATCGTCTCACATTTACTCAAAATCTATATTTAAATCAACAGTTTAGACATAATTTAGAGAATGGGGAACGTAATGTAAAATACAAAGTCATAATGATGTCCTAATCGTTGTGCTCTTTATGTCTGTTCGGGTTGAAAAAAGACAACAAAACCAAAAAAAAAAAAAAAGCGAAAAATGGTATGTTTAATCAGATTATGTTCGAATCTGACTGACGATAGTCGAGCTACTGCTGTTAAAATTAAATTTAATCGCCGGTTAATATAAAAGACCTATAAGACATTAATTTGGAGGGAAAGTAATTTATTAACAGACTGTTAACGATGAGACGAAATGATCACTATGCGAACGTAATGAACGTTTCTAGAATTGTACTGACCGCTACTTGTAGTTCTTAACCTGCACTACACGTGCCTTGTCCCTCCTGCAACCAACCTTAAGTGCGGGAGAGAGGCGCGTTTGCGTTTCGATTGGTCCGCTAAATGAGGCCCGCATTCCTGCGGGATACAGCGCAGACGCGATTGGGTTGCGGGTCAGTCATTCACGCAAGATCCGGGCTGTGATTGTTGTACTTTTTTATTTACCGTCGCGGTTTCACATCACAGCTTCCGAGTCGCGGCGTTGATTTCTGAAGTGGCGTGCGATAACTGGACCGCATCAGCGTTGCAATAGATGTATTACAATAAAGAAACTGAAGGTAGAAACACTGCGATGTTTTCCAGCGTACACCAATCGGATCTTCAGCCCCATGCGACCTATATTCTAAAATAAGAAAACAGTCCGGGAACCAGGGTTCGTTAAAAAAAGGAAAGGGATGCGTTGCAAAAATGTGGAAAGATCGGCGTGAATGCTGGCTTTCTTTTGTTTGTCTGTTTAAATCTATGATTGATATTAAGTTATCAATGTTTCCTGTGAATTGACAATGGATTTGCCACTCGGAAAATGGAGAATCAATATCTCAAAGCCATCAAAAGGGAACAAAAAAGCAGCAGTTGTTAGATCGATATTATCATCAACACAGAGGTTCGAAGACCGAGGTGCCTTGCTTGGAATCCACGTTGCCGAATGGTTCTCCTTGCTGAAGTAATTAACCTCTCAACTCGCAAGCCAACGTGCAAGAAAATACAGAGAAATATCAGGTAATGTGGATTTAGCTAAATCTATCAAAATGATAGTTTTAAAGTTAGCTAAATACGTTTAAACTTTGGTTGGAACCTGTGCATGGTTGTCGATACGAACGATCATCAAAGCTGTCTACAATGGCGAATCGCACGACTACAACATATTGAATATTTTCTGTTGATAGTTGGTTGCTATTTTAACCTAATGAACAAGTCTAGTTCTTTTATCATTTTGGTAGCTAGCGGGCAAACATTGTGTCGATTTAATAAAACGACGCATTGTAGCTGCTTACCTGTGTTTTTATTTTAATGTCATTGCTGTGACTAAGGGAGACGTATTACTTTACATTGTGGCTGTGTTACAATGGTTTATTATTATTTACCATGAACTTTATTGAATTTCAGTTTATTTACACAATCAGTGCATTAGTTGTAACGATTTAGGACATCAGACCACACACACACACGCCTATGTATCTAGTTCATGAAAGTGTTTGTGTTTAACTGGCTCGCTGCAACTTGAAACAAAGGATCAGGCTATTAATGTAGACAGAGCAGATGTGAAATTGAGGAGGGGTGTGAATCCATCGAAAATACTAAACCCTGTGTCGGAATTGAGTCGCTACGTCTTGAATTCTAGTTGGAAACGTGATATGTGTGCATGTGTCTGTTCTTAATTCGAATCTTTAGGGCGCATGCATCTTTGGGCAAATCATTCGGATGGTCGAACATCCTGTTTACACGGTTTTCGATTATTGCACAGGGTAAATCATGTGGCATGTGTAATTCTCCATTTATTTCCAGGTGAAAAATGGTAAAACACGAATTTGGGCATAATGTGCTTAGGACGCTAAACTCGAGAGTTTCCCAGATAGATTCTTGACTTGCTACCAGTATGAAGGTATATTATGTAATGTGTGCATATACAGCCTCTCCCTGTATATATAAACGTGTGTGTGTGTGTGTATGTAATACAAAATAAATGATGGCTGATTCTCAATATTTTAATCTAATACTAAGTAAGGTACAGATAATAAAAGTGTCACCTGAACCCTCCCACCCCAGAACACACACACACACACACACACACACACACACACACACACACACACACACACACACACACACACACACACACACACACACACACAGAAAGCAGATTTGGGAAGCTCTCTTCAGGTGGCAGGCACTGACTGACCACAAATACACTTTGTCCATTCTGTGTATCTGAACAGATGACTCATGACCATGGTGAACACAATTTCACAATGATTATTCAACAACTTGTTTTTCCAGAGCACAAAACCAAGTGTGATGGCACCGTGCTATACTGGTTATGGCACTGATGGCACTCTCACTCTGACCTCATTGTTGGATTGAATATTTAAAGCTGAAAATTTCCCTGTCTTTGAATCTAGGCTTATTATGTTAATATAACTGACTTTATCCTTAAATATAATAATATAATAATCTGTTGTATTAAGAAAGTATCACATTTGTGTGAGCTACTGTTTTTGTGTTGTTTCTTCAGTGTTACATTCATTTCACAGTTTGTAATGTTGTGTTATTTCATTTCTAGCTCCTCTTATACAGTCTGAGTGTGTTTTCCATGTAAATTTGGTATATATTTTCAATATATTTTCAATATATTCAATTACAGTTTCCATGTTGCTTATTATCGATAGCAACTGGCTGACGGCATCTGCCAACAAGTGTAAAAATGACCCTTATATGAAGCATCCCATTTTTATCCTCCTCCTACCTTGTTGCCATGGGAACCAAGAGACTCAAGGCAAATATAGATCAGTTAGTAAATACATTTATAGTGATTAATCCATGATAAAGAGGGAAGAAAAAGTCACAAAAACATGTTCAGAACAGGTTAGGATGATATGTATGGATTTGGGTATAACAGAAGACTACATAGTGAAGTAATGTCACTGAAATGCATGATATGTGTAAAAAATGTATGGTATGTGATGCATATATGTAAAGAATGCTTCAGCCCAGAAGACAGGAGGTCAGATCCATTTTTGTACAGAGCCAGATGGTGGCAACAACAGGATTTTACACCTCGTGTTGCTTATCAGTTTCCTAAATTTTTCTTCACATTTGATTATTTGTACATCTCAACCATGGTTATGATATTCTGCCAAATATATCACCCTAAAAGATAATACTGTCCACTTTACATTGCTGTTTTTTAAGAAATAAAACTGCTATTTCAATACTGCATCCAAATAATCTGTTTGAACTCCTGACGAAAGTAAGGTCAGTGACAGTCTGTTTTTTCCCACTTAATATTACCAGTTTGAAATCGTCAGTAATCAGCTAATTTTCATGTACGTACAATTCAGCACAGAGTGGTCAATACATATTACTAATTTTCTACAGCTGGTGTGTTGTAGGTAGGATGATTCAGAAAGTGGGTTGTCTAAATTGGATGATTGTGGGAAATTATTGTTGTGAGAAATGTTTCAACATCTGTGTGAAGTTTAGTCAGTGTGTAATCAAAGGCAACAGCGTGAAAGAGGTGACATTACCCCATATCACCCCTCGATCTTAATATATCATAGTCCAACTTAATTCAGGCTGCAGTGACAGTCCATTTCTAGTGGTCACTTAAAAGAGCAGTAGTATTTTTGAAACGGATAGAACAACATCCAGATACTAGGTGCCTGCGCCCTGTTGCTAGGTTCCAAAACTACTCAGCGTGCGGCGTTATCGCTGACTCGCAAGGTACCAAGCGAAACCTTTTTTTTCCTGTGGTTACTATGGTTTCTATGGATATATGTTTCCCCCCTTGGGAAAGTGGCTGTCTGTAATTTCTTAGGAGGCCTTGAAGCACTTGGAATAGTTCTGCTGTCTGCATTCTGAGCAAGATTCATGACAGGCAGCAGTTCCCTGTGAAACTAATTAATTCAAACTGCAGTTTTCTGTGGATTGCCAAATTGAAGCAAGTCGGTTTGGACAAGGAATTGCTGTTAAGATAAAGCGCTGTAGATGTATTTTTCTTTGATACTGGGTGACATCAAATGCGTGTGTAAGCCAGCTGTGTGTGTGCTTGGAAAGAATTTGTCATGTAGATAATTTCTTCAGTACATGAACGTAGCTGAACTAACATAAGACTGCAGATCCATCTCAAGTTGTTACTGGATACAGGGTCCTCCATATTTTTTCATACCCCTGAGTAAATAGGAACAAAATGCTATAAAAGAAAAAATGTACATATTAGATTTTTTTCTGCGTAAAAATGTAAAATAATGTATTTGAAAGAAGCCACGCCCACTATGAAAAATGGTGGTGTTGGTGGTGGGGGTTATGATGCTTTGGTTGTTTTGCATCTCTGGGTCCTGGGGCCCTTATTAAGACAGAAGGCGTTATGAACATTTACCAGGTCACATTTTGGCCAGATTCCAGTGGCTTATTCCAAGAAACTGAAATTTGTCTGAGAATGGACTTTCCAAAGTGACAGTGATCTGAAATATTCATCCAAATCTGTAAAGAAATGGTTAACCGAACACAGAATAAACTGATCATCTCAATCTGCACACCTCCTCCAATCAAATATTTCATCTCAGAAAAGCAGTTCACAAATGAAATCCAAAAGATTTGAAGAACCCATAACAATTCTGCCAGTAGGAATGGACAAAAATCCCCCAGAAGCACCAGGACCCCATAAATGCCTACAGGAGGCATCTTGTAATTGTAATCCTTGGCAGTGTAGCATTTACAAAATGCTCCATTACATTACATTTATTCATTTTGCAGACCCTTTTATCCAACGCAACTTACAAGTGAGGCAGAGTACAACACAAGCAAAAGCTAATTACAGGGATGTGACTAAAACAGATTATTTGGGAACAATATGACTTTGCTCTGTGCAATGATATTAAGATTGAAAGGGAACATTTAGAAAAAAAAACAAGCAGAAATCTGTCCTTTTTTCTATTATGTTTTTTGTTTCTGTTCAGTCAGGGGGATGAATAAAAATGGAGGTATTGTATATATGAAAACTTGCATTACATGTTATTCCATACCTATACCAGTACCAGTTTGATGGTGGAAATATATTGTGAATTCTGACTAGTTGTTCTAGGTGTTGCTGTAATCCTGTGTGATATAGATTGGATCTGCCAACTGTTCAATTTGGCACTTTTAATAAAACAAAGTATCCTTTATTGAAGACAGTGTAATAGATAGCATAATATTTGGATGAACTCTATGAACTGTAGAAACTGTTCTTATTTAATGCGAATGATTATAATTCTGTGATTACATAAAATTCACGCCGCTCTGTATTCTAATTCAGTGTGAGGTGAAATATAGATATTATGTTTTATCTTCAGATCATTATGCATATTTAAATGTTCATGCAGCTGTAAAAGACAGTTAATACCAATGTGGTGTTAAATAATTCACACAAACTTAAACGCAACGGACACTGTGAGTTCTCGATTGTTCTCCCTGAGGGTTGAGACTGCAGGCACCTTCGCTGAAATAGTTATTATTCTCTAATGAGCAAAATAATGTTGTAAGAACGAAGCTCTAACTGTGACTGGCTCATTTCTGTGGGCTTTGCCTTACTCCCTTAAAAGATGCTAAAGAAGCAAAGTCTTTCATTTAATTTGCCCACCATTGTTGTCATCTCCTGGCACACATCTTGGAGATGGAATGTTTGTGTATAGACAAGGTGCTGTGATTTTCTAGAGGCCAAACGGTAAACCCAGATTTGCTGCCCTCGCCAGCGCTGTAGTTTATAACTAGAGGAGGAGCACCTTTGAAAAGGTGCAGCTGTATTCTTAGCCCCATATGCCTTCAATCTGCAGGAGGGAGATAATACAGCTTTATACAGAAGCATGCCCCCCCCCCGTGCTCAGAAGTGTCCCAGCTGTTTACACAGACAGCATCAGGGGTGAGGCTGGGGGGGTAGTGGAGGTGGGGTTACATAAATCTGGGAAGTTATTAGCCATGAAGAGGAATCCTTCAAACAGTAAGAGTCTAAAGAGGCATTCCATCACCAGTTTCCCAGTGTAATCCACAGTGTGCCAGGAAGGCCTCAGCTAGCGTTTTCTCTTCACAAATGTAATTTCAGACATATTCAAAATAGTGCTCTGAAAATGATAAAGCACGACATGCTGATTGGTTATGTATGTGTGGGATCTGGGAACAGCAGGGTTCTGCGGCAGGCAGTGGGCTTTCTTCACTCGAGAAGAAAATGATGTTCCAGGATCAGCTGGAAGCTGTTTCTTATTGGATAAAATACTAGAGAGTTACTTCGACCGCCATTTCACTGCTAGTCTCCCATGGCAGCATTTTGGACATGTATTTAAGAACAAGCCAGTGAAAATCCAGAGGACACAGAACAGATGGAGAGGACTTCATATAGACTCAGATATTCAGTTGCCTGTGCCCAGATGTGCGAGCCTAACGGCTAACAGCATGCGCTCTCTGAGTGGCAGATATCGCAGTGAACCTGTAACCAACTCTCTCCGATCTGCCACTGAAGTCCAGGACAACCAATTTTCAGGATAATTTTTGCACCTCTAGCTGGATTATACATTTAGTTAGCTGATCATTATTATCATTATTAGCAGTAGTGAATTAACATGTTGACAATTGTATGTTTTCATAGCTGTGGATAGTAGGGTAGTGATTTCAGTTAATTGTAGTAATTGGCATGTAGTTTCCAGTCAGGGAGATGAGAGCACAGAGGAGAATGGACAGACAGACAGGCGCGTGAGTCACCATACGGTTCCCCAGTTTCAGCAGGATCTGAATGAATTCAGTGCTACCCTGCCTTACCCAATGCAGTTATCAAAATCAGTTTGGAATAATAACCCTTTTGCTGAAATGTTATATTTTATGTTGATTTAAACAACAGGTAATTCAGTCCAACTCAACAGAAGATGTCATTTACTGATCTGCTTAAGAGCAAGATAATGGTGCAAGCATTTTTAACCTTACTTTCCCAACATCTGAAGGATCCAGTTAACACTGGTAGAGAACCACTAGTCTGCAGTGTTTGTATGTGCTGCACCCCCATCATTGTTGATCAAGGGATGGGAAGATTTAACAAGATGTGCGTTGGATTATGGAAAGATCTGTTACAGTAATCAGAATCAAATGTAGCGCTTTAGTACCGTCTTGAATGTCAGTGGGTGCATTGTTTATCAGTGACCAGATGGTATGGTTACTGTTTCCAAGGAGCTTATTTTATTTCCACCATCATTTAAACAGCAGGTTGTTAAAGTAATGATTAATTTGAATTTCAATATGTTAAATGGTTATTTCCTGTGGCTGGTAGGTTTTATGTGCGTCAGAATGGGGTTTCAGGAGAACGTTCCAGAGCAGAGTGAACAGGCTTGCTTATTTTAAGGAAGTGATGCAAACAATGTGTTACTTTTGCACTCTGAAAGCAAGTGGTTGGAAATGTGATCAGCTGGACATTTGCAGTGTAGCTGTAAATGAAACAGGGTTTAAAATAACAGTATCCAGTGTTTACACAGGTGATAAGCTTTTTATTACAGTCTAAAGTTGTCCTCACATGAACATTTGCTTATGCCCAGTGGTACCATCTGCCAGAATCTCTCCTGGTACTGTGAAAACGATGCACAAAATGAACCAGGCTGGAATTAATTTGACTGACTCCCAGAAGGCCAATAAGAATATGCCAATTCTGTGAAAATTGCTTTCAGGCATTTTGTATTCAACTATTTTTTGTTTCCATCATTTATTTATTGATTTTTACAAGATTTATCCTGTATGAAACCACTGTGTTATATAAACATTAATTTAATCTGTGCCCCCGCGTTTGAATAACTGGTGTTGTCTTTTTATGGTCTGTTTCCCATCAATGGTAACATGCACTGTATCCATGTGGGTAAATGTTCTTTCTCAGAATTCACCTTATCTACCACCAGTGTTTGGCAGTCACCTGGCAGTCATTTTGGTCGCACCAGTCTTCGGTTTAGCTGGAGAAACAAGCATTAAATGGTCAATTACACTGTGGGGATGATTGAGCTGCCAGCTAAGGATAACCATTAGCCACTTTGTAATATAATTCAGCACTCGGAGGTCAGACCTCAGCTCTTACAAACAGTGCAACAGAATATTTTTGCCTTGTGATGTCTTGCACAGTGCTATTTGCAGTACCTCAGCACTACCCAGGGAAATGGTTTTTAGTCTTAAAGATGGACATCTGTTATATAAATGTTGGATTTCTTTGATCTGGACTGCTGGAAATATTTTTTAAGCTCTCCCACTGTGCTTTGAATGTGTTGGATAGGCACCAGGCAGTCAGAATAGAGGACGATCTGTGGTATTATCTTAGATCACACTGCATGGTGAGTTTGAGTGATGCTTCTGGAACATGCCCACAGAGCGACCCTAGTGTTGACCAGTACAGTGCCCTTTTGACTTCAGCTGAATCATAGCATGGCTGCTAAAGCAAGACAAGATAACAGCGAACCGACCTCTACATATTAAGCACTAAAACATTCTGTGGCATTTAGGCTGAATCCAAATCTGTTCTTAACACTTTTTTAAACATAATCAATAGTGAGGTCAATATTGTGAATTTTCTAATGGAGTCTTTTAATTAAATTTGTAAGAGAGGGAAAAAGCCAAGCACTGACAGATTAATTGAAGTCTAGATTTGCTGACACCTTTATCCAATGTAACAACAGGCTTTATTTATGAGTTTCCTTAGAAATCGAGGATGGGGTTACGAGAATTAGATTGTGGCAGGAAATATGTCGTTTGAGCTTTCCATGCAAGATACAAAAAGCGCGTTCACACTGAAGTGATATTGACAGGCTATGAAAGAGAGAGGCGGGCGACGGGTTTGGGGGGTTACAGTGCTGTTCGGGGGGTTTCATTGCGGTTCGTCTGGGGAAACCACGATGTGCGTCTCGAGCCGACTGCCAGTAACTGAGGCCCTCTGGCGCAGGCTGATTCAGCTGCTGCCGCAGTGAGATACCCAGTTGTGTCAAAAACCATTGTTCCATTCCCCTCTCTGCCTCGGCGCTTATGATGGCCAGTTCCGCCAGCGCAGGGCTGCTCGCCCGGCAGAGAAATTAAATCTTTAAATTCATCCTGCCCGTCAGTGGGACCAGCTGCTACTGCGTCGACTCCGGCTCCTCCACGCATTTTTGAATCCACACGCTCGGGAGTGGAGACGCAGGCCTGTCCTGCGTGGAGGAGGTGGGGCGGGGATGAGGTAGCGTGGCATTTTTCGCCGTTTGCTCAGTGTGTGACGCTCTCGCCAGATCATGTCTGTAGCGACATGGCGGCAGCTGGAGGGGTGACCGTAACTGTTGCTGTATGAGGAGAGCTTTCTCCCAGTGTGACTCGGAGTGGATTAGCTGCTTACACCGCTCATTCTGTTACACGCCAGAGGGGATTTGCTGGATAAAGGATATTGTCTCAGTCACTGCCTGCCTCCTTTCAGGCTGGTTAACCATGGAGACAGCGTTTTCTTTGCGCATTGTCACTGGCTTATCATACACATAGTCCAAATATGGCTCTCTCTTTTTCCCTTACCACAGATGCAAACGCACTACTGTACCTTGACAAACCTATATGGCTCAGAAACCTAATGGTCCCTGATTGAGTTTGTTGATTGATAGTTATTGATTATCAGGGTCTATATCCATTGTTCATCATTCATTTTATGTCCATGTGGTCAGTGAAATATCATGGAAGTACATATATTTATTTATATGAAACTGCCAATTCCAGTGTTTCTGAAGCTTAGAGCGTTTCAACTATGTAACAGTTATAGAGGCTGTATACCTTGGCTTCATTCCTTTCTGTTATATTCAAATGATGAATTGCTTTCTTTCCCCTGTACAGTTTGTCTACATTAGACACAGTCCTGATAAATATTAAATGAAGAGATTACTTTATACTTTACATTGATATTTGTTTTTGTATGGTTGTTAATCATTTGCATTGGAGGTTTTGTCAATGAAAGTTAACAACATTGCATCAAGATATGATAGCACAACCTACTCATTTTGAATGCTATGTTTACACAGCAAGTGTCATTTGTCATGGTGCTTTGAAAAAACTGGGCTGAATAGATAAACAAATCAGCTTGTGTCTCTTTCCGGTAATAATATACAGTATGCTCTGAGCTTCGGCTGGACTACCAGCCTGTATCCCTAGATACAGTAAGGTGGTGCAGCTGGTCTCAGATGAGGAAACACACCACTTAAAAGATCTTCTCTGTACTGACGTAATGCACTGTACGCTTAGCAACAAAACCATTTAAACAGTGTTCAGATGTTTCAGGGGAGCATAACAGATGCCATAACGTTTACAGTGCGTGCCAAGCGAGATAATGGAAAATTTTAATCTTTCTGTGTTTTTTTTTTTTGAAGTAAAACTCACTGTAAACTCTCCTTCCCTCTGACTTGCTTCTAGGGTTTTGCTTGCTGAGATGTGGGCTCTCCTGGTGGAGCTCGGAGGGTCCAAATGGAGGATATGACGGATGTTGGGTGACAGAGCGCCGGTAACGATGCCACAGGCTGTGCCAGCGCAGTGCTCGGAAGAATGGTTTACGCAGCCAACCTGTCCCCCGTGGAGGCAGGGGGTACCAACGCCACCCTCGGCGTCTTCAGCACGAGGCTTCTGAACCTCTCAGACCAGAACCCTGGGGCCAGTCGCGACATGGCCAGAGCTTTAGTGGAAAACAGTTCCCTGGGCGTCGGGGCGGCCGCAGAGACAGTGACTCCGACCCCGGGCCTGCAGGGCGGCACCGAAGGCCTCAGCCTGCCTCTCCAAGTGTTCTTCCTCATCGTCATCATCGTGATCCTGCTGGTGGCCCTGCTGGGAAACGCGGTGGTGTGTCTGATGGTGTACCAGCGGTCGGCCATGCGCTCTGCCATCAACATCCTGCTGGCCAGCCTGGCCTTCGGGGACATGATGCTGGCGGTACTCAACATGCCCTTCGCCCTGGTCACCGTGGCGACCACGCGCTGGCTCTTCGGGGACGCGTTCTGCAGGGTGTCGGCCATGTTCTTCTGGCTCTTCGTCACGGAGGGCGTGGCCATCCTGCTCATCATAAGCATCGATCGGTTCCTCATAATCGTTCAGAAGCAGGACAAGCTGAGCCCCTACCGGGCCAAAGTACTGATCGCGGTCTCCTGGGGCCTGTCGCTCTGCTTCTCCTTCCCGCTGGCCGTGGGGCAGCCGCGCCTGCAGGTCCCCTCCCGGGCTCCGCAGTGCGTGTTCGGCCACTCCGCCGACCCCGGCTACCAGGCCTACGTGGTCCTCATGACGCTGGTGGTCTTCTTCGTCCCCTTCACGGTCATGCTCTACACCTTCATGGGCATCCTGAACACCGTGCGCCACAACGCCATCCGGATCCACAGCCACCCGGACAGCATCTGCCTCAGTCAGGCCAGCAAGCTGGGCCTCATGAGCCTGCAGAGGCCCTTCCAGATGAACATAGACATGAGCTTCAAGACCCGTGCCTTCACCACCATCCTCATCCTCTTCTCCGTCTTCACCGTCTGCTGGGCGCCCTTCGCCACCTACAGCCTGGTCTCCACCTTCAGCGCCAGCTTCTACCAGAGGGCCGGCTTCTTCGAGGTCAGCACCTGGCTCCTCTGGCTGTGCTACCTCAAGTCCGCCCTCAACCCGCTCATCTACTACTGGCGGATAAAGAAGTTCCGGGACGCCTGCCTCGACCTGATGCCCAAGTACTTCAAGTTCCTGCCGCAGCTGCCGGGTCACACGAAACGACGCATTCGGCCGAGTGCCATCTATGTGTGTGGGGAGCACCGATCTGTGGTCTAAATCCCTTACTGTAAAACAGTGTTTCTCAATCCTGCTCCTGGAGGCCCACTGTCCTACATATCTTCTATCTGTCTTTGCTCCAAACACACCTGATTAGTGTGATTAACATGCTCTTGATTAAATCAGGTGTGCTCAACTAATCAAAGGTGCCACTGATGAGTAAAGGCAGGTAGGTAGAGCAAGGATAGATAGAAGATATGCAGGACAGTTGGCCCCCAGGAGCAGGACTGAGAATCAGTGCTTTAAAAGACACTACTGATACTGCATTTCATTTCCCTCCAGTCTGCCCAATGTGAATGTGTGTGCTATCATGAGAAATCATGATCATGCTTTAAAAACATAAGGTTTTTTTAAGTTTTTTTTTTTGAGTTGTGCGTGGCTGGTTTTCAAAAAGAAAAAAAGACATGTAAATTAAATGCCTGTATGGACAGTTTTTAAAAGTAGTCACGACAAACTGGAAAGCATCTCCTGTTTGATATCTCTGTCTGAGCAGTACGTGTGTGCCTCTGATTTAGTTCTATGCCAGTCAGAATGCTGCTGTATCTGGTGATGATGTGCAATTTCAGTGTACTGTACTTTTATCTTGAATGTAATAAAATGTAGACATTTGTTACATTGTTAATTGTGTTTGGCTTCTGGATGGTTTAAGTCCCTCCTCGCAAAAAACGCAATTGTCGTTAAACTGCACAAGTTTGTTCTTTTGGTTATTTACATGTCTGCACCCACCCTAGTGGAGTGATTGGCAGGTCAAGTAAAAGCCATTCAGATGGGGCACAGCGAAAAGCTATGCAAATCGCTGTGCTTAATTTTTACAGAATTCAGCCTTATTGAAAAAAAAAAAAAAAAAAAAACTGAGCACACCACAAAGTAATGTCAATTTTCAAGTATTCCTTCACTTTTGCTTTTTAATTTTTGACACAAATCATAATTGTGAAATTCATTTAAATTGAGTAATGTGATCAAAAAGCATACTCTGCCACACTTAAATTGGTTTCAAACACACTCACCACTTAAATTACAACCCACACTCCTGTGAATGTATTTATTCTGGCATACATTTAAATGTGTAACAGATTTCCAATGCCCAGCTACATACACTAATTTACTTGAAGTACTACCCTGAGGTTATCAGTCGCTTTTCTGTGCTCAACACCTTACTCATGGTAATCCTATAGTGTTTTGTGTGAGTCATTTCATGCAAATTGAGGGCAATATGTAATGTTCTGTGTTATATGGAGTCTGTATACAAGAACAGTAGTTCTGCTCTGCAACATTTGCCTCAATTTTCTGGAGGTGTTCACACATCAGGGAGAATATGATGTTCTTGTTCTTTCTCTGTTCCTTTTTTATGAGTTCTTGTGATGCTTTCACACATTTGGCAGCACCTGCACTTGTAATTCATGTCTGGTAAAAAAAAATCTCCTTCTGTTAATAGTATCTTTTTTTTATTGATGTAAATGTATGCCTTGAACCTAAAACAGATCACAAAACAAACACATTATGACAGATTATGATTATGATTGCACAAGAGGAGGTAATACACCTCCCTCCTGTTTTAGCTGATGAACATTATTGGCAACAACACATGTGATATCACTCTATGTAAATGATGCATCTAGTCTGACACCTACAGTATTTGGACACTCTATGGTGTCATGAAAATCACTGTAGAAGATCTGTCATTTTATCATCAGAACAGTTCTGGGAGAATGCAACAAAGAATTTCTAGAAGTACAGACATTTTTATGTCATGTTTATTCCATATAGCTGCACAGATCCGAAGGTTGTTGTAACACGTTTCTCTGTAACAGAGGTAACTTAATGACCTTGCAAGCTGTAGTAGACATTAACTTTATCCAAAACTGCCAAAAGACTTTGAAATGTCAGTGTGGTGTTTTTTTTTTTTGTTTTGTTTTTTTTTTTTTAACGTGGTCATATGTCCTCAAAGTACAGCCTTCCTCAGATGCTCTTTGTAGCTTGGCCGGGTTAATTTAGATAAAGATTATTCAAATGCATTTAGCTGTGGCGATTCTCTGTGTGGTAAATATAAAGGACGTGATTCCTAATCAGCTTCCTCTCAGGAATTCATTATCCCGCAGCCAGTGAGTAATGAGAGTGCTTGGAGCTTTGAAGCTCACCTCAATCATAGCCAGAGCCACTATTACTAAGCAACAGAAACTTGGGGGCTGTCTCCAGAGAAGCCTGTGTAAAATAAATAAATAGATAAAAGAAACCAGTCTTTTTTTCTGAGAAATACTAGAAGACTGTCGGAATATTATGTTGCGTTACATAATTTTAATATAAGCGAAATTAACCCACAGTGATATTTCTTGGAAGATGATAGCATGTATGGTTAGCAAATAAAAGCCTTAGTACTACTTAAGCAAAAGAAAATTTAGAAACTTTAATGAATCTGTAACAATTACAACATATATTACAAATTGCACAGTTTGAAATGAGATGTTACAAGTATTCTTTTATTCCATTTGTGTGTTACACAACATTCAGTTTTAAATATTATGGGAAAATAAGATGCCTCATTTATGCAGATAGGTATGGAGTCACTGAGGAAGAATGGGAAATTATCTGTACTTTCATTCTGACAAACACATTTTATTGTTTACATTTTATTCATTCATTTTATTTCTCCTTCCAAGGTTTAGAAACCATCTTTGAATAATATAAAGTGAATCCTCCATTCTCTACTTACCACCCATTTAATTGTGAAAATGTTTTTCTCTTCTCTGTTGTTTGCTGTTGTTCCACGTCTTACCTCTGAGGACGCAGAGATGACAGCCTTTGCCATAATGAGCTCCCTCCAGATAACACACAGGCTGCAGAAAGGAGACAAAAAGTTCATCTAATCACATCCTTCATCTTGTTCACATTGTGCAAGTGCAGCGTGCGCAGCATGTATAGGGATTTTTTTTTTAAATATTGAATTTGCTAATCATGGACAAGTACAAAGAATGTTCACACAGTGACATGATTTATTTGTGTCTGTTATTGATGTTATTGGAGCTGCAGACAGAATGCAACTTACTCTGTGCTTTTGCTTCTTTCCTGTCTTGTAGGCATTTGAAGCAGTACTTTGTGGATCCTGAATATCAACAATTTCTCTGAACAGTCATGTAAAATTACTGTTACTATAACTGACACTGTGATGTTTTGAACAGGTAGTGGTCACATTTTTTTTTCAACTTTTATTGCTATGGCTGGTGTGTTGTCTGCCAAGTTGCAGGTTGGTGTGACATACCCTGTAAGTGTTTTTGGGGTTCCCTAAAGAATTATCAATTCTTATTCCATGTCACTCATATAAATGAATTGTAAAGCTTACCCTCCAAAAGAGATTTGGGGATTTTGTGTCTGTGTGGTAAATATGTGAATTATACACCGTAATGAGATCAAACTTTTTCAAGACAGGACCCACTGTTTAAATGTGAGGAGTTTGTTGATTGCATGCCCCATTTTCGTAAACCATTTTGGCAGTGCCTGTATCGGGGTTTAGTTTTGCCCTAATCAGAGTGGGGTATGCAACTTCTTAGGAAGACTTAAGTCCAATCTTTCATTTTTGTTCTTTCCCTTTCTGCAACCCTGTTTTGGAATCGCCGGTTGGAATCACCGTGGTCATTTCCCTGAAGCAACCTCCTCTCTCAAGCAGGAATGTGAAAGCGAGACATATGCAATCTGGCGATACACTCACACACACAATCAGCTGCCGTTATCTGTAATGCAAGTCACGCAGCACACTACACTGGAGTGGGCTCTCGTTGGTGGACAGGCGCTGCTCCGCTGACGTAATCCGAGCAGCTCACAGGAGCCTGGTGAATCGCAGGGTACGTGAGACCGGAGAGTTGAGGACACCTTGGCTGAACTGCCTACCTGCACCCCCAGTGAAGCCAATTTGTTCTGCCGCTGTGGGATGCTGGTCATTCCCAGCAAGTGACATGGCTGGTGTTGAACCCGGGCCATGGGGCTTAGTCTGCGCTCAAAATGAACACCTTGCCATCCAGGTAACATGGTACCCAGACTCTATTCTTTCAATGTAGAACCTTGTTTACTCTTTGTGTCATAGGCCAAAAAATGCAAGAACGCCTATTTCTACTACTCTAGAATAAAGTCTAATAACTTAAATAACATGCATTGTAGAGACATGGTTCAGGGCCTGGTGTGTCACTGACACTAGGGTTTATGGCTGTACTGTTAAATTAGTGGTATTATTAGTAAATAGTAGCCCTATGCTACTATTTATTAAATTGTGTTTAATTTTTGACCATGTTCTCTAAGGGGCTCTGTAGGGATTGGCTCCAAGGAGACAGCCTTCCCAAGGCCTGTATGCAGCCCACATTTTGGCTTTCTGCATTCATACAGGGTTTAAGAAGGAAATGTGTTATATCTCTCCAAATGACATCCTTTTAAAAACTGCCTGCTTGTTTTAATGTGAATGTGCATGGAATAAATGTCGAAAAACCCATTTTTTCAGGTTTTGACTGATGAAACATCTTTCTGGACTCCTACCCAAGTTTGGATGCAGAAACATTTGTGGAAATTGGGATTTATGATGACAAGGAGTTTGTAAACAAACGCACATGCAACCTGACTACTGTACCGGAATGCTGTAGGCCCAAATTATAGGAATCAGGTGAGCATGCTTTTTCAAATGATGCAGATCGTTTGTCTTACCTCAGTGACTTTTTTGTTGTTTGGCTATGGATAGTCTGGGCAGCCTTTCCAGCTAGTTTGTTTGCCTTAGGAGGTAGGGGGGGAGGGCCCATAAAAATCCTTTTGAACCGCAGGGGGCAGAGTCTTTGATATTACTAAATTATTCTGTCTGTGCTACTTACCCATGATGTCAAGAATCAGGATAAAGCCATGACCACATGAAAGATGCCAATACTATATTTAATAGGCTTAGTGGTTTGTGTTAGTTGAAGGGGAGGGACGCAAAATATAGTTAATGGGTGCATGTTGAAACGCCTGGCAATATTTCATAGTCTCTTTTTGATTAGATCTGATGTATGTGTAGGAACTGAGACAGACTCTCAGCCAGTCCTGTTAAAATCTGTGCAAATGCTGTTTACAAATAGCTCTACTGATTGCATATAATATTATATACAAAGCAGAAGTCCAAGATAACTAGACGTTTGAAAAATTATTTTAAAATAAGCAAGATCCCATGAGGCGAGATTGGTTTTTCGACCACATTTTCCTCCATGGTCCTGTATTGCATCAAAATGATGGATCGTAATACGTAAATCGTAATTGTAATAGATAAAATTGCTCTCGATCACACGAAATGAAATTACAATGGAATCGTTGCTGCGCTGCATGACATTTTACATTCATTCTCTTTCCGTAAACACGTTCTGAATAAATGCCAGGGTGCAAAAGAAAGATTGCATTTCTGCTTCCCCCCTAAAGCAGGCTGCAAGTCAATGCATGCATTCTGTCTCCGTTAAGGCAATGGCACTGTTTTCTGCCATGATTTTACCAAATCAGTACATTCCACACACAGCACATGCAGCCGGACAGAAAGACAGCCTCAGGGCATAATGTAGGGATGCTTTGCTCTGCGGTGGAGCCAATGGAATTCAGGCTTACTGCATACGCTTACATCACCAGTTTTTGATTAATTGGCATACCCTAAGCCTGAGGACCTCTTTTGATCAAGAAAGAAGGAATGTGGTGATTACTTAGAACACCGGTATCTTCCTGCTCGAGTGCCGGTTACCATAGCGATGGAGCACACACGTGTCTATGGACACGACATGCGGCCTTCCTCGATGTGTGCGAGGCATGTGGGCCGTGAGGAGATCATGTGTGTTCTCACTGTATTCCTGCATGGGCCACATGTGTCTGCCAGGCGAGACTGATGAATTGTCAGTCAATACCTGCGGGTGTGTGTGTGGGTGTGTGGGTGTGTGTGTGTGTGTGTGTGTGCGTGTGTGGTGTCCATGTGGGGGAGGGCAGAGTGCTCACTGACAGGAAACCCTGTCACTGTGGATCACAGTGGATTAGTCAATACCTCACAGCATAAAGCTGCCATGATTTCCTTTGTCTGTTTTGCTTTGTCGGATACACAGAGCATTAATAATCCATTTCATAATTATGCATTATTATTATACTATTCACTGATTGTTTTTTTTTCTTGCTGCTGTGGTTTCATGGCATATTCTTGCATTCCTGTACAGACTAATTCACAGACATAATACATGCAAAAATCTATGACCTTTGGACACTGAGCTTAAGACAGAACATTACTGTCTTCCTTACCCATGTAAGGCAAAAAAAGCCTCACATAAACACAGTTTTCGGTCTTCAGCTTCTGGTGGGTGATGTTAAATCAAGTCCAATTGTAAGTCCTAACACAAGACAGAGTAGCCATGACAAATGTATTGAGTGCACATTGTTTTGCTTTTTTTCTTCTGGTGGAACAGCTATACTGAAATGTTGGAGACTAAACTGAGGGCTTTTTAAACTGCTAAGATAATGAAGCATTTCATATCCCTCAGTGCTGAGTGCTTCTTTCTTTCTTGCTAATATCTGCGCTGACAAAGGAAAAACACCCACTGCAATGACACTCACCCTCACAGTGTCAGATTTTTCAAGGTTTTTAAATCACAAAAAATGAAGTCAAACCAATGCGCTGAAGTAAAATAATTTGGTCGACATTGACATTAATAAAGACATCTCTTGGGTTCCTAAGTCCTCTCTTTCTGATTTGGGCAATTTGGTGTTCCTTTCCCATACAATCACATAAGGAAGGCTAAGTCTGTTTATTACTTGAATGGGATTCCTCCAAGGACAAAAAAGAGGTCTTTTTACAAATGGTTCTGTGGAGACACTTCTCTTTGGACCCTTAAAAAACCAGATACCCTGTGCTGACCAAGTTGTTGTTAAAAATGAAAACAACGTCACAGCCTGTGGCGGACAGGCAACTGGTGTCCTCTGTCTGTCCTCTCACCAAACTGGATCTGGGCACTGCATGTTTGGCTGCCCTCCATGCCATTGGCTGAACCCTTGCTGGCTCTGCTGCAACACTCTCAACAAAGTTTGGCTCTTTTGGCAGCACCGTTCTTAACCAGGTAACCAGGGAAGCGTATTAAGTGTGTCATTCTTCTCAGGTTTATCTGGGGGCATCTTTAAAGCCAACTGCTGACAAGAATCCCAAATACATGTACTCCTGACCTGGTGATGTATGGAAATATACATAAAGCAACAGCAATAGGCAGTGTTGCTGATCCACTTCTACCAGCCATCTTGCCCTGTGTGCCCTGCCACCACTTTTCCCAAATCCCATGTCCCTCTCACTCAGTGAATCGCAAGAGTAATCCTTCATTTTCCCAATTCTTTTGAAAAAGGCAGAGAGGATGAATCTTAACCGAGGAACCAAACTTTGTTTCCAGATTATGCAATTCTTTCAGTCTCTCTATTGTTATCTTATGAATATGGTCATTTTACAGCCACGCTGCTCATAATGTTAATGTGTGGAGAAGCTCTGATGCTGCTTTTCTTTTTTTAAATACCAGTGTGTCAATCTTATTCGTAATGCTGTCAGGAAAAAAAAAGGTTAGGCGTGAAATGTTCTCTGTTGTTCTCATCTAGTGGCATGGCTAATCTTAAACCACTTTTGGTATGGGCTGAATCAGAGTCTGATTCAACCTCTCTTGATTGTCTCATTTAGAATGCATAAATATTCTGGCCAAGAACTCGGAGGCAAGAGAGCACAAGCTCCCACTCATCTCTCATTATCTATTGATTGAAATGTTAGCCACAAACTAAAACCGAGCAAAACCCTTTGCCCACACCATACAGTGCAGTACATGACGTACAGGAGATTTAACCTCCTTTGTAGAAGAAATACTGAAGGCCAGAAAGAAACCCAGAACAAAAATCATTGGACCATGTTTTTGTCAAACGATTTTTGTATATGTCTACCTACACAGAAATAGAATACTAATGATTGAATGTGCTTGAACAGGGTTCCTGAATGGCTCAGCTGGCAATGCAACAGTCTTGAATGCAGGCTGCACCCTGCCTCTGAAACCGCCTGTGTCATTGGAGGAAAAGACCAGGAGCACACCTCAGCAGAACAGGGATGAAGGTAGGTGAGTAGGCCAGGCTTTCCTTTGCTCGCCACTCTTAAGGAGCTCTGTCCAACACCTGTGAGTTGCTCTGATGATGTCAGTGGAGTAGTGTCTCTCCTCCAATGAGCGCAGACTTCACTGTGCTGCACTGTGTGACTTGTAGTGAGAAAAAAATAATAGCAAAAAAGTAGCGCTCATTCTGCTTTACTTACCCGTGTGAGACCAGTACAACCGTAATGTACAACCGGCAATCCAAAAACAGGATTGCAGAAAGGGGAAAATGTATTTAATTTGAAAACATGTTAAACTGTGGACATTAGTGTAATATATGAACCAGTGCACAGCTTAAAAAGGATGTTTCCTGAAATGCACTGGGTTCAAGTATTTTGGCAAATGTCAAAAGGAACAAAAGGAGCACATTCATGAAAGGTCTCTGAAAGGTCGCTGGTTGCACCGCACAACTACAAACCCTGTCATGATTGGTGCATTTTTGTTGTGCCAGCAAAATGAAAGATCCTCTCACATTTCAACGTGAGGCCAGTTCTTTTGGATCTGGAATGCCAGTTACAAACTCAAGAAAAGAGGTAAGAAATCACTGTGAGGACTTCACCAGGACTCAGTCCTACTGTACTCTAGTTTCATGGTTACCTGCCAACACAACAGCTCCCTGCTATGTCTCATGGCGATATATGGTCTCATGCCATCTGCCATGCATATCTGCTAATGTAGCATCTCCTGAGCAGCTCATTGGCTGAGCTGCTTCTCATGGTTGACATGGTAACCTGATGCAGTGCCGCAGAACACTAAAGGCATTTCCATGCTACTGTATGTCCAGACCTTGATCTGCCCTTTGCAGAACCTTTATCCGAGTAAGACAGTACGGAGAAAAGCATAACCATTTCAGTGATCTGCCCTTCGACCAAGTCAAAGGTGTGAGGGTTGAAAAATGCTAAAGAAGATACCTCCACATTATTACTCTTCTCATTTCCTGGCGTAGGGGGAGGAACGATGTTAGCAGGGAGAATTTGTTCCTGTGAGCATTCATAACCCTGCTGCTTTCATTTAATGATGAAGCCACACTTTTCCAGCAAAAGTCCCTCGCAGTTATTTCATTCAAGGACGAAAACAGCAAACTGAATTCCATTAATGTGTATAGACACATCCGGTCATTATTCTCTGAAATGTCAGAGCTATGCTTGTGATATTTGTCCATTCACAATGACCATGGTCCTTGTAATCAGCTGTATTGTTTCATATCCATCAAGAATTAAAAAATGAATAACTACACAATCCATGATGAATAATGTACATAATTGACATTTAACAAAGCCTAACAGCTAAACAAGAGAAATAATTTTTTTGGTTAAATTTACCAAAAACTTATATGACATAATTGGAATAACTTGGTATATCCCAGGAAAATGTTTCTTTGGGTTTTATTTACAAACATTTAGTTTTTTGAGTGTTTTAAGGTAATGTTAAGTTCCAATTAGATGCATGTTATATGATGACAGTTCCAAGGAATGATCCTAGCTGCCTTTGAAAGTCTTGTTTTTCTACTGCTGCTTGAAGTATAATGGCATTACCTACAGAAACTGCATTGCACCAGGTCAACCACCTGAGGACCTTTATAATGACAGCCATTTCTCTGCCAGGAGGGGGCGCCACAGCTCCATGTCAGAGAGATGAGCCAGCGCAACACAAGAACCATGGCAAAGATATGCCAGTCTCAGGTTTTGTTATCTTAGGCTACTTTCACACTGAAAGCTGGCTTCAGCCTGGCATTTGAATCCTTGTTTTTTTGTCCCCACTGTGGCCCTTTAATACCAGGCGGGGAATTTCCTGAGTTCTCTCCCCCATCTCCGTGTTCACCAGACCAACCCAGTCCCGGGTTTTCAAGTCAAAATGTACAAAATTATTAGAAAAGATGATACTCCTCATCTGAATTCCATACCTCTCTCAAATTAGTTTGCCAATTCATCAGTGAAATGTCTGAAGACATTTGAGGTTATATTGCTGACAGAGTTCATTCATCAGACATGGTGATAAACTTTATTACTGAGTTTCAGTTTGAGTATTGGATATTGGGCATTCAAGCTCTGCCAAAAGGAATTTCAGGGACCATCACAGAAGTGCTGTTTTTATATTACAAAAAATTCAATAGCTTCCTGTATAAATGACCAAGTACCTCAGATAACATTAGTAGAGTGTCACCCTGCATCATTGTGGAACAGGAATACTGTGACTTATAGTATGAAAACCAGCAGTAGCAGTCTGTTTCCACACATGCAGAGGCTTTTGGTGTAATATGAGTCTAATGTGCAACTAGCAAACAGGGTGGCAAAAAGGGGAAAAATGTAAAACAGTAATACCCTTGGACTGACGTTGAAGCGTCAGATTTTAACCCTACACACTTTTAATCCAACACACATGCTGAGTGAATGACATCGACATTTCAATGTGCTGCATTTTTATTTACATCATCCTCCAATCAATCAGGAAGATATCCCACATTTTAAGACTTACTGTAAGAGTTCCACAGTTATCTGTCTCAATAGAGATATTGCAGCCATCTCATGCCTTAATCACACCTTTTCTGCTTTCAGCAGCTGGTACCTGGTTTAGCAGAGCACTTAAAACATGCTGAATCATCTGGACAGCTAAGTGCTTCAGTGTTTTTCTCCAGTGTGTTTAGTTCCCTCTCTTTTTAATGTTCATTTAGCCATATTTGTATACATACTTATGAATAGTCTACATGTTCAACAGTTTGGATAGTTCTACAATTTGATTATAATTGTGGGATGGTTACTTTATATAAAATGATCTAAGCATTTTTTACAAAGTTTTCTGCAGCTAAAGGCATCTACAGCTAAGATACCATGTAGAATCTTGACAGTACCTGCACGTTCATATATCTGATGAAATATCATCAGCAGATCCAAAGAGATGGGATTGCCTAGCAGCTGCTCACACAATCCTTCTCTATTATAACGTAAATGTAAATATTATGAGTTAAATGCCCTTTTTCGAAAGATTTGTTCAGGTGAACAGAGGCAGGACTGTCAGAAGGAATGAGATTGACAGAGCAAGAGTCAGAAAATAAAATGTTTTATTATCTGAACTCTGAGTAGATCACAAAAAGATGCCAGATCCTCAAAGTCCCAAATGTGCAGTAAGCTGGTGATATCCATGTAATGTAATGGCACTACAACCGTTTGAAATTCCTCTGTGTGTGTGTGTATACATAGACACAGACAGTCTGACAGACAGACAGGAAGAGTTCCCATGAAACACGGATAAACAAAATGCACACTTTTAAGATTATTCAGAATTATTAGGTATTATTGAAAGGTTGGTCATGATGATGTAAATATTGTTCTTTACAACAGGAAAAACTACATTTACATTGCTAACAATGTTATTTTAGGACATTCTGGAAAGGACATTGTTAATCCAGTTCATTTTCAGGGTACCTGCCTTCTAACCTACTGATGAATCAAGCATCTGATTTGAGCTCTCGTACATGACACAACACTGACTGAAAATGTCTGCCCAAAAAGAGGGGTCTGCCGCCATTCCCTTCGGTCTTACACTGGCACCGCGTAAACCTGTCATTACCAGAGATTTACTCAAATCATTCAGTCATCGTCGATCACGCCCGAACAGTTCACTCTTCCGTCACAGACGTCTTCCTGGGCGACAGGGCGAGCTCCTTCACCTCGTTGGTCAGGGACTGCAGCTCCTTTCTCACCGCCTCAGCCTCGTCCCCCTCCGCCGGGCTTTCGGCCTCCTCTGACCCCTGAGCCCCCTTCTTGCTCTGTCCCACGAGCTGCTTCACGACCAGAGCCTGGTAGCGCACCAGGAGCTTGTGCTGATCCTGGGGAAACGCCAGGGCCGAGAGAAACGAGCTGTCACATTCACCAGCAGACCAACATGGGTGCTTACTGTACATTACATTACATTATTATCATTTAGCAGACGCTCTTATCCAGAGCGACTTCCATAGGTTACAATTTTATCCATTTATACAACTGGATATTTGTGGAGGCAGTTCTGGGTAAAAAAACTAAGTCGCTCTGGATAAGAGTGTCTTCTAAATGCCAATAGTGTAATGTAATGTAAAATATCTTGCCCAAGGGTACAGCAGCAGTGCCCCAGCAGGGAATCGAATCAGCAACCTTTCAGTTACAAGCCCTGCTCCTTACTGTTGTGCTAAACAGCTGCCCCAGTGGACCTTTTATTGGCAGTGAACCTGCAAAGCCTGGCATTCCTGTCCATTACACTCATTGTGTAAATAAATGATACGCTGTAATTCACAGCTCAATGTTAAGTGCAAAGTTCTCTGAGGTTAGGCATGAGCCTCTAGCCATTCTAACGGCAATGTGCTTTTTCCTTGGAATTTACTTTTTTTTTGTTTTACATTTTTACAGAACACTTTTGAGTTTGGAGGTCTCAAAGTGGCGTTGACACTGTGCAGGTGTATGCGGTGTGAGAGGCCTGGGTGCACGCGGTGTAAGGAGGCGAGGGGGCCAGGAGGGGGCGCCGTACCTCGGACACCCTGCCCACCAGCATGCCGATGATCTGCGGGACGCAGCGGCCGGGGGCGTGCAGCATGCAGTGCGTGCTCTGCTGGAACAACAGCGCGCTGGTCAGGTGCAGCACCAGGGCGGGGTCCTCCGCCTCCTTCAGCTGCTCCGCCACAGCCTGCCGGTGCTGGAACAGGGCCTGCCTGCGGGAGCAGGGACAGCGAGGGACAGTCAGTGACAGTCAGTAACAGTGAGGGACAGTGAGGGACAGTCAGTAACAGCGAGTGATATGGCCTGGGGAAACAGGGACAGTGAGGGAGACAGTCAGGGACAGTCAGTGACAGTGAGGGGCAGTCAGTAACAGCGAGTGATATGGCCTGGGGAAACAGGGACAGTCAGTGACAGCGAGTGATATGGCCTGGGGAAACAGGGACAGTCAGTGAGACAGTGAGTAAAGTGAGGGCCTGGGGAAACAGGGACAGTGAGGGACAGTCAGTGACAGTCAGTAACAGCGAGTGATATGGCCTAGGGAAACAGGGACAGTCAGTGACAGCGAGTGATATGGCCTGGGGAAACAGGGACAGTCAGTGACAGTGAGTAAATATGGCCTGGGGAAACAGGGACAGTGAGGGACAGTCAGTGACAGTCAGTAACAGCGAGTGATATGGCCTGGGGAAACAGGGACAGTCAGTGACAGTGAGTAAATATGGCCTGGGGAAACAGGGACAGTCAGTAACAGCGAGTGATATGGCCTGGGGAAACAGGGACAGTCAGCAACAGCGAGTAATATGGCCTGGGGAAACAGGGACAGTCAGTGACAGTCAGTGACAGTCAGTAACAGCGAGTGATATAGACTGTAATATGTGAAATGTGACTTGTCTTGTAGACAGTGTTCTCGCTGTGGTAATGCCTGAGAATGCAACCCAGTGCCACCTACAGCAGCCTGACTTACCTCTCTCTCTTCTTGTCTCCTTTCTTAAGCATGAACCCGCAAACCTCTGCAGCTGATTCTAAATTGGTAATGAAGTCTTCAACGACCTAAAAAATGGGAACAAGACCAAATGCAATACATTCATACAATGTAACTGAAATACAATCCGTGTGCATTAGTATGAGGAATGTAATCAGTAAACAATATCTGTTTGATCCATTTTAAATATCACCAACACCAACAGCAAGACACTGCAGCAACACAGGAGGGGTAGAAATAAGGAAGAGAACATCTGATAAGTTTTATCACTGTGAAGCTTTCGTATTTCACAGTCTTGACAGTTGAATGTTTGTCATCAGAACCACAACCGAAATGAAAGAAAGCAGTTTTCATCACACCTGGGAAACCTTCATGCCACCATGCAACTGACAGCTTGGTGGATCAAAAATTATTCAAGTAGACTGAAAGACTGTATTTAGTTCACTTGAATCAAATTTGCTGTCGTTTCTCTGGCACACTGACTGGAATAAGTGCATGTTTCTGGGGGTACTGAATGCTCTGGAAGTATCTGTCATGTAAAATCCCTGCTCCTGTGAATTTTTTGTCAAGAAAGAAGAATGATGGGACACCGTGGTTGTTTAATCTTAGGACTTGTTTGCATCTTAGATTGTGAATCCTGAAATGAAAATATATCCTGACTTCTTTTGTGCTATTCATTTTTTAATAACGCATTATCTGGTAACACAAAAGTCATCAAGCAACAACATGTCTGAATACTGGTTAGAACCTGTACTTAGTATACTATAAAAGATTTATCTACTTCCTGTAGTTTATGTTTTTATTGCTTATTTTATACTTATATTTTATATTTTAATTAAACGACTTCATAGGTTTGGGATTCCAATTTATTTGAATATGTGGTTGAGAATGGCATTGTGATGCACTGTTTGTGAGGAGAGACCCATTTTAATGAGAGACTTACCTTTCCATTGAGAGTATTGTGAAGCTTCATCAGAGGTGCTTTTGTTTCTTCTGGAAGCTTCCCTATAATCTTCACCCTGACCTGTGACGTTGTACATATGATATAAGAAAGATGAGCATGTGCAAATGAGTCCGGATAAAATGCAACAGACATTTTAGGTGTTGAAGAGAAATGCTTGTATGCTGAGTGCAAAGGCCTCTAAAAATGCTATACTCACACCCTGTCATGACTAAAGAGTGTGGACAAACAACTCTATTACCTACTAAATTACCAAAGTCTTGATTAAGACATACTAAACTTTGCCACTTTGGAGTTTTTGCCAACATTCTTTACTGTTGGTAGGAAGTGGGAACCTGTTTGTTTTACCTGAGTGTGTCGCCCTGCCACTTACTGAATGAGCCAGAAACTCACCTCATTGTTGATGGAGCTGGGACTCTCTGCAGCCATCATGAATTCTGCTGCCATGAAGTTCACGAGGATGTTGGTGACATCTGTGCACACCGTCTTCAAAACATGCTTGGCAATGCTTGCTTGAGTTTCATCTTTAAAAAAAGGAGAAAACTTGCTTGACTTTGTTCATTCTGGAGATTAAATATGAATCATACTCTACATAAAACATCCTAGAAAAACAGTTTTATTACACTTTTGCTATAAGGATGGAAAGAGATATTGTGTTACTTGAATGCGAATGTTTGTATTCAACTTTTGTCTGCATGTGAGAGCACTTTCCATAACATTCATTTTGGAGGAGTAACACATAAACGTGCGCACCTCTACATTTCAACATACACACTGAACAAACTACTCCAGTGACCATTTAAAGAGCGTATTCAAATTCTATGTGACAACAACCGTGACCAGACGACGTTGGAACAAACCTAACTTCATTCTGTCAGGGACAGGGGTGGGTAATTCAGCCAGAGAAGGAGGCCATTTAACCCCTGTGAGCCCTGTTTCACCGTGGTGCACTGTGAGACTGACAGTGTGAAAAACAGCTGTTGGCCGTGTGTGAGTGTATCTGCGGATTACATTTATCTTGCTTCAGTGGTCCTCCTGAAGCTGGAACTAATAAGGCTGTAAATTTTGCGGAATAGGAGGATAACCAGCAAGGGAACCCCAAGAAAAGCGTACCATTGACTCTGAAAGATTTTTTGTTTAATTCCTATTACTGAAGGGAGCTCCTTGGCAAAGTGAACCATTGGAGAGTTTGCTTTACCTGAAAAGAACTTTGTCCCTTTTTCAAAAAGCTTGATGTTGTGGTACAGGTTGTTGATCTCCTCCTGCAGATCCTTGACACTTTGCTTTCTGTTGGAGCCGGAGTTGCTGCTGGTGGTGGACATGAAGACTGTCCGTACAACATCCTGATACATTTTGGTCAGAGGCCTGCCAAGTTTGACAACAATAAAGCGAATGAGTACACAAACTTCTGCCTTCTGAGAAAATGTGTCCTTATGTAATTATGCTATGTTGGGCAGGTCTGTTGGACTGAACTGTTCTTTAAAACATGAAAAAGCAACTCCTTGACAAATTGTTTTGTAGCTGAAAGACATATTACCAAAAGCAGGGGAGATGCAGATGTGAACACACTGGTGAACACAGCACAGTACATATGTGCATGTGAAAGAGGCCTGGTTGAGAATGAAATTATATATAATTTTACATAATTATATGTAAGGGGGAGATTTGCATGTGGTTTCATTTGCATATTTGTCTGGCAATAGCACTGAAATGTGCTGTACTGAATAGTATTCACAGAGGTATTCATCCATCTGTTGGGTAAATATCTTTCAGTTGCCAATGAAAAAAAGCATGATATCATGCGTTACGGGTTTTGTCCTCCCTTGTCTTAACAGGGCCCAACTGAGAATGTGAGTTGTCATGGGAAAAAAGCTCCATCACTGAAAGAAAGGAAGGGAGTCAGTGGACCTGCACCCTACACCGCTGGTTTTAACAGAAGCGGAAAACGCACACCTCATGAGCTGCTCAGCGAGCTCAGACACCATCTCCTCGGGGCAGTCGACCACATGCTTCTCCAAAACAGACACCACCTCCTCCAGAGACAGGAATGGAACTTCCGCTTGTTTGTTTCGGTCTTGGGAAAAGGAAAGAAAAAAAGAAAAAGAAAAAAAAAGAATCATTACCTGTAATTGAGCCCTGGTGTATTGGATCACCGTGAAACCTGACGACACTTCTGTGAACAACTTTTCCCAGAAGATGACAGCTGTGTCTGACGAGGGCCTGACACCACAACCACTTAGATGATCGTAGTAACACAAAAACAACCAATCTGCTGTGAGACCACGGCACACATCCTAGTAATCATTAAACTGTACAGTTTCCTTGACAGCAGGTAATTCCTTTAAAATTTCAAAGGTGAGTAAAAGTGTCAGATATCAACACTGTCTAATAGCACTGACTATGGAGGCACATTAATGTTACAAAGGCACATTAATGGCAGATAAGAGGAGGTGTCTGTGCGGATGGAGCCGTACTCTGTGGGGCGGCTCCCATCTCCTCGTCGCTGTCCTCCTCCTTCCTCCCCTTCTTCTTGGTTTTCCGTATCCGGATCTCTCTGGCGTTGCCGCCTCCTCCACCCTTCACACTCCCACTGCCCTCTGAAAGATCAGACAGTCAGGAACAGCCTCCTCTCTGCCGGACCGTCAAACCTGACCCCGGGTGCGAGCTGCCAGGTAAAGACCACCTAAGGCCAGGGCCGGCCCGACGCATAAGCGAACTAAGTGCCTGCTTAGGGCCCCGCATGGCCACCAGAGGGCCCCCAAGAGTGCTTGAAATGTCCCACAAGAGAGCTTGAAATGTTTTTTTTTGTGACTGAAAATTGATAATGGGTGTGTTAGATCTACAGTAGGTGTGCGAATGATCAAGCATTGGCAATAGTCAATAGTATTGGCGGCGCCGGGGTGGGGGGCCCCAAATCAAATGCTGCTTAGGGCCCCATAAAGGCTTGGGCCCTAACCCTAACCCTGACCCTAACCCTGCCTAAGGTGCTGAGAAAGGGTAGGTCACCTCATATGTGTCACTTATCTAACTGACGACTGAAATTCAAGTTTCCTGGGAAAAGTCCAGGGGTATTTCAAAAGCTACCCCAGAGAAAATGTTAAGTCAGACACGCCAAGCACTTTCCCTGGGTTCTCTATTCAGGTAGAATGTAACTCTAGATTTCTTTTCAGTGTCCATCACAATGGTTTAATAAGCCATAAGCACAGGTGTATTCACACCATCTGATAAAAGCACTCATTATGAACCTGTGTCATTTTACTTGCCTGATTCTCACATTTTGTTCATCAAGACTGTGTAACAGTGCATTGCACCATGCTCAATGCTGTAGATGGTGAAGACAGAATGTGTAGCTAATAAGTCCTATGTTTCACAGAAAAGACATGAAAAGGGTGTCATGCATTCGTGGTGTGAGGCCTGTGCTACCTGTGGCCTTTTTCCTCCGCTGTTCCTCTCTCTTTTCCTTCTTGGAGGGGGCTGCATTTTCTGTCATTGCAGAGGCTTGTTTCAGGTCCTCTTCCGTTATCAGAAACACAGGGTTATTCTTCACTTCCTGGAAGAAAAAAAGAACGTGGCTTTAAAGTGCATCTGCCCAATTAAGAGACATTTCTCCTGCACACACAGGCAGACTGGAGCTGGGGAGTGAAAACACAAACTAAAAACTGAATTGTGAAGCACAGGAAGTAGAGAAGTCACCAGGAAATACAAAGTGCACAGAGAGGATGCCTTCAGTGATTCTTGCTGCAAGTACATTTCAAGTCCATTTTCATATACATTTTATACATTTTGTTGTGTATTAGAGGATCAGATTGAGACCCTCAAATACAAACTCTGCTCTCAGAGTGACCTTACAGCACTCATACATACATACTCTGTGACCCATTTACAGAGCCAGATTTTGTACTGGGGAAACTGGGAAATTGGAAAGCATCAATGGGCGTCCACTTCATCCTACCCACAGCAGTAATGGACATGGGAACAGTGGACTTTGCTGAAAGCAGGCTGGTAAAAGGCCAGCCTTATGCTGCCAGCATCTGACTCACAGACCCTCCCGCGGAGGTGAAATGACCTCTCCTGTTTCCACAGAGCTCTTACCTTCAGTGCCTTCTGCTGCATGGCCTCATCAAACAGAGAGACGCAGTTGCTGATGAACTTCTCGCTGACGACCACGGTGCCACACAGCAGCCTGGCCGAAGACTGCACTTTGGTGGTTCTCATGACCTGGTTCACCAAAATCCCAATGTCCTCCTCGGACAGACAGCTGGGCAGCAGTGGCTGTGTCAGAGGGGTGGGGCAGTGGGGAGATAGGACATGGGTCTTACTTCTTATAGAACAAGCTGTGGTAAAATTGTAGGTAAAATGAATGCTCTCATTTTTAAATAACAATCACCCTTCACAAATGTATCAGAGAATAAAAATGAGGAAAACTTGAAAGTAACTAATATAACTAATAAATTTAGCATGCACTTGGCACGTGCATAATATTCCAAATAGGCATTCTGAAATACTTTGCAGATTTTTTTTTTTTTACAGTAAACTTCAAACTCACTTCAAGATCCAGTTGCACGCAGCTGTTACACGATAAGTGCTCGGCCAACTACTAATGAAACTTCAGAGAACAGATGTGAGTGGCCTTGCATACTGGCCATGCATCAGGAGTGACGTGCATATTGCAACGGCCGTGACGATTAAATCAGCATATGCGCTGAAAATGAAAGACTGACACATCTCCTGCTGACGCAGCGCTCGGCAGCCCCGTGCATGCATGTGCCCACCTGCACGTCGGTCCAGGTGCCCGAGTTCACCGCCTCTTCCACCGAGGCCTCCACCTGGTCAACGATCCCCTGGCCCACGCAGACGGCCCTCAGGAACAGCAGCTTGCTCGACTTGAATCGCTTCTTGATGTAGCTCGTGGGGTCAGGGATCCCAAGCCTGGTCAAGGCATCGAACTCTTTGGAGAAACACAGAGGCAGGACAGCGTTTATACAGATGTGGAGAAAGGTTCATGATCATGATGAGATTCCTAACAGCTTGGCTCTTAAAGCTTGAAAGCAGTATCCTAAGAATTTAGCTAATCAAGCTCTTTCAGTCTTTACAATTTACATAAATACATCAAAGGGACGGAGGAATAATCTGTATTTGTGAAAGAAGCACAGTTTATTCTATGTTTAACATGTTATTGAAGTGATTTTATGCTCTTTACTGCTCTCATGGTGAAAGTCTGTGATAGGTTGCAACAAAAAAGTAGACATATTGATCGTGACTGTAACAATTAATTATCAATTTACATGTACCTAAATATCCGTTCTGCTTGAGGAAGGAGTCGACCCATGTGCTCTGGGTTTTGGAGTAGATATCAGGGATGTAGACGGCTTTGTCCTGCCTCCCGCCGACCACCGCACCTTTGAGACGCCCACTGCTCACAAGGTCTTCCAAAACCGCTGAGAAGAAAGGGACCAAACAGTCAGGGTGTGTGGCTGCTTTTGAAAGCGACAGGGTTTAAAAAACAAACAACACACAAAAAGACATGTTCCCTGGAACTACTAATCAGAACAATCAGGCTCAGAAGAAACAGCAATATGGTTGCATTAAAAGCTTTTCAATTACGTGAGGGAATTCTCATTAAAATGTGCAGATGCCAACGGTTTGCACAGTAGACAGAAAACAATTTTTGCCAACTTGACTTGATAACAGGCAAGTGTGTTAATTCTCTGGCTTGTTAGCTCTGTATTTTAGGCAATATAACATGGCTATATCTGAACAGCATCTGTTCTGTGAATTGCATATAATATAGTATAACAAAAACAGTTGTTAGACAGCTACAGCACTCAGCTAGACCATAAGCATGTTTAATGAGGAAAGAGACTGCATCTATGAACCTGCCATTTATTAGGTAGTGCGTTGTCCCACTGCATAAAAGATTGCAGATCTATGTGGTGATTCTGATGGCAGAACTAGGCATGCATGCTGTTGCACTATGCACTGTAAACTTCTTTTCACTGAAAAATGTTTCGGAAATACTTCATTTATTTGCAGATGTAACCACAACATCCTCTACTTAGTGAACTACTGAAAGTAGTAGAAAACTGACTTCACATGGCTGTAACTCTGCTGTGTCAAAAGAACAGCAGCACTGAACAAAGAAGCACACAAAAAAAGTCACTTACAATACAAAAGGTGTTCCTGAAACCCATAGAGGCCTATCAGATTACTGACTGGAATTGGCCTACAGACAAAAAAAGAGGAAAAAAAAAAGTACATTTACAATTCTACAGCAGACATAAAGGTATGATTTTCAAAGGGAACACACGGTGAGTCTCTGAAAGCCAGAGGGGTGAGATAAGGTGAGGTGACACACCGAGTCAGAGCACTGAAAAGGCCGCGAATCCGGGCTTTGTGACGCGACAGGAAGGCCTGTGTGAAAATCACACCCTTGTTGTACTGGTCCATCTGGCCATGGATGATCCGGCCCAGACGCTGGGACAGCACCTGAGGAGGAAAGTGCCATTCAGGTTTAAAAATGTTCATAAATACTTAATACATTTTTTAGGTTTTTTTTTTCTTCCAGCTCTTACCCAATTTTCCAAATGAGCAATGTACATAGTTAGTGGATACTGTTCGTCCTGCTCATGGGGAGATCCACTCAAACGACCAGCTTTCTAAGGTCTGCAGCAAAGCAAAGCAGCTGTAGATGGTCATCAGAGTGAATCTTCCCATGAGCATGCAACACAGTATCCACTGTGTACACCTCTCATTCGGAAAATGGGAATGGAGCTGGAAGCCTCACACTCAGGCTAAAATCTGTTGACAAACTTGGTTGTAGGTATGACGTTTACATAGCTATTGTAAAAATGTTTGGCCTAATCAAACACTTTTCCAGGGAATACTTTCAGAAACGTGAACCCCATGGTACCCTGTAAGCAGACAAAATAAATGCACAAAAAGTTAATTCAACAACTTACCCCATTCTAGACTCACCTCAGTCAAAAAATCCCCTGGGAGATCGTAGGTTTTGCAGAGCTCTGCGATGCTGATCTGACCAGCCTCTTGCAATTTGTCATTTACCTCCTCTGCAAGCTGATCCAGATAGTTTCTGATCAATTAGGGGGAAAGAAAACTTCAACTTCAGCAGCATTCTCATAACATTACATCAATAAACAAGATCTCCAAAAAATTTCAATCCGGTTCAGCCTGCCTGATGAGATTTTAAGGAATCTGATATTCTTTTTTAAATACTTTTTTCAACCCTTTCTGCAACACTATTTTGAAATCGCCAAATGTATAAAGTAGTAGGGTCCTCTCACAGTGACAATCTCTGCTCTCACCCAGCGGCACTGAGGCAACATTAGCACAATCCTCTGATACACTCACAAACAGCCAACGGCTATTTTCTGTCACACAACGCAATACAGCAGAGTGGCTGTTGATTGTAGGATAGGTGCTAGTCTGCATTTGTCATCCAATCAACTTCCAAGTGCCTGATGAATTTCAGGGTACCTGAGAGTGGTACCTGAAAGAAGCAACCCCTACCAACACATGCACCCCTATTCTCTGCGGAACCAAGCCAATTTGTTCTGCTGCTGTTCTGCTGCTCTCGGTCATCGTCAGCTGATGACAATACAGCTGGGATCCAACCTGGTCCATATACATCAGCTTGCACTCAGAGCTAGCACCTTACATTACATTACATTCATTTTGCAAACACTCTTATCCAGAGTAACTTCTAGCACAAGAGAACAGAAGTGTATCCATTCAGGTTGGATGAGCAACAGTGTCAGACCAGGCTAGCAACACTCCTAGACCAGTGAGTGTGAGCATAACACTGTTCAAGCCCTACCAAAAACCAAGTTGCACAATCTGACTAGACAAGGGAAGCCAAGTATACTACAATATATCAGTCAACACCTCTGCCAACACTAATCGCTGAGATACTCTACACCCCTGTAATTTGATAATTATATACTTTTCTTAATCTCACAATGAAAAAGCATAGCAATTTCAGGATCACTGTTCATGGGTGATCCTCCTGTTTCAACTTGGCAATATGACCATACACTCACAATTCAATTACTGTCTCCTCTGCTCATTTCTAGATTTGCTTTCTTATAGAAAGTGACAGCCATGCATGTCTCAGATGGATGCTGTACATTGCTGGCTGGCGAAGTAATTTACCTCCACACTGTAAATCACTGTGAAACTCCTGGAAAACTCCACATAATAGCAATTTGTTGCAAATCACTATTATCATAAATGGCAACAATGCAGAAAGAAGGGAGATTATGGCTAGCAAGCAGTCTTGAATGGTTGTTTTGAAATGTAATTACCCATTAGGCCATAACTGGTCCTTCTTATGTTTACTTACTCATCAATGAGTTGCCCCAGCACCAACTGAACATGTTTGTCTGACTTTGCTAAGTCATTGGCTCTGCTCTCCACATGGACTAAATCCACATTGATGATCTGCAAGCACAAACACAGACGGGGGAATCATATTCCAAGTAAAGGATGAGGACATTGACCACGAGCTGATTTTTTTTTTTTTTTTGCATAAGTGTGAACAAGTTAAAAGTTTTCAATTAAATTAAAAGATTCTCAACGTGGGTAATACCTCTCCCACAGGTATGACATTATTGAAGACACTACGGGAAAATAACCAGCCTGACGTGGTCATTTAACTCATTATGTTTTCATGGCTCCAAAAAAGTATTTGATGCATTTCTAAAAATGCATTCTCAATCTTCTGGATGAGATGAATTTTTAATTTAAACAAAGCTTTATGTTGGTGCATGCTTTTTTACAAAATAACACAAACCTGCTGCAGGTCCACAATGTTCACCCGACCTGAAATAAAACAGAATGAAACAAGAATTTGAGTAGGGGAAAAACTGTTCAGGGCATCATTTTTAGTAGCAATACGGCCTTGACGAACACCTCATATTGTTCTGTGAAAGCATACCAATAGTTTGCCTAAAATTATGAACAGCACATGTTAATGAAGCATAAAATCAATATTATTGTTTGTTTTCTCCCCACGTCAACAACAGGAAAGTAGTATGCTGGACATACCCTACAGCTACACTCACCAAGACAGTAAATGGCCATTCCTACAAGGGTAGGCTAATTAATAAATGATTCATACATCTAACCAAACACTCCCCCAAGTTTAATTTTGTCATAGAACTGCTTTGCATGCTTTTGAACAATCACATTAATAGTAATGTACTGCTGCAGTAAAACTTTGACCCATCCACCGAACAAACTGAACTGTAAAAGGCAGGTCATTTGCATTACTGCAAGCCAGGAAAACTGAGAATGATCTGCACCACGTGTGACCAAGACATAGGTAAAATACTAGCTCAGGTGAGCACTTTGACAACCCTCCCCATAATCATTTCTCGCCCATATCCTTCATGGACACCGCTGAACGACACTGCAGAATCAACAAGTGTGACGGACCGAGCTCCTCTGGTACCCATCCCCTGACGGGAGAAACGGACCTCCTTGGACATACAGCTCGTCCCGGATCTCCCTACTGATCTGAGCCGGGGTGATATACTCCTTTCCGTCCAGCGTGTGCACCACATCCAGCTGTTTGTCCGCGACAAGCTTAGCGACAATCTCAATGCAGTTGCGCTCAGACAATCTGGTGAAATTCGACGAGACAAAAAGCAGATGAGAAAGAGAAATGAGAATCCACATAAGCCTAGCGGATTGAACTGTTTGTTAGATCCGACAGATGTGTTGATTAAAATGTTCACTTCTGCGCTGATCACCTATCCAGCCAATGAATATTTATGCAACACAAGTCATTGGCTAGCTAACGTTAGCTCAGTTACAGAATTCGTCGCAGGGACTTGTCAGCTGTGTGGCTAGCTAGCTAGCTAAAATACGTGTATTTAGTTAACGTTACGTATAACTATAACTAGACTATTTAAGCACTGTATCCCATTTAAAACATGATAACCTTAGCCTTTTAGCGGGCTAGCTAGCTAACTGACTAGCTGCAGCTCATCTTGCAAGCATAAGCTTGCTTATCCACACAGCTGGGTAGATTATTTAAATATCTAACTAGCGAGTCTAGATGTCTTGCACATACGTTATACGCAGCAAAGAAAGACAGAATGATTAACGTTAAATAAAAACACAACGCAGGTGCATGTTTAATGTCCAACAGGCTATCCAAGATCACCATATTGTTAACGTTAGCTAAGCTAATTCACTATAGGGAGTTAGCTAGCTTTAGATAACATACCTCTGAACAGTGTCAGCAAACTGCGCTCTTTGAAAATCTGCTGCAAGGCGTCTGATTTCTTCCCAGTCGGCTGCCATCATGCGTGGCAAGTTTATAATAGTGTGAATATTAAAGTGTAAACAGGCTGCTAACGTTAGCTGTTCTGCTGACAGCACGGATTGAAAACCCACGTCAACCCTGAAGTGACGCAATGTAGTACGGAATGCCGAAAGGTTCATTCCACGCGTTGGGAAAATAAATAACTAGACTTTTGCACCTCGATTTAACTTCCGTCAACATGCGACGTCACATCCCCAGTTTCCTATTTGGAGGATCTGGCCAGTATATCAAATCTCTTAAAACACGGTCGTAATGTAAAACACTGCACGTTACGCACAGGTACAAATCAACCATTATCATTCTCCATACATACACATTTTTGCAAAAAAAAAAATCTCTGCCATTGATGCATAGATCCCAAATCTCACACAGAGAATTAAGTTAGACCATGTCTGGTGCACAATTCAAACTTCACCTTGCGCATACTGATATGAAAGCGTGGCACATTATGTGGACAATTTATCTTTGCGCACAGAGCGGATATCCTCCTTACAGCTACGTTTTGCATCCAACATAGTGATGGGGACCATGGTGAAATCCGCGAGTGTTATATAGCTTACCGATAGTAGATAAAACGAAAAAAGTGGCACTTTTCACGGCACAGAACACCCAGACACACTTTGTTACAGCATAACGTCGAAGAAATTTGAAACAAGAAATCCTGGAAGTGCGAGGGAATCTGACAGGATGGAACCGCAATGCAGGAGTTTACCGGAGTGTACCGGTCTGATCAAGGTTGCCTCGGACGCTGGGGAACACCTGTAGGCAATAAAGGCCAACATCAGATAAATAATAATTCCACTTATTGTTTAATTTATTGACCAAAGAGGGCATTTACAACCACTTTCAATACCTGACAAAGCACAATGGTTTGGAAAACAATATGTTGCTGATGCTACACATTTTCAAACATATTTAACATTAGCAAATGTTAGATTACTTGCATGACTATAGCTCATATTTGAACAATGTGATTATAGACAAAGCGAAACTATACATGAAGACCACACTGTATTCCACTGTTTACTCAAACGTAATAAGAATGTATGTACTAGATGGCCATACATAAAAATGAATGAGCATTTCTACTTCAAAATATGAGTAACACAATTTGACGTGGTGTTGCAAGAATAAACTGCATAAGGTCCAGTTGGGTCTGAATTTTGCTCCCCTCTAATTCAAGCATGCCATTGTATTTAACGGAATGGTGGACACTGCAGAACGTAGTTTAACACTGAATATAAATATTGCTGTGTCTCAAATACCAATAGGAAAGGATTTATGCAACAGGATTCATAAGTAATCGCATAGGGTATTACAGGAGTGATGGTTATTTGAGTTTCTTCTGCAAACGCGACTGCTGTCGTTTTTTTAAACATTACAGCTTGATATTACTGTACCAAAATATTTTAAATGTACATAAACTACTGTACCATTCTCTTTATTTGCATTTTAAAATGCAAAAACATATTTGAGATACCACTTGTCAAGGCAAGCACTTACAATAGGACAGCACACAATTATGTATATTTTACAAGAAGGAACTAAATTATTTCTTCACAAAACATCATAGGAGAGGAGGAAATGAATAATGTTACTCAATTAAGAATACCCAAACTCCCCAGTATTTTTCCTGAGTGCATCTCCCTACAGATGTAAATCATAATTTTGCAACTTTTACTCAGTTTAAATGGTGACCATTCTCGGTGCACAGAATTGATGGTACCAAACCAGTCACCATTACAGGAACAAAAATACATTACAATACTTTTTTCAAGTATTCAGATTTAGATTGTGTGCTCTTTGACTCGATGAGCTCCAGACATTTAGATCGTGGCCTCATGAGAGGTGGTGTTCACAGCTTCTGATTTGGACAGAATTTTTTCTCAGGCAGTGCTCTAAAGATTCACCAAGAGCATGAGTAAAGATCTTTTGCCAATATTTTCACAAGTGATGGGATTGGTCCTGGCTAATTCTGTAGGGTATATATTTACCAAGAGAGCCTACAGGTGGGCCCTCTGTATGCTAAAGAACGGGTAAATGTTAGTCAAAACAGAAAACTGTCCGACTTGTGGCGATGGCTTATGTAGCAGTGGGTGTATCTGCCACCAGCTTCTAGAACATGTCCTTATCACGTTGCATATTCTTTGAAATATCCATTATGATATAAGCACATGCTACACCCTGACCTGCAATTTAACTTTGTTTTGCAACAGTCCATTCTGAAATGTGAGTTGCTGTGGACTTCCCATCATGTAAACGGTATGCCCATCTAATCAAACACAGCTTCCAAACTGTAATAATTACATCATTTTTTCCATCGTAACTTGGAAAGTTACAATAAAATTTAAAATCCAACAAGTACCTTGACAAACTATACAAATCACAGTTTTTTCAGATGCTGTATGAGAATTATGCAACTTAAACAGTCCATTAAATGATTGTCAAGCCCCACACCCATAACCCATTGGGTAAAAATTATTAAATTACAAATCACATCATATCATTTTTTTTACAGTAGTTATATTAGGATTACATTAATCTTCATTTGTTTTGCATATGCTATTTCAGGAGCACTGAAAGGTTTTCTCCCTGGATTTTCCCAGTTACCATGGCAATATTAAAAGGATCACACTGCACAATCCTTCCGTGTGGCCCTCTGAGAATATACATACCATACATGTCTCTGGATACATACATATCGTCTAGTTTTTAGTTTGTTACAATGCTGCACTCACAGTTATTTACAAATGCGATACAATTACCTACAGATAGCTGGCTGCAGATGAAAGTGTGTTGGCTTCTAAAAACCCCATCCATTTATAGGCATTTATAGGAATGAAGTGATGTTTTTTTACTGATATTTATATGTTAGGTTACTCAGTCTTCTCACAAGTTACTCAAATAAGCAAAGCAATAATCCCACTGAATTATATCTTTGGCCTATTTTTTTCTTGCTTGAAAGGTAAATTAGAACATCATTCATTTTTATGTATTTAACTGTGTTTTCTGTGTATTTTCACTTTTTATGAAGGATAAAGATTCACAAAGCCTATTTTTGACCAAAAAAATGTAGTGATGTTTCATGTGACATGCTGGTTACCCACCTCCCAAACTCAGATGTTAGGAGATATCTGCTAACAGTGATGTCAGTGGAAATATTTTCTAACCAACTTTTCAACTCACCTGGATATTATTCATTTTTACTTAAATCCCATTAAACATCTTTAAAATGCTGAGTACATGTTACAAATTTAAGAATGATCTAAAGTATGCTTGGTTTGCTAATACATTATCAAATGTAATTCAATTTGATAATGTAAAAGAGCAGTCAAACTTTTTTAATCAGAGGACTCATAGGTACAGTCTTGTGTTATTTTGTGAAAAAAATTAAAATCAGCTGGGTTTTCCAAATTCAGAGTACAAAAATATTGACTGAAACCTGCTAGGAGTTCAATGCTATCACCAAACAGACGTAAGGCTCAGGTTTTCTGTTTGCTCTTTGTATTCCATAAGAGAATAGAAATTACTTACGAAAATACAAAAAAATAAAAATAAAAATCCACCTAATTATGAAAATGGTCACTTTTATTTTAATTGACAGACACCCCAGACATATAACTTGCCTTTCCTTTGTTCAGTAGTTATAAAGAAGCACATATTTAATCAGCAGTAGTCTCTACAACATTAATAACAGACTGAATCAAAGATAATAATTAATTGAGGAGTCAGATACAGAAATAAGACAGTCAAACATCACGCAGAATGGTTTTAAAACTAACAAATGACAGTGAGATTACTTTATCGAAGTAAATTAATGCTGTAACCCCATTCTGTCACAAAACATCAGAAACATAAAACATGCACGTATATTCAAGTTGCATCCACAGGTATTTGTTTCTCAAAGTTGTCCATACTGTACAGTAGATGCATAGTGCAATAAGTGAGCTTCCTTGCCCTTTCAAATCATTGAATATAAAAGTGTTGGACCTTTAGAGTCAAACAGCCTCACAAACTCCTTCCATAGCAAGATCACTTCAATGGGAGCTGTCCAAAAGTGATCAGCGGATCAGCAGAATCTGAATTTGTGCTGCACACACCATATGCGTTAAGACAATTAACTGCATGGACTGAATTAATCTACAAATTACAAACCTGCAACATAAAATGTCTTATGTGCTCAAATTTAAAAATCCAGTCACTGTATACAGGAGTTTCTGAATATCACTGACCAATCATTGTGAACAATTGTTTATTGCTTTTCTTTTTAATTCATCATGTCTGTCAACATAACTGTCAATAGGTACTTTACCATGAAATCGATGGAATGACAGAGGGATGAGACAAACATGTAGAAATAAAAATAAGTTAAAATTTAAATTACATACTGAACATATGCCCAGATACGTACATGCACACATACACCTACATACCTAAAAATAAAAAAATACCAAAAAACAAAAAAATATATACATACATGAAAGTCTGTAGTTATTCAGTGTCTCTGGCTTTGTTCACTGCAGTATAGTAGTGGATTTTTATTTATTTATTCTTTAAACTAGAACCCCCAATTTACATATGCTAACACCCTGTTTAAACCAGCTCTTCAAAATTGTTCACTCTTTGACTTGATTTTGGTGATCAGTTAAAACCCCTTAAGTTAAGACAGCTATATCTTTAAAACTGAGAAACTCAGGCTCAGAAACTTCCCATAGTGCATGATGCAGTTGACATTTCTCAGAAATATGATGTTAACTCTGAGACATTATGTCATTATAAAATAGAATAAATTATAAAAAAAAAAACTTTTCTGACCTATTATACAAGGATTTATGTTTTTATCTGAAACACCTGTTAACACCCCTTCAATCTTATATTATTAATATTGAAAAGATACCACACAGTATCACAGATCGTGCCACCATCAGTAACAAATGATATTTAAGCAGCTATTAGACATGGTACAGCAGAGCACACAGAACAGGGAACAGATCTTCTAATTATAGATTTTTCAGAAGTTTTTAAAAAAATGCCACCAATTCACAGTATGTCTGTGAGCTTTCACATACTAAAAAGACACTTAACCACAAAATTGTACATTTTTCAAAAGGTCCATGACCGTAGATTGTATTGATAAGTCTGGATGAATCTTTTAATTAAAACAAAAAAAAATGGAGAACCAAGTGTCCATTCTATTCATGTGCTGTTCTAATGTCCTGGCCATTTTGAGCTTGTAGGTATCTTAACAGTGTAAAGTGTAGAAACTAAAAATCACTATGGGATCTGTGGTTGGACACATGGTCATATTAATAATAATTTCCAATTAAATTATTTCACTTCACGTGGAACTCTTTTTTATTTTAATAATCCAGTCTATAAAATACTAATTCTTTTCATGTTTTTCTACATTAACTCAGTGATGATTACTCATCAGTTCTTCAGAACTTCAAACCATTGCACAGGATCAGTGGTAATAATGGTAATAATTTCACCTGTCAGCCATTCCTAATGGTCATCAGAACTCCAATTCGCAGTAAGAAGATCCATGCCATATAGAGCACTCTTGATCATAAGTCAAGCTTTCATCCCCAGAACCATGTGTCGAGGTTATTAAAAACCCTGTACTCGTTGTGTTTTCGGATGTAGTCACAAGCACGGCATGTGTGCTCTGCCCAAAAGTAAGACATCTTTACTTTGAAGTGTCTGCGCCAGTGGAAGTACTGCAGGTACAGCTCTTCATTTTTGTCCAGGAAGAGGAGGTGGTCAGCCAGCTCTTTAGGAGAAGGGAAATCATCCACATGTATAAAAGCATCGCCCGGGACAAAGTTCTCATAGTTCTGTCTTGGTGGCCCGAGAACTATTGGCACAGAACCGACAGATAACGGGTTGTACAGTTTTTCAGTGATATAGTCTTTGTGTATTGAGTTCTCAAAGGACAGATAGAATTTACAGCTGGCAATGGTTGGGAAGAAGTCTTTCTCACTGATGTACTCCCCAAACGCCTGTCCATAGGTGTGTATCTCAATGTGTTTGTACATCTCGTTGTAGTACTTCACCCTAATGTGCTCAGGGTTCCAGTTGCTCACAATCCAGCAGACCAGTTTGGTCTTGCTTGGCAAAGTGAAATCCTCCTCTTCCTGGGTCAATACGATTGACCCGTAAGGCACTTCAATATCAGCATCCTGGCGGTAATTCAAAGTCAGATTGAACAGGCTTTCGAGGCCAGGCATTTTTGGTGAGTGTGAGGGTGATTCGAGGTTCATCCACACCCACTTCTGAAACGGTGGCCGTGGTGATGGAGGCAAATTGGACAGATCCCTGCTGATGTCTCTGTGATGGATAATAACCCCATTTGACTTGTTGTACAGGTTTCTGTCCGCCGTCAGATAGCAGCCCTCGATGTTGTAAAGAGCGCTACAGGAGTCCAGGTCGTACGTTTGGCCGAATGGCCACAGCCAGATCAGAACAATGGTCTGGTTCAGCTCTTTTTTGGCAGAGAAGAAGTTTTTCACTTTCAGAGCTGATGTTGCTGATTCTATGGGGCCCGACAGCCAGCTGGTGGACGGCTTGAAGTACATAAAAAATAACGTCACGAAACAACCCAACAGCAGGATGCTGATTGCCAAGGGGCGTATAACTCCGTGGAAAGATGCAAATGACATAATGGGTCCTGTAAGAAAATTAAAAGACACAAATCTGAATAAAAAGCACACTGGCTGTCAAATCAATCACAGTCTTTACAATCAAATCAATTCATTAAATCACAGAGGGGCCATTCAAACTTGAGCTAAAGGACATAAAATCCACTTGAGGGCTTTCCGTAAAAGTTCTGCAGTTCTGTTGCCACTACTTGAATTTTGACAAGGGAAATTAAGTGGCCGTATGGGACATGTGAATTTGGCAAGCAGTTTGTGAGGGTATGTTTAATTTAATAAAGTATATTATAACAAATATGTGCATTCTGACAGAATATTTAAGTTTATTTTCTCCCTGCAATCCTCACACTCAGGAAAAGGTGGAATAAAAAGTCTCACCACTGTGCTTAATCATGTGTAACATCACTTTGTACATAGCTGGTTCTTCATAAAGAAGACACTAGTAACTGGAATAATGATTACTCTGAAGTGGTAAATTGTGGGGATGATGGATATTTAGTACTAACATTGAACTTGAATGTGTATGGAATCTCACATGAGAACAGAGACAACTACAATATCAAATATTACTGAAAATGGTTATTAATCTGAAAACTATAATAAAGACCTTTCACCAGTTTAAGGAAATACATTGTACAGTGAGAAATATATGATAATAATCATTTTAAAAAGACCTCATTCGTTGGAGAACAGGCTGTGACTTTAGCATGCAGTCACAGCTCATTTCTCCAGGTCCTCATCTTGATATGAACCATCGTCTCACAGGGTCTCCACTGCAAGTCCCAGTTTTTTTTTTTCTTACCTTTAAGAGAAGAGAGAAAAATCAAGGCCTCCAATCACTGTTCTGATCAGAAAGTCAATCCAGTCATCACATAACATGAAAATGCTAATCCAGGCTGATCCAGCAGCAAGGAAGCGTATTGTTTTCATTGTCAACAACGACAAATGCTAAAAACTGCCACGGCCAAACATTGACTTAAACAGTGCCAATATGGTAGCGCTAATCAATTCAGGAGCTGCTGTAAAAGCCATTAGTGAAACAGCCTACGACAGACTGTGTCCAATGCCCCAACTGGGGCCAACCACCATCAGGATATTCTCCAAGGGCTCCGAAGACACACTTCCAATTCTAGGCACACTCACCTTCTGTGTCAAGCCATACCAGTTGTATATTCTATATAATGCAAGGTGATGCCAGTCTGTGCTCAGTTATCACACAACTAAGGAACTCTGCAAAAAACACTGTTTCAACTAATTCTAATTTTGTATATAGTGTTTTAATAGTGGTACACTGTTCACACAACTGTGCCTGCAACTTGTTAAGGATAGCATTACGCTATATCAATACTGATAGCCCGAGGCATATTCTCAACTCCCTCTCAGTTCACAAGCTGTGAGTCGTAAAGTCAGTATGAGACAAAACGAAACGGCAAAACGCACTGTGGCAGATGAACTTTTGGACCAGTTTTCAGAGCTTTTCAATGGAGTCAGAAAACGCAAGAACATTAACGTAAAATGGCACATTAACCCTGATAGCCAGCTCAAATATCAACCACACCAGAGGGTGACATTCCACAACCTGCAGAAAGTGGAGGCAGAGCTGAAAATGCTAGAAGATGCTGGCATCATCAAAATGGTCACTGGTCCAACATCCTGGGTTTCACCCACTGTGACTCCCCATTAACCTAAAGACCCAGACAAAGTGAGAATCTGGGTTGCCGTTGTTATGATCCAGCCACATCTGGCTTGAAGCAATTTGATTTAGACAGCTGTAAAGGGAATAGCTACCATAACCTAATTGTGTGCTGTGTGAGTGTGCAGAAAAAAAACAAACCCAAAGTGTGGTACAAGGCAGACCTACCAAACAAAGGCAGTAAAAACTCACCAGCTTTAGGGATGTCCTCTTGGGCCAGTGCTGTCTGAGCCACAGGGGTGGTTTGTTCAGATTCGTTTTAATTTAAACAATGGCACAGAGATGCCAGTCCAACCCCCACCTTCGTGGAACTGACGGCAAACGGGTAATGCCAAGAAAGCTGTCTCACGATTCCCAGTAAAACAAACAGCATATCAAATGACCAGTGTTTCAGTTGTGCTGGTCCTCAAATAAAACACTGACTACTGGCACATTGTTGAAGAAATATTTCAGGCGGAGCAGTTGTTGTGATTCAGAGGAGCAAAGCTTTATTCTCGTACCCATGCGGGGAGAGTCAACACATGCACGCCAGACTAGTCAACTCTGCTATATTGTTAGATACATTCTCTTATATAGGGTTTTCCTTCAGGAGCATACACGATATACTACGTGATTAATGACACGCATACACAATGTGACTTCTTTCTTATCCTACTATTTGGGTTCTATAGAACTGGTCAAAACTGGCTCTGGCTCACAGGTGTCCTTTTTACCAGGCAGAGAGACCTAGATAATGCTAGCATACGCAGTTAACTATCTCCCCGTCTGGGAGGCGCCTTGCTAATATCAGCAGTACATTCAGTTACACAAAATAGTTCTCAGGTCAGCAACAGGCTACATGCAGCTTCAGGAGATACAGCAAAGGTCATTATTTACGTTCTCCACGAACCATCAGCATTCACAATCACATTTTTCTTCCACACATATAAAAACAAACAGGCTTACCAAATGACTGAAATTATGTAAGCCTCCAGCAAATGCTGAATGCTGGTCTCACCGTCTAGGCTGCATCAAACTAGTCGCCAACGTCTCGGTCATGTTCAAATTCGAAGCCATTCTTATTTTTTCATCTTCTTGTGGTCAGCAGTTCACCCTTTATGCTGATCTGGAAGGGAGGCTGCTTCTAGCTGCATGATTACCTCGCAGCATGTGCCACATAAAAAACAAAACAAAACAAAAAGTTTGCACGCGTGATGGAGCCGTAATCTTAACACCATGCGTCCAGCAAGCACAGACAATCTACACGAGTTTCACATTACTCACACCATGGACGGTCTGAAAGCATGATACCATCAGATAGAGTTACGCCCTGAGAGCAGATACATATCCACATTCACCTCACAACTGGGTCTGAGGAGGTACAAGCATCTTAACCTGTTGCATGTCATCTGAAGGAGCAGTGTTTGAGAATGCATTCCACCAATGATATCATAATGTATGGAGCATCACAAGCAGACTATGACAAAAACCTGACAGTGGTGTTCTGAAGGCTCGTATAAAGCAGCCTCACCATCTCAAAAGCAGCAAATGTGAGTTCAATGATTTGGTTCATATTTTCACTTGATCGAGTCTCATCTGGTCAAAAAAAAAAACAAAAAACTAGATGCAGTACAGCAAGCCACCAATCCCAAAGATGTGAAGTATGTAGTCTTTTGGGTATGGCTAATTTCTGCTTATGTTTTATTCAGAACCTCATCAATGTCACTGTTAGTTAAAGAGTGAACTTTATTTATCCCCCCATTGGGAAATTCAGTTGTCTCCATTCCACACCATACAGACAATATACTGCGTACTCCAGTCTTAAGAAAGCATTCAAGAAAGGACACTCCAAGACATTCTCACCAGTGACACCACAATGATGTATTTGGCCCTAGGAAGGACAGTTTTTTTAGATAGATAGATAGTACTTTATTGATCCAAAAAGGAAATTGCCTGTTTACTGTTGGTACTAGTCTTGTTGGACTTGGTGCCATTCTTCTTCAAAAGGAAAAGGGAAAGAAGCCCATCAGTGCATGTATCAGCTGTATGCTTGAAAATAACAGTGAGCTTAGGTGTGGTGGTGCCAGACCATGAGGGATTTTGCAAGAACATTAAGTGATTATCCTATTATTGCATGTGCATCAAGCCTCAGACGCAGTCTGCACACACCCAGCAAAGGTAGTTTGTTCCTCTACCATCAGACAAAATATACTCAGCAGTGGGTTTGGTGTACTACAAAAGCTTAGTAAATACACAGCCCTTATGAATAAGGCAATATTCTAAATGAGTTAATATTTAAATATACAAAGGAATGCTGATGTTCACAGCTGTTTTTTATGTATGTATTCTTTGTATACCTTTTCCATCTGAATTATTTTCGTCTATCTTTAATTTACTTCTATTTTGCTTCTTTTGCTTTCAACATTATTCTGCACTTTTTCAACATTTAATTATTTTGTTTATGTCTGCATATATTCAAGGTTGCTCATGGTCAGGGTCTTTCCACAGATTTATAATAAGACCACTTCTGTTGGCTGTTCTTAAAAATCTGAACAGGTAGACTTAATATGGTGTTAAACCAATTTTCTACAATACTTGTTGGAGGTGTTTTCACTTTGTCACTATATTTTAGTAAGGAAATGTTGGATGGAAACAGGACATTTACAACTTTTGTAAATGTTTGGTATTTCTGCATTGGCATTTAGGGCCTGATTCAGACTTGAGATACGTGTGTATAAACCTCAGTTCAGTGCTTCCCAAAAGAGTTCCAATCATAATTTAAATCTGGAAACCAAAAACTGTTCATATTGAGATGTACAGAAAGGTCCTCATTTCCCCCGGAGTCTGAATCAGGCCCTTCAAAAAAAAAAAAAAAAACTCTGCTCACCCTAATAAACAAAAAATGAAAAGAATATTTTTGCCTCCCTTAGATGCTTCTTGGATTTCACTTTTTTCTGGCTACACTAGCAAAACAGTTTATTTTAAGAGCCTAGCTACTGCTCCCCCTTGCACGCTAGAATACATTTATATTACATTATATTGGTAATAGCTAGGGGTTGCTTGTTTGGAGCATCTCTGGGAGAAGCAACAGACTCGTCTTTCTACCCTGAGGGTGAGTCTGCTGAAGAGGGGAGAGAGAGTGGCTGAGAGAAACACAACAGCAGCGACAGGGGTCACTTGGAGGTGGTGACCTGGTGACCAATGATGTAATGGCCACTTAGGTGACAACTGCCAATCATGTGTGTTTTTGTTCCTCATGACCAAAGGTGTCACAGTAAAGTAATTGGGGGAAAGGTCCTTGACCAGCTCCTTAAAAGGAGCTATACAGCCCAAGGGATGGTTTCTGGGACACACACAGAATCATCACATTACGTTATTGTCATTTATCAGATGCTCTTATCCAGAGCAAGTTAAACACATGTTATCTGTTTATACAGTTGGGTATTTACTGAGGCAATTCTGTATTTTGCCCCAGGCTACAGCAGCAGTGCCCCAGAGGGCAATCGAACCAGCAACCTTTCAGTTACAAGCCCGGCTCCTTACTACTATGCTACACTGCTGCCCAGTCAATCATACACATAAACAAAACAGCATAAGTACAATGTTTTTTTTTTTTTTTTTTTTAACACTAATACTAAATAGTCAGGTTACAGGTATACTTAATAGACTGCATTCCAGGTGTTTGTTTCAGAAGAGGGATTTTAGGTTTTCAGTTAAAGGGCACCTCCAAAGGTAAACTACATGTGCGATAGTTGAAAATATTCTTTAAACTTGACGTCATCCGTCTAGAATTGCTATTTAACGTTACTGCTGCTCCTGGAAAAAACAAAAAAACAAAAAACAGCATAAATCTCTTCAACACATTACCCCCTTTCCCTAGTCTTGCTAACGTTAATCGTTTAAATGTGGGATTTTTTCTATAGGGCAGCAGGAAACTGTTGACTCAGAGACCCTATCGTAAATTGTCTCAGTGATGTCTATTTAGCTAGCTAGTTGTTATTCACCAATGAAACTATAGTTTTAATATGTGTTTATTTTTTGTTACAAAACAAATGGACTTACAGCATGTCAAGGAAACACAGCCTGATATTTTACTAAATGTTTGTAAAACTCGGTGGCTGTCTCCAGAATGTTTTTTTTTTTTTTTTTTTTACAGTAGGATAAGTCCTGATCACACTAGAAATGTATTTAAGCTCATTAAATGTCTGAGAAGGGTGTACTTTCACCTCAGATTCACCATTTTGACTATTAAATCTCCTGAGCTGCAAAAATGGAGAGGGGTATGTCCTAATAAATAAATAAATAAATAAATAAATATCATTCTCATCGGGAACCTCGTGTGTCAAACGGTATATCAATTTAAAATTGCAGCAGTCCTTCCAGATAATAAATATTCCATCACATTTCCTTCTGCATAGAAATGTTTAAATTGTCGTTGTAGTTATACTGGAAAAACCTGGCATAAAATGTGTTTTACTGTAAATGAAGCAGTAAGGGCACCGTCTATAGCAGCCTTAACACCGGTGAACGAAGGTCATTTTTGTTGCTGTGTATACGTCTTGAGTGTAATGGTATAGCGTACGCGATTACACTTTCTTATATCGTGCAAATGACATATCTTTTAATTATCCGTGCAGCAGACTGAGCTCACTGATAAAATACATAACGCATACAGGGTTATTATCACGAGAAGTATATATATATATCCAGATGTGTGCCTACACCTATATACCCCAGATTATATCGCTCAGTCTTTTTTTTAATCTTTAGACTAGTTCTGTTGCACATACCCCTATAGATAGCCACTGTGGCATTTAATGAATACATGAAGCCCAGCGATAAAAAGACAGCACCGTGGCAATAACACTGTCTAGTCTTACATAAAAGACTGGGCACGTTTTTCCCAGAATCCCCAAAGCATAATCCGTATTTTGAATTAGCTTAATGAATCTAGGTAAGAGAATGCAATTAATTGCAGCTGTGCCATACCATAAAACCATTCTTACCGTCTTCGCGCAGAAGTGATATTAGTTACAGCAGATCCACACATTTTGCCGCTAATGTTTAATGATGCCTTTTCCGCGTGGTGTCGGCAGACAAGATATCCATTCCGAGATCCATTCCAGCCTGGCTTGAAAGAAAAATGTTTTCCATGATTCTAATATTTTCTCGTTGCAGTTGTGCTCAACGAAGATGCCGTGGTTCCCGAACCCGAAACGTTAGTCCTGCTACTGCCGTCGTCTAGGCAGAAGTGCCGTCTCGTCGGTTTCACATAAACATCACTGAAAAGGACAGCAAATCGCACAAAAAAGGGGCAGACGGTTGGTGACTTATCGACAAACGAAATGCAACGCTAATAAGAAGCCGTAGTGTGGAGATGCCTGTGTGATGTGGGGAAAATGCACAAGGAACAGACCGGTTGTGCTTAATGGCAAGGCGTGCTGCTGTTTTGGGAGAGGCGTATCAAGTTGCACAAACATTATTCATCATACCTGGCAAGCGCTGACTGTTTTCCATAATTTACTTAAAAAACATCTTTGGATGTGTTGATGGGTAGTGTTGACTATGACAATAGGACACAGATACCCATACACACTCGCTGTCCTTCAGCACAGAGGCGCCCGAGGACCAACGTACCCTCTTGGTCGCGGTAACACCTGCTACGATTCTGATTAAATGAGGGCGAACTTAAGTTGTCTGGTTTTTCAGTGGAGAAGTGACCACTGACTATCATGATCGATTAAGACAACTGTGCCTTTAATTTTAGGGCAAGCAAAGCTTTATCGGGTATAACTGATGTCGTGAAGTGGCACTTCCCTGTAACGTGGGTGTGTAGGATGTAGGGATAGCTAGTGGGAGATCGGCAAGCTGTGATTTCTAATGCCAGGTTTTCCGAAGCTTTTTTTGTAGCTGACAAAATTATTGCCACAAACTGTCCATCGTTCTTAGCAATGATTTCTGTTGCACGCATACATGTGGCATTTAGTCGTGAAAAAACAATTTTCCCTATCTTTTGATACTGTGCTAATACTTAATATGTATCACCATATTTTGCAAATTGATGTTTTATATCCATTGCCTTCTCATTAATCAGGTTTACCAGGCATATCTCAGGTTTGACCTATCTTGTCTTGTAAGAGAGGACACCTTCATTGTCACTCAGGCTGTGCTCCCTATTGCTCTCTCAATTTCAACAGGGATAAAACTGATATTTTTCACACAATGAACATTCTGACATTTCATTCCTTACATTAAGGAGTTAAGGTACTATTTTTTTAGGTCAGTGCTTATTTCAGTGTTTCACAGCATGGATTCAGATGTGCTGTTCTGACCACACCCATTTAAAAGCTTCCTCCAGTCTTGAGCTTTTGTTCTTTCAGCTCCCAGGACAGATCCCACATCAATGATGATTCATTCTATAGTTTGGTATCAAATGTCTTTGGGAATTAGGAAGGCCAAAAGGAAAATAAAATGTCACTGGAACTGAATGTAACCTGATAAAGTCTTATGTAGAATGAGTCTTCCATGTATTCATGACAACCTAATGAGAAATACAAATTCCCAAAGCACAATGCTCAAAACAAGGGAATTCAGAGGGGAATGTGGTTTCCTTGGTTGCTCTCTCCTGAACATGATAGTAATTGTAATTGCAAAACAACACTATAATATTGATAGGCTATGAATGTGAATACATTGATCAATAAACTGGGAAAAATAGGGGTTGTAAACCAAACAGTATGGGAGTGAGATTTGACATTAAACATTTGTTTTAAAATCATCAGTTCATCATCAGGTATGTTTTAATCAGTGATTTTTTGAGTTCTGAAATTCTAACTTAGTTGTCCAAGTATTTGCCAAACATGGTGGAAATTTTCAGATTTGATCATATGGCATTATTAACATTTTTGGTCATGTTGTTTATTTAAATAATCCACATGGGGATTTAAAAAGACTAGTCTCATGAATAGCAGTGGCTAAATTAATAAATGCACAATTAAGTATGTGGATGATAAAGCAACCCCATGGGAAAATAAAAAAAATCTGGATTTAGGAAATTCATTCTTGAAATACTGTAATTGGAAAGCAATTAATCTTATCCTATCCCATTTGCCACTCCTCTGCAGTTAATTTGCAGTAAAAGTTAAAGTTGTATAAAAAGCTTTGCCCATTGAGGCACATCACATCATTCTCTGACTTACCCAAACAGTGACAAAAATATGTTGTCCTACAGTGTTACACAGATAACTTCCAAGAGCTGAAGAGTCTGATCTGCAGGGCCCAATTATGGGACCTGGATAGCTGTTCAAACACAGGTCATTGATTTTTATTACCTTTCTGGAGTAAACAAAAACAGACAGAGCTACATGTGAACCTCTTATCATATTATTTTGGGAACAGGTTCAACCACTCATTGCCTTTGTAATACAGTGGAATGGTGCTGGCAGATGCACTGCACAAAAAAAAAAAAAAAAACAAAAACAAACAAACACAAAAGAGCCAAAGGAACAAAACCAAATCATTTATTTAAAACATGAAACAAAAGAAGCCCAAACCAATGACAGCCAAACAAACTGCTCTCTCAAAAAAACTCATTTGCCAGCACTAGCAGCCGCATACCTGTTTTAAATGCTGCAGATTAAGACAGATGTGGCTCTTCACCAACCGCTGGCCTTTTTCACACACACTTACACCAACAATTACAATTAAGATATTTGCAATGAAGATGATGGAATTTGATCAGTTCTTGGCAAACGTGAACTGGGAATTTATACAAGGATCATTCATTAATATTTACACATAGCCTGCATAGCCTGAATTGAAACACATGACTGGTAAACAGTTCAGCACTTTGAGGGAAGGTGAAGACTCTCATAAGCAGGTTGGCTAGCTGCTTGCTGTGGGCAAACTAAACTGAAATGCCAGCATGATAAACAACTGTATATCTTTTGTTTTTATGTACAATTACTTGGTTTTATAACCAAGCAATGTCACAGCAAAAGTGGCTAAATGGCTAAAAAAGTAGCAGGTCTTAATTTGTTGCGTGCATCCTTTCCTATCATGGTTTAGACCTTTGTGCTCTCAATGGATATGTACAGTAGCTCTCTACAAAGTGAGACACAGCGCTTGGGTACTTGTGTCTGGTTGTATGGAGCAGATGTACAAGGAAAAACAAGCAAAGTACCCCTGGGGCGCATAGGATTACATGCACATCCCCAAGTATTTTTTTCTACATGCCATGGTGCACAGGGAGTATGGTATGGCAGCCTCTAAACATTCAAACAGTAATCCAGACTTTGTTATTGTAATCAAAACATTCTTGCTTCAGCTAATTAAGACACAGATAATGAATACAGGAGTAAAACCTGACAGTACCATCCATGCATGTTACCATGAACACTTAGTGAGAAGTCTTATGTTGTCAGAAATTATACTTTAATATGATCGATAAAATTGGTACCAGTTGTTACTTTAGACACAGAATTGATTCATTCATCAACCTTCCCTTAATAATGAAGTTAGAGAAGAGTCTTAACCAATTTACTACAAGTCATACTTTTTAAAATATTTTTCATTATTTAAAAATTCCATCTCTGCTACGATCCATAAATTTTTATGTTGAATTGTGTTGCTTTCAAATTCAAAGCACTATTTCAGTAAAAGTAGAGCCTTTGTTTTCTCGCATGTATTTCAGTCCTCTGACACCAAGATGTACACACATCCTTTTTTCAAGCCACTTGTTAAAGTATTCTGCAATTGCACCTGCCCTGTCATCTAAGTTGATTTAATTATGAATAAATTATGAATTATGAAATACTATACATAATTAACATTATTAATTAATTACCAACTACTTAGCAGAAACTACAGTGATGTTCAGATCCAACACTGTCACATGTTGAATTCAGTCAGACTACTTAGAATCATGGACAGTATGGATGTGTATGAAACGTTGTGTAGGGACACTGGCAACAGACCTCAGAGGATGTCATAGTATATCTTTAACATAAATATTGTATTGTCAGACACAAATGCAGTCTCATTATTAAAATTAGCTGTGGAATCTTGTACGTATTTCAGATGCTCTCTGCAACTGAGGAGTAATTCATGGCAGTAAGGTGCACTGTGTCAGTAAGGATGACTTTCAAATTATGAGTGGTGGAATTTTTCGCAGAACAAATAAAATATAAAACATAACGGATTTTCCCATCGGTTCATCTGTCCGTGACTATTGCCTAGATAATCCACCAGATGTTTTCACCAGTTCCTTTAATTTGTTTTTGTTAATTGGCTTTCAATGGCTGAATCAAAACTTATTTTATACATCTGCAGTTTCTTTGAAAATGAAACATTTAGATTTATTATCTGTTATGTTGAATCAACGTGGAATTTTGATCCATGTGTAATGACACACATGCTATTTATTTCAATTCTAATGGTAAAAAGGATGTTTGTGGAACCCCTTGGACCTACCAACACTTAGGCATGTAAGTATTTGATATCCACTGTCTCATGAAAACCATCATATGCCCTTAAAAGTGTTTATCTTTTGGAAGGGGGAAATAACTCTTTTTCACATGGCTGACTTGTAGGTGTCTAGACTAGCTGGCAGATCATGTTTGATGCTATAGCATATAGTCCACCTTACCCTTGCTGAAAATAGTGATTACTTACCCCATGCATGACTAACTATAGGTAGTTAGCAAACTAATTAGCAAATTAGTTAGCAATCAAGACATGTGTGGGCTATGTGGCTCTTGTTTAAAAAAGCCAGAGTAGTACAGGTAAGATGCCAAAGTGTTTGACCATGCCACCCTCAGCTGCAAGGTGAGGTACCTGAATGATTTACCCGATTTGGGGGAGCTCTTCAGTGACCAAGGACTTGAACTGACACAGAAGGACCACAGGTGCTGTAAAACATTCACAAATTTTATTACAGGCACTGGTACAGGTATACCAACAGAGAGAAATAAACCCATAACTTAAAGGCTGTCAGCCCCTCCAGTAAAACTTTCCAATAATTGTAAGATTGAGCGCAGGCTCAGTGCAACAGAATACTCATCTAAGTGTTACTGCAATCCAGTTCCACAGCAATAAAGACTCAAACCGCAGTATAATAACAACTGTAGCCTCACACAACTGCAGTATCGCTGCAATTGCTGTGACTTTCAAATCAATTCAGCCAAGCAGGGGCTGACTGACTGGGATAAATTAATCGCGCTTTTAAAATAAGTACTGCTCACCGTGTTATAATCCGGTGTAACTTCCATTTCGAATGTTGGCTTCGGAAGCAGGCCGTTGATACTAATGAAGGCAGCAACAAACAAATAGGTGCAAACCTATTTTTGCATTACACATTCGCGCTATACGATCAAAAACACTTTGCTTCCACAATCAGGTTACACCTCACTTCCTGTTCCCGTGAGCTCACCCATACGCTATTCTAATAATAAATGCGCCATCTACTGTCCAAGCGAAAACAGGCTGGAGCAAACTAGCACTACTACCAATGTTTCATACTGGAAAGGGAGCAAGCACAGCTGTTACAAAGGGGAAGGTTAGATCTACAGTCCTTTAGAAGATGCCAAAGTAGAAGGTAACGAGATACAAACGGTTATCGGTCAGCCAACACAAGCGCCACAATGTAATTACAAGCGTCCCCGTTAAAATACCAAGATGTTGAGGATGCAGTTCTTAAAACACATGCACATACAAAAAAAAAAAAAAAAACCTACCCAGGTGGGTGAAGGAGACACGAAACAAAACCAACTTGCTAAAAGATGGAGAGGGACAGATAAGCTACTGCCCTCAAAACCCGTAATACATTTAGACAGAAGGGCGCACGGCTTCGTTTTGGACACAATACAGCGATCAACACAAATTAACTCGACGCGCCACCCAAAAGAACGACACCGTAGATAGCATTTAACTCACTCTTTTACAGCCTCTCAGATGAGCTCCCCGCCCTCCTTTTGGAAGGACGCCAACCCAGGTTGCCGGTGTGGGGCGTCTTGATCAGCTGAATTACTGCCGCTGCTTGCTGCTCTGCCGCACGTCAGTGCACGTAAAAACAACGAAACAGCGGAGGATACCATATGTGACCATCACTTAAAAAAATATTTCAACAGGGTATATATGTAATTCCAGGTTATCAAATAATTTTAGTGACGTTGCGTGTTATTTGTAAAAAGAGTGGGGAAAAATATGCTTGGTTATATTTATTTTATGGTTGTGTTCTGATGGTAATTTGAAGTATAGCACGTACATTTTTAACTTTGTGAACACGTCTTGGGATTTTGTATTAAAAGATAATATTTTTATTGTCACAATAACAACTCAATTGAAATAACAAAAATTATTTTATTCATGAGCAAAAAATCCAAAGAAATTAAACTAAACTGTATTTACTTTTATTAGATTTTGATCTCGTAAAATGATATGAAGACTGATAAACAACAAGAGGAATGTTATAGGCCTTTCTTTTAAAAACCATTATGATGACATAATTTCTACAGCGAAACTAAACACACTTGTAAAGTTTAGTTTAATCTTGGGCAACCTCCCAGCTGTACACAATCCAGCACACTAATTTATACTTGCTCAGTGATATTAAAATCCCCATTCCTTAACCACCACATTACTTTGCACCAGAATTTGCTGTATGAGTGGGATTCAGCTCTAAGTTTGTTTAGACATTTTGAAAAGTCCTACAGCACTCCAACTTCCCACACCTCTCTCACCTAGCTCACAAGAAATCCAAACCTTACAAATGTCACTTGCAGCGGCAAGAGGTCATACCGTTCCTTCCATTCAACTTTCAGTTAAATTCTTCTTAATTACACAGACACAACTCTACCATAAATACTAAGATAACAAATGTGATAAGTTGAACCTGTTACATCTTTATACTGCATTTTCCTTTCATAACTTGCTCTCACTCACCACTACAGGTTGAAAGGTGAGTTTCTAGAGTGATTTTTTTTTCTGTTTCCACTAATGACCATTTATGTGTCAGGTTTCATTGGCATTGGATGCTGCATTGAAGACTTTCATGAGAGAAAAACAGTTAAAAGAAAAAAAATATGGTCAATATCACAGACATTTCTGAATAAGAGACCAAATAACCAAGATATGTGAGAAATTACAGTAAGAAAAAAAAGTCATTGCTTGAAAGTTGCAGACAGTTTTCATGACCCTAATGCCAGATTATTGGTATTACTTGTGTGAAGGATATTCACAGCCTTGCATTCCGGTGCATCCTAAGGTGACCACAGGCATAAGAATTACCCAACAGTCAGTCTTTTCTACTTTGAAGTGTCTGAGCCAGTGGAAGTACTGGAGATACAGCTCTTCATTCTTCAGGGAACGGGAGGCGGTCAGCCAGCTCTATAGGGGGAGAAGAAATAATCCACAAGTATAAAAGAATCACAGGCACAAAGTTCTCATAGTTCTGTCTCCATGGCCAAGAAACTATTGGCACAGAGTGCACAGATAGCGGGTAGTAGTTTTTAGTGATACAGTCTTTGTGAGTAGAGTTCTCAAAAGACAGATAGAATTTACAGCTGGCCATGATTGCAAGAAAGTCGTAGTTTTTTTCCTGCAAGCTGCACCATAGGCATTTATCTCAAGATATTGCTTCAAATTATTGTAGTATGCCACTCTTTTGTAACTGGGCACCCAGCTGCTTGCAGTCCAGAACACCAATTTACTCTTGCTCAGTAGTCTTGCTTCCCCATGTCTGTCTTCCGGAACAGGTTTTCTATAAGGGACAGAAGTGCCAGCATCCTCCCTGTAAATCAAACTGGAAGTCAAATCAAACAGGTTTTTGAGTACAGTAATCTTTGGTGAATTTTTGGGTGATTCCAAATTCAGCTGTACTATACATACAGAACAATACCGACTGTGTTCAAAGATGCATCAGACCAAACAGTGCTGAGGTAACTAGTTCACGTTTTATGTAGGTGCAATGCAAAATACCCAATGTTAAGATTACAAGATGCCTACCTGAAAAGCTAACATTTGCAGCACTAAAACTTCAACATACAGTGAAACTACAGAAAAGAGGAAGGAGAGATGAAGCTGGGGCAGGAGGCCTGGAGTGCAGTCAGAAGAGGTGGGTCTTCATTCTGTGTTGGAAGCCAGTGATTTTGCTGTTCTGATAGCCGCTGGAAGCTCTGACCACTGCATTGGGGCCAGAACACAAGGAGAATGCGAGTGGGATGTGCAACTATGAAGGGAAGGGACATGCTGGTCTCCCGAGGCTGCAGATCAAAGTGGCCTGGCTGGTATGGATTAAAGGGATTGAAGGGATGGATGATGGATTGAAGATAAGGGGAAACCGTACCCCCTCACCGCCCAGTGGGCTAACAAATAACTAAAATGCTGTCCTTCAGTGCAGCATAAAAGAGAAAAGCACATTCAATGGCAATTTTTAAATTAAGGCTCAGTTTTAAATTTATTGCAAAGGGTCTGAGTTTTAAAGCAATCTTTTGAGTCTCAGTGTCTCAAATATTTTTGCATGATGGAAAAGTTTTTGTTTCAAAATGTCTTAGCTGGGCAGCACTTTACAAAATGTTTATATTGGCAGTTTTAAAAAAAAGGATAATTTAAGCCCGGCTCAGATGGCTTCAGTGGCTCTGAAAGTAAAAGTGCTTTTTGAAGTGCAGGCTGAGCCCTATGGCTTGGTTTGAAACCAACTTTGTTGTTTGCCAACAATGACCATGAGCCCACATCAATGCCAGAAGTTGGCTTTGGTGCGCTGGAGATAGGGGGTGGGGTAGGTCAGTCAGGGTCCCCTCCTCACTCTGCTCCTGGCATCCTATGAGTCCCTCAGTTGTCAGAAATATGGCTGCTGCTTCCCAGGTTGGCCACCAGATGGCCACATAACATACTGTGTTCTATGTCTCATTTGGTTCATGATGTATTTCATCTGTGTTAATTGGTTATTGTTTATACCTGCGTTCTTTGTTATGTAAGCCCTGCCCTTTGTTCACGTCTCTGCCTGGCCTTGAGTTGCCATGCTTAGTGTGTGTGAACTCTTGTACCAAGCCTGTTTCAGGCCTCCTGAGTCTCCAGTAAAGATGACTGTTTTCTTTGAACCAAACCACTTGAATCCTGAGTCATCTCTGCATTTTGATTCTCCCTGCTCACATAAGTATAATCAGAAAAATTCACCTATACCCTGACAGTGTTTACCTCCTGGTGCACTATGGAAGTTGTAGTGTGAAAAATAGTTGTAGAAGAACAGAACCACAGATGTGGAGGAGAGAAAGGGACAATCTCAGCAGATGTCATTTCGTCAGCTGTATGCAATTCAGCTGGTGGTTACAAATATATTAGAGAGCCTTTTTCAGGCAAGACCTCGCTATTTTGCCAAGGCCTGATATCCACTAAAAAACTGTATCAGGTGGTGTAAGTGGAAAATACTTAGCATACCTTCACCATGACAACATTTCCATCTTGCCTCCTCTCAATCTCAACCTGACTCTATCATCCAATGATGACTAGGGAAGCATCAACAACACTACTCACAAAATTTTACTCACACTACCAATTCCCACATGTCTATTTGCCTATATATTTTTCTGTTAATTCCACAATCACTTTGTCAATATCTAGTGACCAGTTTAATAAAGAAAATGGCTCTAATCTTAGAGGGATGGGGCATCTCCTGTGTTAAACATGTTTCCCTCATGTATCTGAGGAGCTCAGTTGTGTTTAGTATTTAAGTTTATCATGTACAGTGTTTTCAGGATTTCCTCTGAGAACTAAAAGCAAATAATATATGCAATGTACATATGACCTTAGCAACAACCGGGGATGAAAAATGTGTGATTAAACAGATTTTGACATTTTTCCAAGAGTTATGTTTTCATGAACAAAGTGAAAAACTTCTCATTAATAAATAAAGAAACCGAAGCATAAACATTCACAACAAAAGGGGCTTGTGGCTATTTATAGAAGTGCAGATCTGAGCTGCAGATTTAACTCTTAACAAAATTCATCTCATTGGATAAACAGGCTACCCCCTTTTAAAGTTCAGCCTGGTGTCAAAATGCTGCTGAAGTAGCACTTGCAGCAGCAAAGACACTGGAGGGCAGTCAAAGACAAGCAATCCTCACTCAATGTGATCTGTAGCACTGTGTGATCCACAGGGGGTGTAGCATAACAGCTTTGTACTTTGCAGGCAAAATCAAGTGCAGTGTTGAGTCACAGCAGGTTATATCAGAGACTGTAAAGGGTATGGCTTTTGTCAGTTGCCTTGAGAACAAAAAAAAGTTAATTTTACAACATTATCAGTTGTTATGTCTACATTGATTTTCTACCAGAAAATCAGAATGACGCTTTCCCCTGTCTAGATTCAGTGAATGTATCAATCCCTTAGCTTATTTCATTGACCCATTTTGAGCCGCTACATAGATAATATTTATTTATATTCAGCAATGTCTGGGTGCCTCCAAAAGTTACTGTCATGGCAAACACAGGTCAGATGTTTGTCATTTTCTCTTTGCACAAGAATAGACAGCTTTGTATTCTGTACTGCTCTGTATGAATGGCTTGAAGTGTGAGGCACAAAGGTCAAACAGTTTTATTGTGCAGTACCGGTAAAAATAAACATAAATGAATACATACTCCTGTGGCCAGCCAGTAAAAAATGTATTGCTCATAAAATGTGTGGTGTCAGTAACTGAAAGGAATAGTCTGCTAGTAGACACCACAGATGTCAATAAGATGAAGCTCTGTTCGAGGCTGGTGTTCTCAGGCCCCATACAAAACCAGGTGAGTCAATTCTGAGTCACCTTGCCATTCCTGAGCTGCCTGGAGTCTAGTGAGGTCTCTGTACTGATTCCCTGGGCAGACAAATTACCACAGCAACAGTTTAATACCCTTAGTTAATCATAAGGTAGTTATTATTAAACATTTCTATTTCCAACGTGAAATGAGATGAAGAGTGAATTAAATGGCAGAGGTCATGACCTACAAAGGACCAGAGGCTTTTCTGCTCAGTGCTTATGAGGACCCAGTAAGGGCCCTGAAATTGCTGCCCAAACGGGATTCATCCTCAGAATCTCTCCCCTCCGAACTTTGACACCTAGCCGCTAGGACTTTGCAACCTGCTTCACTATACTATTACTCCAGTTGTGACGTGATACATTGGACCTCCATTTAAATTCACAAAGCCCAGGGCCTGTATTCCTCAAGCTTCTCAGAGAAGGAAATAGGTCCTAAGTGCTTGGAAATTCTGGGAGTGACATCAGTTTGGTCCTACTGTTTTATGAAGTTTCTTTGGTCTTAGAAGTACTCCTGCCTCAGAGGGTATTTAGAAGTCCTCCTTAGGAGTTGCCAATGGGTGGCTACATTGAGGCAGCATCCACACATTTTTTTGGAAAGCAAATAGGGTGAGCATACATTTGATGACACAGAGCTATTAAAAATATATCCTACACATAAGGAGGATATTTTATTCATCACTAGCCTCCTCAGAGACATTACCACCTGAACATGGAGATGAACATCACCACTTACCGCTTTAATAAAAATAATTTAAGCCCTGTTCCTCGGCAATGGGGAGAAGTTTCTTCTTGACATATGGGATGAACTGTGAAAAATTTCATTACTGAAGTCCGTTTACAGCACTTCACATGTCGTAAAACTGAGATCTCTCTCGGAAATGGTCTTACTCCCAACTGAGAGTATGAGTAGGAAGCTTCATAAATAACTCCCATTGCCTACTCTGAGGTAGGACTTTTTATATTCCTATAAGTGCTTTCAGCAGGACTCCTAGGAGTAATTCTCAGATACTTGATGAATTTGGGCCCTGGGTTCCCATGTGGCTCAGACAGCTAAGGCAATTGTTGCAAGAGAAGGCTAACCTCTACACTCCAAGACACTGTAAACTGGAGACTGAGCTATGTCATTATTCAACAAGGACCATGAGTCTAAGGTGGTATAGTTGGCATAACCGGCTCTGTTCTGCAGGGCAGGGTGGGTTGCATTAGTCAGGGTCCCCTTGTTGCATCACTCAGTAGTGCCTTCTGCCCTCTTCAGGTGCCACTGAGCCGCTCAGATGAGATTGGGGGGAGATGTGGCTATCCTTCATTCGGCATTTGGGTGTTGTGGTGCATTGTGGGACTTGGAGTGTGAAAAATAGACATTGGCTACATGTGGAGGGTGGCAGTTATTGTGCTGCCTCACTCCTGTGTTAGAGGATGTGAGGTAAGCTTAACTTACAATTTATAATGCTTAAATCATAGGGAGATGGCAAAATAACCACATTAAACCATTTTCACTTAATTCATTTAAAGACTACTTTCAAAATGCTTCCTCTTCAGGGAAAGTGCACATTGAATGATAGGTAGGCATTACTTAAATGTATTAGTAGAAATGTAGTATGTTTAACTTGTCTGTTTAGGAGGCTTCTTGCAAAAGGGAAGAGTGCTCAAAAAGAAATGCCTCTGAAGTTCTTATGCTAGGCTAGTCTTATTTAAGAGACCTTTGTTGTACAGAAAATAGTCCCAAATCCCTCTGAAAAACAAGATGGCAATATGCTAAACAGATGACTGATTTTTAGTGGCAAGTCAGACTGTTTACACAAACGAAGTGAAATGAAGATGATTGCAGAACTCATAACCTTACAGTTTGTTGGCAGTAAAATATAACACCTGCTGGAATCCAGGCCAAGATGTTGGGGGAAAAAAAGTAGCAATGTGTCACATTACATATGCAGTTCAAAACGGGTATGTGTCCCATACCCCATTCCCACTTTATGTATTAAATGCGAGAGAAAATCTCTCCCGCCGCCCTTGTGGCACCTTTGCCTTTCCTGATCACATCTGAAAATGCAGTGTCGTTGGCCCTGGAAGGTTTTGTCTTGTCCCCTTGCTGCATTTCGAGGTTGGTGTCAGAACAGAATCCCCATCAAACGACTGACAGCAATTGTTTGGGGTCACAGCCTTCCATATCAGTGGAGGAGGCAGGGGTGAGTCAGAGGAGACTGGTGCCCTCACACAGAGATCAGGCTCTGGAACGGTGACCTTTACTGCACTGCGGTGAGGTAAACGCTACTGTGGAGGGTCTGGTGCCTGGGATTGTTGAGGCCTCAATGCTTCAAAGATAAAATAACTGAGGAGAAAATGTTTTTTAAAAATCAATAAATTACTGTATTGCTGACCTTACAAATTTACACTGTCATGTGTGAGAAAGGCTTTACAGGCTTTAAGCATGATCTTTCTGTGATTCATCTGCTTTAGGGTTTTGGCGCTCCCGTTTTTCAACAAACACTGACCTCACAGATTGTTAAGGACACATATTTGTATCTAAATGTTTTGAAATGCTGTTCATTACGGGAACATATCTCAAGGGCAGTGAGTGGACAGTATTTCACCAATGGGAGAATCAAACAAATTCCTCACACCATTTATCACACCTAAGTGATACATAACTGGAAGATAGGTTAGAATTTGAATGCAATATATGAAAGGGCTTTGTACTTAAAATATTTAAAGTCTCCATAAACCTTGAGGATTAGAGGGTGCAGATGGTTGAAGCATTCATAAAACATATTCAAACACAATACACAATTAAGTACGTTTTTTCCTTTTTTTATCAGCTGGATAACTGGCAGCAAAATGTCTCCTGAATCCTTGCTCAACATACTCTTACCTGTCAGGGGCCATAAATTGCCATTGACAGAGCCTCATTATGGTGCAGAAGTCAGTTGACATGTGTCTTGGTTATCTCTGAAAGCATGCACATGCTATTTCCCAGGTCTAGAGGGAAAAAAATTCCCCTCGAAACTGCTGTATGCATTCTTTTTCTGCTGATATGAGAAAAGAGCAGTAAGTCATCACCCAGAAAAAGATAAACAGAATAATTTGGCATGACTGACAAGGAGTATTACACTAATCAGTGGGATAAATCCATTTTCACCCTGAGTAAGATGTAGCAAGCATGTCATAGCTGAGTTTCCAAGCTACTGTAGAATACTGCATGCACCGTATCAGTACTTTAATTATAAAATATAGGCCCATAACAAATCTAAATACACTAAATACAATCTACTTTGTTTCTCACATTAAGGGACAAGATGTTACCAAGCATTCCGTTTTCTTAATCTAGCAAAGATTGAAAAATTACCAAGATTATGTCACATACATTAGCAGCTACAGGACCATAGTGAAGAAAAACATCAGAAAGTAAACTGAATACCTATCTATTTTTTTTTTCAATACCCATACAAACTATTAAAGGTAAATAAGGGTTTGGCTGACATTCATTTTAATAAAATGCAATACAAGACGTGTATTTTCTTGTTCAATCTGTAATTTCCCCAGTGTGGTCAGTGTGGTGAGATTTTCAAATACAAATCTGGCTGATTTGTATTTGAAATGACTGCAATAGAGCAGTGAACATATGAGCCACAGTGTATTGCTCTCTTTTTTGGAGGTAAATAAGGTTTCTGTTTCAGTTGTTGATCTCTCCCCCCCCCCCTTCTCCAGCTGAGGGCTTCTTCATCAGTTCAAAGATTTCGCTCAACTTCAGGACTGGTGTACTTTAAAAACAGCTCAACGTATTCGCTGTCCTTGGAGCCAGTGTGATAGATCTCACTCCCCGCTTTCTGATTAACTCCTGAATCCCGCTGTGCCCGCTGTACACAGGGCCTTAGACAGGGACGTTTAATTTTCCATTGGATTCTTTTTATTTTCCTCTTCAAGGCAGAATCCTCCATCAACCTACAAAGTGGATGAAATACAGAGGAGCATTTCAGAAACGCTCAGAAGTAGCTATAGAATGTGCAATGTCCCCACCCCCCCCCCCGCCCCCCACTCCCCGCTCACCCTCATCTCATCCTCCTCCCTCCGCCCCCTCCCCAGGGGATCTTGAAGGTAAGACTTTGAACATTAATAGCTGGTAATAAACACAAAAGCCATAAATGTTAGTTGATATCTCGCAATTCAGATTTGGCAACCCCCCTGTGAATCGAAAATTGAAATGTTTTACATCTCGCGGGATGTCAGTCCCTCTCCCCTGCCCTGGAACCTTCACTTTCCTTCACAAGAGTCCTCGCTCTGCGGTTCCAGCTAGAGGGCATGTCCCTTCTCCCCCCTCGCCACTCCGGCCCTGTGAAATGTCTCACCCCCGGGAAACAGACATAATCAAAGCCCTCAGGCCTGCCAGCTCCCATTAGGAGCCTGAGGAAGGCTTGTAGCGCTGCAGGAGGTGCAGATGTTATGGTAGGACTGCACAATGCAGCACTCAACCTACCGCCTGTCCAGCGCCTGCCAGTTGTTTTGGTAAATAAGCCATTCCGCACAACACGGCTATTTTGTGGTTGACCTTTTTTTTCCCCTTCTCTTCTGCACTCAGAATTCAGAATAAAAACAGGAAATGTCCTCCCTTGTCCACTGTAAATCTGGTCTGGCTTTCAATTCCAAGATTCTCTGCCTTGATGCTGTATTATTTTGAATAACGTGCAGTAGTTGGTTTATTCAATGTTCTTTTTTTAATGAAACTCCGTCAAGCACGTGTTTATGCACATGTTTAAGATTCAGTATGAAGCACCGTTACTGTTTCTGCATGTAACAATTTCATTCCTACAAGGTTACACTACCTGTAAGACTATGGCTTTTGAACATGCACCATCAACAATGCAATCAGGTCCTCAGTGGCATGATGGCATTAATGGGCTCTCAGGGTGGGTTTTGACTCTTTCTAAACACTATGTTAGCTGTGGATGTAAATGCGTTAAAAGTTCAGGCATTGAAGTATACACAGTTCTACTCCAGGGAGTACTCTACTAAGGGAGAGCGCGACCCCAGAGAAACAGGTGAAAGTTGAATCACCCCCCCTTCCCCACCACCACTATCACTGTGAGAAATATCCCCTGTATTTCCAAATGAAATTTTCGGAGGGGGCAGTGCAGAGGAACGGGAGACCCCGCGGATGGAAGGCCCACATTTGCACTAGTAAAACGCGATGGCTGGAGCGATCACTCCCTGCTGACGCCGTGAATAAAATGAAAGGCTGTCTCTTGTTACAATTGATTTCAGTTTGCCGGCTGCAGCGGCATGAATGCTGATGCTAAAGCTTTGTGGATCTGCGGTGCCTCCAGGTGGACCCCAGCTGGACTGTCCCATCCAAACAATCTGCATACATACAGATATAGCATAGTGCCGGCAGTGCAGCATAGTGGTTAAGGAGCAGGCATTGTAACCAAAAGGTTGCTGGTTCAATTCCCCTCAGGCAAGGTACTTAGCTCACAACTGCCTGAGTAAATATCTAGCTGTATAAAATGGATAACATTGTAAAAACCTGTAATTGATGTATGTTGCTCTGGAGAAGAGCTTCTGCTAAATGCCAATAATGCAATGTAATATATCTGAGCCAGCATATGCTTCCTGCTGAATGGGTGTTGGACTCAGTTTTTTTTTTTAATCATGTGGCCCCCCTATTTTTTTCCATTTTAGTCTTCGGACTTAATAACACTTAATGATAGCTATAGCTCCAGCTCTGTCATGATAGCTATAGCTGTTTCCTGATGATCACTATCTTGTGATGTCAAGCTGTTGTATAGCATTACTCTCTGTCCAATAAGTGTATTTGTAAAGATCTTCTAATAATATGTCTATGTGCCCAAAATCCTGGAATATTATCACGCAAGGTGGATTGACTAAAAACTGCATGCAACTGTATTTTATTGTTATTTTTTATCACCAGTATAATTGCTCACATAAAAAGCAGTGAAAATATAACACTTGAACACCAACTTTGTGAAACACAGTCACAGGCTGAAGCCATTTCCACAAACGTCTCTGCTCTCTTGATGCTTGAAATATTTGAGACGAAGAACAATATTTTGAGCCTGGACATTACACTGCATATTCACTGAATTATTTAAGATTCAGCCACACTGTAATGAAATTGAAATAAATCAACATAAACACTGCCCCTTGGAAAAAAAAACTGCACAAACTGCAAACACTGCATTTGTGACTCTTTGTTCAGAAGAATGATTATGCACTTAATGCATTTTGTACATACTGTACATAAAAGAGCTGAAAGAGGTGGAGTGCATAGCAGTAAGTGACAGTTTATTTTCTGGACAGTCTCCTTCCAAGTGCATCTCAGCGCTGCCCCTTTGTCATCTATCATGGTAGTGTTATGATCAGGGCACAGACACATCACAAATGCACACTCTTCTGTTTTGTTTGATTTTGGCACATGCTGCTGCTCATCGCCCCCCTGTCAGGTAAGCTGTATAAAAAGGTCAACTGCTGACAGGGAGAGGAAGGGAGAAAATCCGTGGAGGCAAGCCTGAAATAGACGGGGACCTTGGTGACTATTGTACATTACATTACATTACATTCATGTAGCAGACGCTCTTACCCACAGCAACGTCCGGTACAACGGAACTTAAGTGTCTCCATACAAGGTGAATGAGCAACGGTATCGGTGCGGTTTGTCTTTGAGTTTGATTTAGGGTGTGGAAATTGGTCTTTTTGTGTTGTGAGGTCAGCAGCCAGTATTTGTTGTGGCCACAGCGATCAAGGTTGTTTTGTTGACACTGTTTGTTTTCGCTGGGACTCTCAAGTCTGGATTTGGAGTTGCTCGCCCCCTGCTGGTTCCCCAAAGCAGATTTGTTTTGTGGCCTTTCTGATCTCAGCCTTAGTTCAGGGTAGGGATTTTGTAGACCTTCTGGTATCTTAATTTTCCAGTTTTTCCCTGAAGTCACATTCATGGGAAGTTGAACCATTGCCTCTTTGCCATTGTCTTAAATAAAACTGTACTAAACTAATGGACAAATAACCCCCCGCCAAGGCTACAGCCTGAGAGGAGATGCTGAGAGTTGGGGAATTCATCTTTGCTATCTTGGATTGCAAGGCCTGGAGCCTGGAGTTGTGCCTAGTTTTGGGTTTGTTCGTTTTTTTCTCATAGTCACACACAACACTCATTTAGGTTAGGAACGAGTTTCCCTTCACAACCAGTTATCATTGTTTTGTTTTCAAGCCAGAGATAGCTAATTCCTAACAGTATGTTGTCTTTGCCTTGAAGTATCCTTTTTTCCCCCACATACAAACCCCACTCTTTCTCACACCCCTACCTGCTTCTGTCCACAAACCCCTGCACTCCATAATTGGTGCAGAAGCCTGAGAGCACATTTGGGGATGTCCCATGACTTGGAACAGTAACCAAACTCAGGGTGGCGGGGAGTAAAAGTTACACTTACAGGCCTGCTGTCACTCCTCCTGTGATCCAACAGTTTTTTTTTAACTCCTCTATACCACCCCTCAGGTATTCAGTAACAGTGCACTGAGGTACATCTACCAACATGACACATGGCCTGGAAAGCTGACTTGACATGCATATTCATCCCAGCTCCCCGACATTGCAGCTTTAATAATTTTAACAAGTGTTCCTTTTTGCCCATGGTGACAGCTTCATTGACCATGTGATGAGACTGTTGTCCCGTCTCTTCTCTCTGCAACCCTCCTTGCGTACAGTTAGCATTCACACAGTCAGAGGAACAAAGCCATTCAGGGAAACAACCAAAGGGAAACTGCTGTAATATTGTTTTCTCTCATCACACAGCCTCCGCCTGTGCCTGTGAATTCCACTGCCAAAATTTCATCTGCTCTCTTTTGTCCAAACCAAACAAAAACAGACTTCCTTATCTCACCACCTCAGAAGACTCACCCAAATGCACGTCTGAGAAGATGTGGCTTTTTGTGGCCTTTCATTGTTGTGTGAATGCATGCGTCAGCATTAGGAGACAGGTGACCACACTAACTGAAAAGTATTCACCTGTCCTCAGACACCTGTGGGGATATTAAAGTTCACTTAGGGTGTTTACCTTACAAATTATAGTTCACAGCTCTATTACTGTTTTATATTTAAATATAGTTGCATTTAGTTGGGACATAACAAGCACAATCCAAGTGAATGCCCCCGAGGTAGATTAACACTGCACATGCTCGGAGCATTCCATCAGACACTGCTCCTGGGTTTCATATTCCTAATGAGA